>JAWRVZ010000080.1:1200000-1697500 GCA_037043235.1 Rhodeus uyekii
TAAAAAAAAATTGGAAAGGAAAGGGAAAGAAACAGTCCCAGATGCTTTGTTATGATGCTTTTGAATATTTGAACTTAGAACCTTTTCTTAAAACTTAGAAGTCTGCCCAAGCCTGAAAATTATCCATGTTATCCATGTTGGAACACATCTGTACACATTTAAGAGCTGCTTCAAAGTGTTTTGTGTGAGTTCTACATTAATCCCTATGTAGCATCCTAAAATGGAATTTAGGCTTCTTACAGTAACCAAAGGTTAATTTGCTATTTTCCAACAGGATTGCTAAAACACATGTGTTTGAAATAGTGAGAAAGAAAGAAAAACACACAGTATATTAAACTAATGTAATCATGGGCTTTTACTGAGTTTGAAATGAAATAGAAATTGATAAATTGGCTAAGCCATTTCTGTCATCTCACTCAAGGTTTTAGTGTCCTTTATCATGGTTCTGGAACTTGGAATTGGCAAACAGGTCGCCACATTTAACAACTCAGCTATAAGAACATAATTCTGCCTCTTCGTTCCAATAAAACATTAGTTCCACTTCAAAGAATAAACTAAATATTTGGCCACATGACAGACAGGAGAGTCTTGTGATCATACTTTTCCACAAGGCCTTTTATGTAATTTCACTAAACTCACTTTTTGTGTGAAACTGTATTTATTTTGTCCATAAAAGTGTGCTTTCATTTTAATTGAGCGTGAGCAATGCAATACTTCTGCTTCACGTAATATTGCAATGATGAAAACAACTTTTTTTACAACTTTTTTTAAAACAAATCAGCAGAGCATGAAAAAATTCCACCAAAATTCCCACCTGGGCAGAAGGGGAAATTACGCTATTGTCCAAGATATATTTTAAGTTATTACACTGATTAACATTAATTGGAGTGCCGATTAACAAAATTGCAGGTTTAGAACAATTTAATTGAAGAAAGTTATGTTTTATCCATGCCTTTATTTCCAGCAAACAAACAGGGAGATTTGAAGTGAAATCAGGTGGAGTGCTAAAGCTGGACGTCGCCTATCAGATTCGGGTGATGGGAGGAGCGAGGAACCAATCACTGGGAGAAAGGCTTTTTATTAATAAAGAAAATAAAACAAAAATGCAAACAAAACTACCCCAAGGGGGAAAACAACTTAACTGAACTCAACTCGACATGGCTTGACACAACTTGACTGGACTAGGTATGAGAAACAACTACATACGAGTGACAATGATGCAGCACAGGACAGCAAACACAGGGAAACTAAATAAGGAACACATGAGGCAGGTAATGAGGGAGGAAAGGTGGGGCAAATTAAACCAATAATGAGGAAACAAGATGAGCGGATAATTGTCTGAACCTCAACACAAAACTGAAACCAAACAAGACCAAAGTGCTGAAATCCAATGACCACAAGACATGTCACAGACAGGAGAGCGCACACTTCGAACTGCGCACACACACAAAGACACGACAATGCAGTAGTGTCAGGGCTCTGTCACAAAACACGAGAAAACCAGTCTGAACCTAGTCAGAACTCTGACATTTGTCAGCATAACAAAGATAGGCCATACTTCTGGATAATCTACCCAAGAGGCAGTATATGGATACTAAAGTAAATAGGTGATTGTGGCGAGCAAGGCGGGGTCGAGGGACCGTGGGAGCATCACGAGAGCCGTTGGTGTGATTGAGAATGAGCGTCACCTGTGAGCCACCGGTCCCGAGTCGCAGGGTAGGAGTGGAGGCATAAAAGGAGGAGCGACGACAGTGAAAGATGAGAGAGGACCAGGCCTGGGACTTTATGTTGTGTTCTTGTGTTTGTGTGTCGCCTATATAACAACTTAGAAAAAGTTGACGCAATATCCAGAGGTTATGGCCAGAACCATTAAATAATGCCAATGCTTGCTATTACCATAATAGTTTTTTAACCCAGCCCCCTATAGTTATAAATAACTTAAATAAAGCTGAAGCATTAACAAGAGTTAAGCCAGAACTATTGAGATAACGCTGCCCCAATGCTTGCTATTATGTCAGTAGTTGTTATATCTGGTGAATAGTGAATGCGACTGCATAACAACTTAGCTAAAGTCGAGCAGTTAATCAGAAATCTAGAATCTTAGCTGATGTGCCTCATGCTCCATCTAACCTGAGATCTAATATGTACTTAACCCTGGATGCAGATTTGCGAAAAAAAAAGGAAGCAAAGTAATCTACTGACGTGAATAATTTCAGAGTAAGATAGAATAAAATCAAACGTAACATTATATTAATAGACAGGTAAATGTATCATGCCAAATACATAATCAAATTCAAAGATAATCAATACAAAACATTGAATGCTCAGAAATAGAGTAAAAGAAGCATACCCAAACTTAGGAAAAAACATAATGCTGAGTGGCTAAGAAGCACTCAACATTACGGGCTGATCTTGGTTATAAATTGCCAAGAAGTATTCGTAATGCAGAGTGTCTGTTGGACACTCGACATTATGAAATCCTCCGGCCACCAAAAGAGAGAGCCCTGAGCATCTTGAAGCCTTTCCTTAAATATCTAGACCAGGACAGAACCCTCTTTCAAATGTAAACATGAGTTAACAATGGACCTTTTGGTTATTGAGAACAGACGGTAAGTTGCATGGAAGACCCTGGGAGGGGCAGTTCCATCACATATGCCAGACATTTCTAAACTATTTAACTTTTAACACTTTTTGGTTGGCTTCTTATGAGACTAAGACCTTTGTACCAGTCACAATTAGACATTTCAAATGATACCAAACATGTATAACATTGTATGATGCACTCTTAATGTTCCATGGATTTTGAGTGGGATTCATGTGAGGGGGAGAGAAAGAGGGGAAAGAGAGAAATGCAAAAGTGAGAGAGAGGTGTGTGGTGTCTGTTGAAGGTCCTCTGATAATTTAATAATGAGGATGAGGTGTTTGCAGATCAGTGGGGTGCACTTAGAGAACGGTTGGCTGTGGTCAGTCTCGAGCGATCTTGTCCGCCTTACAAAATGCCACAAGCCCCAGAATCAGCTGTAATGAGAAGGACATTCGTGACCGTCGCTGGAGCAGTCTCCGTACTTTATCTAGACCTAAGCCCAGATTGAAAGGGTTCAAGTAATCTGTATGTAGAAAAGTAATTTTGCAGTTGGCTCAAGACATTTTGCGAAGAATAGCAAATTGGAAATAGGCCTGTAATTTGATATATTGTCAGGAGCACTCCCTGACTTTTTCAGAACTGGTGTAGGTACAGGCATTTTAAGAGAGGAAAGGACAATCCCTCTCTCAAGAGTGGAAAGAGGATCAAGTACACAAGTAGTATAATTCTTTGTTAAGACCAATTTATAACTTAGAGTCTTCTTTGTCACTGCCGGTTTGGTGTGTCATGTGTTGTTTTCTTTCCGTGTCCCTTTGGTGTTTCCTCTCGTGCCCTCCCTTCACCTGTCTCGTCACTTAGTTCGTTAGTTCCCCCCAGGTGTTCGTCATTTCCATGTGTTTTTAACCCTGTGGTAATTTCTCTTGTCTTTGTTGGTGGTTAACATCACGTGGGTGTGTTCCTGTCGTCGGTTTGTGTGGATGTACCCTTCATGAGTATGTTGAGGTTTTGCATGAGATGTGCCGTTTTTGTTTATATTTAACTGGGTTTTTTTCAGTCTTGAATAAAGTGAGTTTTGAATTTAGTTCTTGTCCATCTCGTCATCGCACAGTTACCCCTAAGCGTTACAAGATCATGGCTGGCATAAAAAGTCCAGGAGAAATTAGCGGAACTGACACAATGTGTTGCTGTGTGATGATGATTCAAGAGCCTTCGAGACCAAACTGAGTTAATAGCAATACTGCTTGCATGAAGATTCTGGCAGGAGACTCATTTAAAATATTTGGGCCAGCGGCGAATATGTAACAATTGGAGCATTTCCAAAAACACAGGTGGCAGGAGGCACACAATATTCAAAATTAAGAGTATTTTACAATAATAATATCCAGGTGGTCAAAATACTTATTGTCCAAATAAAACCAGAATGTAAATAATAAATTTAAAGCAGCAAGGCTGCATATGTCAATGGATAGAATCCAAATAACAAATAGTAAGGAGTCCAGGCTGATTGGGAAGCAGCAGAGAGACCGCAAAAATTGTATTATGAAATCATATTTTCTGTTTCACAAAAGAATCAAACAAGTAGGTGAGTAATGTCACAGTTCTGTCATCCCTGTCTTCGTGGTTGTTGTCTTTACTTTCTAGTCTCACATCATTCTCTCCTCTTGTCATCTGTGTCATCTGTCTTATAACTAATTATCCCATTAGTCTTGTCAGCTGTTCACTTTCCCCAATTATCCTCTGTGTATTTAAGCCCTGTCTGTGTCTTAGTCTGGGTCCGTTCTCGTCAATATTGTGTAGTGTGTCTCTTTGTATTCTTGATTTGTTTAATAAATATAATATGTATTTCTCATCTTCACGCCATCATCCAATACACACCCATGACAGAAGAACGGACCAAACAAGCAAGTAAGGTGAAGAAATAAGGTGGCTGAAAGTTAGCTCCTCTTGCTCCAGCAAAATGGTCGTTCGCTGGAGGAATATGTCATGCAGTTTATTGGAGTTTCCCATTGTGTGATTTGGAGCGATGCCACATTAATTGCTTGATTCGAAATGGTTTTGGATGAGGATGTTATTTGGGCACAAGCTCCTGGTTGTTGGGACACTCCTTTGATAGATACGATTAACTTCATCCTCTGGTTAAAATTTTCTGACTTCGAAGTCGAGGAAGTTTCAGAAGTCAACCCTGATCCAGTCCTCCCTTGCATATGTCCCACGACTCATCAGTCAGCTACAAAGCACCTTCTACCTACCAACAACCTGTTGGTTTCACCCAATACATTTTTTGGGGGACTATATATACTCCTGACTGGGGAGGCCAAAGAGGACACAGCTACTGCGGCTGAACCACCATGCATCCCTGAACTCCCTGCACCACCATGGAGGGCTGGGCCATCCAGGCTACTGGAGCTGCCGGCTCCGCCCTGGTCTCCTGAGCTGCCGGCACCACGCTGGAGGTGCCATCAACCCTGCCTACCCGCTGTTAGCCCCAGGAGTCTGGTTTTGGACTCTTGTTGGCATGAGAACCTGGAAGGGGGGGGGGGGGGGTACTCTCCTGGTTCTGTCATCCCTGTCTTTGTGGTTGTTGTTTTTACCTTGTAATCGTTTTTTCTCCCCTTGTCAGCTGTCCCCTGTCTTATCACTAATTACCCCATTAGTCTCATCAAATGTTCCCTTTCCCCAATCATCCTCTTTGTATTTAAGCTGGTCTTTGTCTTAGTCCGTTCTCATCAATCATGTGTAGTGTGTCTCTTTGTATTGTGGATTTTTAAAATAAATATATGTATCTCTCATCGTCGTCTTTGCGCCTTAATCCCACATGCACCCAATTTAGCTGTGGTGTCCCCCAAAGTTCTGTCTTCGGTCCTTTATTGTTCCTAATCTACCTTCTCCCACTTGGTAATATTTTCTCCAAATATGGTGTTAAATTCCACTGTTACGCTGATGATACACAGATTGACGTTTCCACAAAGCCTGAGTCCACTTTTCCAGCTGCCTGTCTTACCAACTGCCTTCATGAATTAAAAGTTTGGTTTTCTGCCAATTTTCTCAAACTTGATGGCAGTAAGACTGAAGTACTCCTTAATGGCACATTCAATTCTCTTAAGGTCTTGCAGTTTTTCTTTATCCATTGATGGCTCTTCTGTTTTCCCTTCCCACCAGGTCAGGAACTTGGGTGTAATCTTTGACAGCAAACTTTCTTTTAAAGCTCACATTAATAATATAACCAAGTATTGTTATTTTCATCTCCGTAATATTGCTTGTCTCCGGCCATTTCTAACCCCACGTAGTTCTGCTATTCTTGTTCACTCGCTTGTCACCTCTCGCATTGACTACTGTAACTCTCTCTTAATTGGCTTATCACACAAATCTCTTCATAAACTCCAATTAATTCAGAATTCTGCTGCTCGTATTATAACCCGGACTCCATCTATACAACATATTGCCCCCACGCTTCAACAGCTACATTGGCTTCCTATCAAGTTTTGGATAGAATTTAAAATTCTTCTCCTCACTAACAAATCTCTTCATAACCTCTCTCCACCTTACCATTCAGATCTCTTACAGCCCTATATTCCTTCTCGAACCCTCCGCTCTTCTTCTTTGGGTCTCCTCCATACACCTTCTGCTTGTCTAACCACCATGGGCCATAGGGCCTTTAGCCATGCTTCTCCACGCCTTTGGAATTCTCTCCCAGTTAACATCCGTGAGTCAGACTCACTGTCTCAATTCAAAGTTAAACTAAAGACTCATTTATTTAGAATGGCTTATCCTTCATGATTATTGTGTTCCCTCAAGTCTAGCACTTTTTTTTGTTCTTACAATGGTCATGTTTGTATTTGCTGTGTTTGCTTTTTAATATTGTTCTTGTTGTTTTTTTCTGCTTAATGTATGGTGACCTTGGGTGATCTGAAAGGCACCTAAAATAAAATGTATTATTATTATTATTATGACAAGTAAACTGACAATTTAATTTTTTGGATGAACTACGTATGAAGTGTGAATTGGTGAAAATTGGTCTCAGTTATAGGCAAAAAACAAAACACCTTATAGGGCTATATACTTGATAGTTTCTTAACTGTATGAGTTTAGGAAATAGAATCTGATTGTTGAGAGTATTGTGGGTTGGATACAAATGATAAATGATTGCCAGTGCAGATAATAACAATAATTGGTCAATACATTGCTAATAACTTATCTTAGTTTAATCTCAATCTTATTAGTATATGGAGTTACATTACTCCATTTTGTACAATAAAGTGCTTGGTCATCTTTATATACTCGGTTTACTAAGAGATTCTTGCAAATCCTAGCCACCACAAATAAGATTTTCCAAAGCAAATATTCGGCAAAATAAAAATGGGACAATGAAAACAACAACAGATTTAAATGAATAAGCAATAAAACAGTTGAAAAAAAGCTAACATAATATTTTTTTTATAGATTTAAATATTATTATAATTCTAAATACAAGATTACAATTGAATCTCTGCATCATCCAAGATGTCTCTTTGCAGTGTTGCTATTTTTGTATAGCATCCCAATCCAGTTTCTGAAACCACTGGGGAGGTACTGGGTGTCCTAATGGTAAGTATCGACAGAGAGGGGGAGAAACTAGGAGTCATTGCTGAATGGGTCAACTCTGTGTTTCTAGTGCAAGTCTTGGTGTATGTGGGCAATCTGACCAGGGGCATTCTGGGAGGGACGGCATGTATTCCTGGTTGAGCAACTGCTGTGATGAGAGGAGGTGGGTGTAGAAGGCTCTGTGACTCTACATCTTTTGCCTTCATCTCTTCATCTTGAAGCATCCCAATGTCTGTAAAAACAGAGGCCAAAGATTGGAAGCGTGGCTGCCAACTGAGAAAGTAGTCCCCACCGTAGCTCCCATGTAGCTGTTCCTCAGAGGAAATCAGATTGGTCAGTGAGCCTTCAATTGAACCCTGGTTATCAGGCATAGACATGCACCTTCTTATGACCTCCTGCACTTCCTTCATGTTGACTATCTGAGGAAGCATTCCCTCACCTCCTCCTTCATCCCTGAAATTATGGAGACTCTCAGAACTGGGCATATCCACAATTCTGACTATACCTATATCGGCATCAGAAAGTGGGGTTTCATCTACTGAGAGAAAGGAGAGTTGGTCTGAGTCCCCAGGAATCCCTGAGTCTGAGACTCTTAATGCCTGTTGTGTTGTAACAGACCTAAGCTGTTTGTAACATGGAAACTTGTTGATCATCTTGATCTCTTGATCCTCAGCAGTCTCTTCCTCTGTAGATCCTCTTCCACTTGAGGCTTTTGAGTTTGAGTTTCTTAAAGGGTTTGGTATATCCTTTCTTCTCCATGTGCCTTCTTGCAAACCTCTGAGGTTAATACCATGGATATTGCTGTTAAGGTTGCCATCTGTTGTTCCTAAAAGTTCAGTCTCAAAGTTGAGGTTAGGAGATAATGAGGTTGCTTTCTTTATGGCATTCTCTTTGGACCTGTACCTTAGAACAAGGGCAAAAAAGCTCATTAAAAGTAGAAGGAACACTATCAATGACACAGTGAGACTGGCAGTGTGGACATTGAGATCAACACTTGACAGAGCCTTTGTTGAACTGGATATGTTCACAACTACATGGCATGTTGATGACCTGGAGTCCAGCTTGGGACTTCTTGCTAGAACTATCAGGTCTTCTATTGTCTCATTTGAGATCGATCTTCTTCTTTGATTCACAGAGTCTGAGATATATAGACAGCCAGTTGTTTTGTTGACATTGAAAAATGGGGATGTGTTGACTAAAGAGTACTCCACTAAGCCATCCAAGCCACCATCATGATCCATAGCCATCAGGTGGCCTATACTTTGGCCAACCTTGGCATTGGGCGGCAGTGAGAAATGATACACATTCTGGGTGAAGATGGGGCTGAACTCATCAATGCCTTCAATTTCGATTTGTACTCTCAAGGTTGCTACTTGATCTCCTTTGTCACGTGCCTCTATCACAAAGCAAAATTTACTCTCTCCTTCATAGTCAAACATCTGCCTGGTGTAGATCTCTCCAGTAAGAAGATCAATACCAAATGCTTCCTTCTTGTCTGGGTTGCTACTGTCATAGTCCACAAAACAGGGGGTTAAAATGGAATAAGTAAGATGTCCAAAAATTCCTGCATCTTCATCATCAGCATGTACCTTGCATACAGGAGTAAAAGCTGGCAAGTTTTCAGACACTGAGCAGTTGTAGGTAGGAAACATGAAAAATGGAGAATTGTCATTTTCATCAAGTAAAAATATGTAAACAACAGCAAACGATACTTTTTTGTCACTTGGAGCACCACAATCTGATGCTTGGACTGTTAAGGTAATTTTTTTATTTTCTTCATAGTCCAATGTCCCATTAATTTCAAGGACACCTGTTGCAGAGTCCACTCTGATCAAGCCTCTGCTGTTACCAGAGATGATATTGTACATCACAGTCCCATTTGCCCCTAGGTCAGGATCATAGGCAGAGATATGGATAAAGGCTGTACCTATGGGGCTGTTCTCAGTGACCTGTGCATGGTACTCTGGACTACTGAAAACCGGTGCATTGTCATTAATATCAAGGACTTTTACTGACACTATAGTTGAACTGTTCAGAGGTGGGGTTCCCCTGTCTGTTACAGTCACAATCAATGAATAAGTGTCTGTGGTTTCATGATCCAATGCATCACAGAGCACTACTTGGGCAACATTTTGGCTGTGGGATTCAGTTGGAATGCTAACAACTTCAAGGCAGAACCGCCTTTCGTCATTTCCACCTATGATTGCATACTCGAAATGGGTGTTTTTATTTGAGTAGTCACTGTCCTCTGCTAATAGAGTGAGTAGAGTGCTTCCAACAGATACATCCTCTGGTACATTCACCTGGTACGAGTTCTGTGTGAAGAAGGGGGCATTATCGTTAAAGTCCACCACGTCTATGTCCACAGAAGTGACACTAAATAGATTGGGGTCACCACTGTCCCGTGCCTCCACCAGTAGCCGTAGTGTGTTTCCATTTGCAACATAGTTCAGAGGCTTGTTGGTAAACACTGAACCTGTAGGCAGTAGAAAATTCACTTGAATATTGCACACATGATTGTTTTATTTTTATAGCAAGACGCTAAATAGAACTACAGTAAAACTAAAACCACTAATTTACACGATTGAACAAAATCCCCCTAAAAACTATTAGTTTTGTGTACATCTAAGATGGATGTTGTATTATATACTGTGTATATCCCTATTATCCCTTCTATTTTTATGAGCATTTATACAACAGTTAGTTCTAGTTCTCGAATTGGCTGATTGACTTTTTCTGTGATATTTTATTAATATCACTTAGAAACTGTTTTTGAAATACAATTTGTATCACACCGCTCATTTCTGTGAGATCTACACTTGCATAATTTCTCATAGCAAGTGTCATCCTACTGTTATTGTGTTATGGAATATAGTTTTAGTGAAGAACGTAATTGCTTAGACTAGAAATTGCTGTGTTTATTTCATATTGTACAAATATCTTGCAATTTTATAATGGATATTATTGTTCATTAGAATATTACTGTTCTTTAAATAATATTTTATTTTAAATAAATAATATGCTGTATTTGGTTTTGATAAAAGGTCTGTTAGTGATTATGATTTCAATTTCAGTAAAAGATACATTATTACATCATTAGATGGCAATAAAGTGAATGAGTCAGTAGCAAAGATTTTTATATTGAAATTGACTGAAAAAAGATTACAAACAAGGACATTAATTATGTTATCTTATAACTGACAAAAGCTTTGACTAGCTTTGTCATGGGAAATCCCCTTAAGTGTTCAACTTGAAATGATGCAGTCAGTCAAGCTATTTAGAAAAATAATTTCCACTCTAATAAAAAAATATATACAAACATGATTCATGTAACCAATTAAAAGAAAAAAAAAAGAAGATGTTTTGTAATAGCTTTTGGAGCAAGGGCACCATCATCTTGGTACAAAACACCATGTGATGTTATGAGGTTGGATGCATTGCCTGAGGTAAACAGAGGTAGTAGATGACTGTCAGGGAAATTTAAAGACCGACACAATTTATTAGAAATTCCTGTATTTATTACATTTGGGTTTTAATATTGACACAGATGATATCCATACTATTAGAATGAATTATATAGTAAATCTGTTATTCCATTTCCTCATCTCGTGTTCAAGATCCACTTATGGGAAGGGCATCTATACCAATTGCACCAAGTCTGGCATGGAAAAACAGAAAGCGTGTGCCCAATGTCAGGTAAGGGACCCCTTACTAGAGAGTATAAAGCACCTGCACATTCTTTCCTCATTTGAAATTCGGTTCTCGCGACCTCTGGATTCATTTGTCTTCAGGAGGACATATCACTCCGATCAGCCTCTCTCTCTCCATTACAGTTATGTCATCTTGCAAGGTGCCCACACTGCACTACATATTAGGCAGTCCGCCTTTTGTCCAGCTCGTTCCCTCTGTCACGGCTGCCAACTGTTTGGACTTTACTGCCCATTTCCATGGAGCTCTCCAAAATTGTGGCTTCCCCCAGTGATAGCCTGTCTCGTGCCTGCCCAACTGCGTGTGGCTTGCTCATCGCCACCAGTCTACTTTAAGTGCGGATTGGCTATCAAAATTGCACCAAACATGCCAGTGAATTCCATGACTTTTTTCATTCCTTGTGCACTAAATTCTCTCTTAGAGATAAGGGTTTTCTCTTTCCTAACATTCACAAGAAAGGTGATTGAGCTTTCTGCTTTTCACCCACCTCCTTTCTCTTCAATGGAGGATCAGGGGTTGAACGCTTTATGTCCTGTTCGGGCCCTGTGAGTTTACTTAATCAGGACCAGCTCTTTCAGGAGGAGCGACTACCGTATTTATTCGAGTATAACGCGCAAAATTTTCTACCAAAAAATAAATCAAAGTTAGGGATGCGCGTTATGCACGAGGGCTGGGCTGGGGTGGGGTTTGTTTTGACGGCCGGTCCTTTGTGGGCACCAGCGAATTGTGAGTTTGCGCTGCGCATTTTACGGGCTGCAGCCTCTCACTGTACGCGAGGGCGAAGAAGAAAAAAACGCCCCCTCGCCGCTTCATTTCCTCGCCCACACGTCACGGTCCAGGCATTTTGTGTTTTTTGTGAAGACAGGCATCAGCAATAAAATGGACGGCACAGAAGACGATCTGCTGTGGAATTCAGACGCAGAAGAAACCGGAGAAACAGATGTTCCTGTCAACTGGGACACTGATGAAAAATTAACTCCAGAAGAATGGGAGCAACTCTTTATTGTCTCTGATGAGGAATCTGACATTGAAGGATTTTAAATAAATATTTTTACCGGTAATTTTATTTCGGCATTGTGTTCATTAGTTTATGTTGTCAATAAATATATGTTATATATGTTATACATGTTATATAAATTATATATGTTATACAATAAATGTTTTTTATCATGGCTGCACGTGTTCAACAACGTTTATTTATTTATTTTTGTCAATTACAATGCTTGTGTGAAACAAAATTTTATACCGATTTTTAATAGAAAATTAGGGGTGTGCGTTATACACGTGTGCGCGATATACTCGAATAAATACGGTAGTTTTTTATTTCTTGGGGTCCCCCACACACAGGGAAACCTCTCTCACTGGCTTGTGGAATCTATATCTTTGGCAAATCAAAGGGACTGCAACCTCCAGCGAGCTTCAGAGCACATTCCACCAGGGGTATGGCTGGCTCTTGGACTCCGTTTAGGGGTGTTTCCTTGCGGGACATATGTGCTGCTGTAAGCTGGGCCTCTCCCCATAGGTTTGTCAGAAACTACCAGCTGGATGTTTCCAGGACCCCGGTAGCTCATTCTGTCCTGGGTGTGGACTCTTCGTAGCCTTGTGCCCTTAGGCCCTCTTTAAGCCTAGGCTTCCTAGCCCAGCTTATTAATGTCACTAAGCATGGTATTTGTACCTGTGCCCGACACCATAATGTCATCATTATGTATTGATCAGGTTTACTCATGAATGCATGTTACCACGTGTCATTCTTTCATTGCTGGTGTTCTATCCTCACTTTGTGTACACTTTGTGTGGCTTTTCCAGGTGACCATCTTCTTGCTTTCAGGGCCTTGCTGAGTATATGGAAAACGAAAAGCTGACCATATCTCCTGACCACATCTCAAACACAAGATGATGAAAGAGAACAATAGGTTACTGTTCGTAACCTCCGTTCTCTGAAACATCGAATGGAGAGATCCACCAAGCTTGCCCCGCTTGGTGCATGAGAAGCGAATATGCTCACTGAGGAAAGATAGTGCGTGCAGGTGCTTTATACACTCTGATAAAACAGAGTGTACAGATAGAAGCACATGCCCAATGCAAGATAAGGGACCCGACCCTTACCTTGCATTGAGCACATGCTTCTATCTGTCAAGTCAGACCTGGTGCAATTGGATGCCTCTGCAGAGGTCATGTACAGATGCACTTCTCATAAATGGATCTCTCTACTTGATGTTTCAAAGAATCGTGGTTTCGAAGAGTAACCTATTGATATATTACTGACACTACAGTTGAGCTGTTCAGCTGTTCATCCATTGTTATATGATGTTATAATGGTGTTTGCTATTTTTTAGTATGGCTCTTTACTTTCTGCTTTTTCAATGTATTTTATTAGAAGTAAAGAAATATTTTTGGTTTTCACCATAATTTGGATGAATGTCCAGGATCAAACAGTCTACATCACAAAGTTTTAAACGTGGTATCCCCAAACGTTGTTTTTAAAACGCAAGGTTCAATGTGATATAAACAAACAAATGCCGAATGCATGTTTGTATTACACTGGCTCGTTCACCATATTTTAACATATTTTAGATTCATTTCCTGACAGGAGATGGACTCAGACATCGGTGTACACTTCCATTGGGTTGTGTTTGTCAACCACTCTTCATCCCAAATAAGCAGGTGCATTCTTCTACTTCTTCCACCCAAAACGGTAGTACTACTCGGTCTCCTTGCAGTATCGGCTCAAATGCATTAGAAATTGGATTTATTATGGGTTCAACATTCTGTTCAAGTCCGTTAAGTAATATAACTTATTACATTACTTCACTAGCCGATGGAGAAATCAAACCTTGTGATGTTACACGCTGTGGTGTTTTATGATGGTGATGCCCTTGCTCCAAAAGCTATAACAAAACATTATTTTTTTCTTTAAAATGGATATATGAATCATGTTTGTTATATATTTTTTATTAATGTGAAAATCTGTTTACTATGTAATGTATACTTGACTGACTGCTTCATTTATACTTTAAAAGGATACTAACAAAAGGAGACTGCTTTCTTCAGCAGACATTCAAGTTGTTTCTTTTGTTTTTTATAATTATGTATATAAGATTGACCTGAAGAATAAATTCTATATAAGATGCAGGTAGTACCTGCTAAGTTGATCTCTCTCGTAATGCTCTACATAATACAATAAGTTTCAATGAAGCCACTATGTTCCTTCATTGCTAGTTCTAAAGAGGCATTTTAGAATTAGGTTTGGTCAAAACTGTTAAACTATCAATTTGTGATTTGAATCCGTGGCAGAAGGAAGTAGTTCCACACAGAGGGCTTTTAAACACACTGTTGTTGTTTCATTTACACTCTTGTGCCATTAAACTGCTATATAAAAGCAAGCTTGCCTTGTTGTATTTAGTTAGGGACTCGTGAGCATATAATGTTTGAGGAAAATTACCATTGTCAGGATCAATGTAGAACCCTCTCACTGGGGAGGAAAGAAGCCTATATGAAATTTGTCCATTTCGACCAGAATCTTTATCAGTTGCTGATACAGACATAACATATGTGTCTGCTGAGGTACATTCTGGCAACAAAACCTGTATGTGTGTAACAAAAGATGGTCAATACTATAAGAAGAGCATGAATAGTGCACTATTGTACCCTATGATACTAAAATGTGATCAAGATCTTTTGTAAATAGTTTAATACAAAAACTTTACCTGGTAAGACTCCAGGGAGAAGACTGGAGGGTTATCATTGACATCCAACACCTGGATGGAGAGTTCAGCCTCAGTTTGATGGACAGTGTCTGATGCTTCCACTGTCAATGTATAGACAGCTTGATCTTCATAGTCCAGGCTTTTAGTTGTGGTAACTACCCCCGAGTACTGATCAATTGAAAAACTTCTGCTGGTCTGATCATTATCTTTGAATCTGTATGTTGCTGGAGGACTAAGGTCAACATCATTTGCAATCACTTGGGTGACAATGTAGCCAACAGGAAGATCTGTGGCAAGGAAAGAATATTTTCAGTGTGTTGTTCTTTAACATTTTGAATACATGTTGAAACACTTTAAGTCAAATAAGAAAGGTGTGAAAATGCTTGGATTGTATCAGTAAACAAATAAGATTCATACTTTCTGGAATGGTCACTGGTTCCATGGATGGAATTGTAGGACTATTGTCATTTACATCTACAACCAGGACATGTACAGTACAGGTGCCTGCAAGGGAAGGACTTCCCATGTCCTTGGCCTGAAGAGTTAATCTGTATTTGGGGGAAAAAAATGTTTTAATTACAATATAAAATTCATAACCTTTCAAGGCATAGGCCCAGGACATAGAGGGGGCTCTAGCCTGAGTGATAGTGTCTATCACAGATGGTGATAGCCCACTCAAATCTTACATGTCCCAGAGAAAGGATTAAATATGTTTTGATGTCTAAAGCACTTCCATGATTGGTCAATCTATTTCAATATGAACTTGATTGCAAGTAGAAGAAGTCAAGAAGGTTTGTCATACTTGTAAGATGAGAAAATTTCTCTGTCCAAGACAGCATTGGTGGCAAGAATCCCACGAACAGAGTCGATCACAAATGCGTTATTGTGGTTCCCATCCACAATGAAGTAACTGATCTGCCCATTTATACCACTGTCAGAATCTGTCGCCAACACCTACACAATTACATATTATTACATATTATTACCGTGACTCGAGATAAGTGAACTCCACTGTAACTAGTTATAGTTACAACTTAAATTACAGTTGCAAAATAATTTCATAATAATTACCATAATAATAATGGCATGTTCAAACAAATCTCAATTTTTTTTACCTGCATTACATAGGTGTTATGAATTTGTCCCTCCCACGCAGCTGTTCTGTAGTAGCTTTGCTTGAAAACTGGTGCGTTATCATTGACGTCTAGCAGAGTGATGGCCACCCTGGTATAAGCTGTTTGGTGTCCATTTTCAGCCAGAACCACTAGATACATTTTATACTGTACCTCAAAATCTATCAGTCTCTGCTCCTTTACTGTGATATCACCTGTCAATGGTTATATTTCTGAAAATTAAATGCTGGATAATGCCCCTGGACCATATACTTTATACTAAAAAAGGATGATACTGTTTTACTCTTCTACAACTGTTTGTTACCTTTACTTTCTCAAAAACAAAAATATTTAGAAGTTTAGAACTAAAAAGGTTAGATTTTTATTCTGTTGACCACAAGACTGCCAAAAGAATTGAAAACTATAATTCTTTGAAAACATTTTATTATTATTATTATTATTATTATTATCATTGTACATACAATTAATAACAATAATGTATTGCATTATCATCATGATCATTACCAGCACCAACACTAATAACTTTATTAATAATAACAGTTTTGTAATTGCTGTATTACTATCATCATCATTACGAATAACATAAATGATAATGCTGCTAATAATAATAAAAATAATTTTGTAACACTTATAAATGATCATGATGCCTATACAATTCTTACCTGTAATTGGGTTAATAGTGAAGGCTTCATTTTCATTGCCGCTGAAAATACTATACTTGATTTTTCCTTCATCTGTTGCCTGGTCATGAGCTGCAACATTTGCAACCCAAGAGCCTTAGAAATATAAGTGGTACACACAAACACAGTTAGTTCGGTATCCACAAGTACTGACTTTCTCAGAAATACAAGCTTTTCAAAAATTACATCTAAATAAATGACATTTAAGTAAATCAATGCTGAAATGTCAAGAGAAAGACCTAAACGGTAGAAAAACATCTAAATCTGTAAGCTTGAAAAAGTTGCTCAAAGTATACCTGTTTTGCTATTTTCTGGAATGGTGACTTCATAGAGTTCCTCAGTAAACTGCAACGCCAGCTCTTCACTGTTAAGCTGAACGAGCAGAAGGCAGCTAGAGGTGAGGGAAGGTTTTCCTAGATCCATAGCCCGTATACGGAGCAATTTTGTCCCAAACACCTCATTATTCAGGGGGACTTTCAACCTGACAGCTCCAGACCCATCAACCTGAAACAGCTCATCTTCTTCTGCAAGGCTAAACACTACAGTTCCATTGTCTCCTTGGTCTGGATCTTGGGCTGTAACTGTTATGATGGATTGATTAGTACGTGTGGTCATGGAAGACACTTTCATCCTCATGGGTTCCTTAACACATGCAGGTGGATTATCATTAATATCTTCAACTTGTATTTTAATTGTTGCGATTGAGCTGCGTGGACCTTGGCTGCAGCCATCAGTAGCTACAGCACGGAATACATGCTGGGAACGAGTTTCACGGTCCAATGGCTTTGTGAGCCTTATCACACCAGTAGAGCCATCAACATAAAAGTTTCCAGAATTCTCCTCCTCTAAGGAGAAAGTCACTACACCATTGGGTCCCTCATCAGGATCCCATGCTATCAGTTGTAGGATCTCTGCACCTGCACGGATCCCCTCACTAATGCTGGCATGATAGCTTTTCCGAGTGAATGAGGGGCTGTTATCGTTTTCATCTGAGAGGGTGACGTGCAGCAGTGCAGTGGAGCTCAGAGGTGGACGCCCATGGTCAGTAGCAGTGATGAGGAGAGAGTAGTTGGATCGCTCCTCTCTGTCCAGGAATCTAATTGTGCTGATCGCCCCAGTCACAGTGTCAATGCTGAAACACTCTTCAGCTAATAATGGCGAAAGAAAAAGAGATGCAAGCACTGATTATCACCTTGAAAGGTATTCTTAAAGTATACATTTTAGTATACGCACTACCATTCAAAAGGATCAGTTTGGATCAGTAAGATTTTTTATTTTCTATTATTAGATTTAGATTAGATTTCTGAATGACCAACTGACACTGAAGACCGGATTAATGAAAATTATGCTTTGTCATCACAGGAATAAATTACATTTTAAATTGTATTAAAGTGTCCCTATTATGCTTTTTCAGATATTATCTTTCATGTTGTGTTGTACAGCTTTTTGTGAATGTAAAAGGTCTCCTACAAAGTTTTAAAGATCAAAGAGCTTTATAAAAGAGTTATTTGTCAAGGTTCTGTCACTTCGGTCTAGTTTTTTCGTGTTTTGTGACAGAACCCTGACACTACAGTATTGTCGAGTATGCTATGGTGTTATGTAAGATAAGGTAACTGGAATTTAATTTCTGACACATGCTGTAAACAGTTAGACCAGGAGTGGGCAAACTTTTTGTCTCGCGGGCCACATTGGTTTCTAAAATTTGACAGAGGGGCCGGGCCAGAATAGAAGGATAGTGTGTTTGTGTGAACTAATATAAATGAAATGTAAAAACCACTACGAACCACTATGAAAAGATTTGGCCTTTAACAAGCACCAAAACATCAGGGTTCATTGATAAATTGTTTTCCAAATGTATTAATTTAATAACACAGTAGATAAACTCCCATTCAGTTTCAGTGGGAACAGTGTTGTTGATTTCCTTTTTTGCAAGTGCAACAAAGTCTGGAGTTAGTTTTGTAGTGGCGATTCTCAGGACTGATCCGGACTCCTCCCCTTCACATCATCCCTGAAACCTTATAGGATAACATCAGTTGACAACTGGCCAATTGTCTCACAATGCAGCTCTGGCTGACACACAGTTTAAATAGCATAAATACAGCAATCGCAAAATAAAGATTATCGTTGAACTCTGCCCAACTGGTCTTGAGCGAACCAAGAAAGAGTTTACGATAGTAACCGGAGACGTTCCCTTTCGATAGCGGTGTTCAGTCCCGCCATAAGAAAGATGCAAATCAGCCTCTATCAAACACAGTTAGTCTCTATGCAAATCAACACTATGTCTAGATGAGTGGCAGATAGGAAACTACATTTTTCTAATTCCTTGTATCGCTACACAAAATATCATAAAAGGAGTTAGATGTAAAATCAGTAAACATTGTTAAGGACAGATGGATTTACTTACCTTTCATTGAGTACTGAAGAGTTCCATTTAGTCCATTATCAACATCTGAGGCCTGGATGATGTGAATGACTCCTGGAGGTAAGTTCTCTGGTATAACTATGTGCAAATCAGGCTGAGAGAATTCTGGAGTGTTGTCGTTATCATCCAGGATAAAGCACAGGACTGATGCAGTGGCAGAGAGAGACGGAGTCCCACTGTCCTCTGCCTGAACTGTAAAGCAGTCAAAAGTACATAAGGAGGTGACCAGGCTATTATATATAAAATCTAAAACGAAAAAAAAAAAAAAAAAAAAAAATATGGGAACTGAAAATATAAAGAAATAAAACAGATTAAATCACATTATTAAAATATATAGTAGTATATCAATGACTCTAAAACCTGGTTCCCAAACCTGGTCCTGGAGAACCCCCAGCACTGCACATTTTGAATGTTTTGAAAACACACCTGATTCAACTCATCAGGTCATCAGTTAAGACTCCTCAGATGGGTCTTGGAGTTAAATAAGGGAGGCATCAAAATTGGACATTTTATGTCTGTAGCAGGCCTAACTGCACATTTTGTTTTCCTCATTTGTGATTTTGGCAATCTAATAAAATCCAAACAAATCACACTGTATGACATAGATCTAATACATTTGGGTATGACATGTATGTAGACTATACAATGATGAATCGTTGCCCATTATGCAAGTTATATGTACATACATACATACATACATACATACATACATACATACATCCTTTATGTATAGAAGAAGAAAAAATTATTGTTGCGTTGGCTAGTTAGTAGAAGTAGCAAACACTGCGAGATGTTTATGGTAAATTTCTGACCTGAAAATTATCACAGACTATCTTTGGTCGTAAGACTGTGATAATGGCTGTCTTAGAAAATTAGGGGTACTCCAGGAGCAGGGAAGAGAACCACTGTGGCTTGATAATTGCATTTGTGTTTCGCAATAATCACTCATAATCACACTAACAAAAAAATCCTACAGATTTTTATTGTTGTACTTGATAATTAGCTCTAATTGCTCATTACACTCTATAAGCAAACTGATTTGTAAAACATCTGAAACTATTTAATATGCTAATAGTACTATTTAAAACCATATAATTCCACAAATAATATTAAAGCAGCAAAAAATTTATCTGTTATTGTATCTGTCTTCCAACCACTTAAAAAATAGCTCAAATAAACCATGTCCTTCAATGTCTATTTTTCAGAAGAAAATTTGAATAGACAAAGTGACTGTGTAAGTGTCACAGTCTTGGTGGGTCCTCATATCACCTGTTGTTAATCAATTACCTCGTCTAGTCCTACAGGTGTTCCTAATGTGTGTTCTGGTTAAATTCCCTCCTGTGTCCCCATGTGAGCGTCGATTGTTGAAACTGTTTACCCTGTGTCTCGTCGGCTTCGCGTCGTGTGTGGATGTTCTGCCTGTGTTCTGTGGTTTCCAAGTTTTTGCACTGATATGTGCCGCTTTTGTTTATATTTGGAGTATCTTCTGTTTGCGTTAGTTAATAAAGTAACGTTAATAAAGTAACTTCCGAGGCTATATGGAGTCCCTGGCTCAAGTTCTCCAGATTGCTGAACAACACCCGGACTTTTTAGAGTTTTCTTGGGAGTTCTGCCTCTTTGCCACATTCTCATTACTCGATGATGAGTCGCTAAAACGGCTGTTCTGGTTCGAGGCAAACCATCTCCAACTGCGAGACCTCCCCGACACTACCGGACTGAGCTGGCGTGAAGCCGTGTTCAAATGTCAGGCGAGCGTCTCGATCCGAGCCAGACAGCCAAGCCGGTTAGCCTTCTCACCACCACACACAGCACTCGCCAAGTCAGCGCTCCCGAGCTCCGCCTCTAGTGAACCGACTCCCGGGCCAAGCGAACCGACTCCCGGGCCAAGCGAACCGACTCCCGGGCCAAGCGAACCGACTCCCGGGCCAAGCGAACCGACTCCCGGGCCAAGCGAACCGACTCCCGGGCCAAGCGAACCGACTCCCGGGCCAAGCGAACCGACTCCCGGGCCAAGCGAACCGACTCCCGGGCCAAGCGAACCGACTCCCGGGCCAAGCGAACCGACTCCCGGGCCAAGCGAACGTGTTCCCAGGCCCCCGATGAACTGTGTTCCCAGGCCCCCGATGAACTGTGTTCCCAGGCCCCCGATGAACTGTGTTCCCAGGCCCCCGATGAACTGTGTTCCCAGGCCCCCGATGAACTGTGTTCCCAGGCCCCCGATGAACTGTGTTCCCAGGCCCCCGATGAACTGTGTTCCCAGGCCCCCGATGAACTGTGTTCCCAGGCCCCCGATGAACTGTGTTCCCAGGCCCCCGATGAACTGTGTTCCCAGGCCCCCGATGAACTGTGTTCCCAGGCCCCCGATGAACTGTGTTCCCAGGCCCCCGATGAACTGTGTTCCCAGGCCCCCGAGCCGGACCTCCCGTGGCCCGAGCCGCCAGAGCAATTCCGGGACCTCCCAGAGCCGCCAGAGCAATTCCGAGACCTTCCAGACCCTCCTCCAGACCTCCTAGACCTCCCAGACCCTCCTCCAGATCTCCTAGACCTCCCAGACCCTCCTCCAGATCTCCTAGACCTCCCAGACCCTCCTCCTAGACCTTCCAGACCCTCCTCCAGATCTCCTAGACCTTCCAGACCCTCCTCCAGATCTCCTAGACCTCCCAGACCCTCCTCCAGACCTCCCAGACCTCCTCGCCTTGCCGGCGCCTCCGGAACTCTGGCCCCTCACCCTAGGACCACCTGGGCCTCCTGACTGTTTCCCGGGGAGGCCCCTCAAGAATTTTGGGGGGGGGGGTAGTGATGTGACTTTGAGGGTGGGTGGGGCAACGGAGGCGGAGCCTCCGGGGAAGAACGCTCCCCCGGCGCTGCCCTGGACTACTCTGACACCCCGGCACCCTGTTTCCCCGGCGCCGCCCTGGACTACTCTGACACCCTGGCGCCCTGTTCCCCCGGCGCCGCCCTGGACTACTCTGACACCCTGGCACCCTGTTCCCCCGGCGCCGCCCTGGACTACTCTGACGCCCTGTCCCCCCGGCGCCACCCTGGACTACTGCACCTCCCTGGGTCCCCATGACCCCGGTACCAGGAGGGTGGGCACCCTGGAGACCGGGGTTACACAGAGTCATGGAGGTCTCCAGGGTGCCCACCCTCCCACCCAGGTTTTGATGCTATGTCCATCTTGTCCTCCGCCTGTTCCCCCTCCCTAGGTGTAACTATCTTGGCGTGAGGTCACGCCTTTTGGGGGGGGCGTCATGTCACAGTCTTGGTGGGTCCTCATATCACCTGTTGTTAATCAATTACCTCGTCTAGTCCTACAGGTGTTCCTAATGCGTGTTCTGGTTAAATTCCCTCCTGTGTCCCCATGTGAGCGTCGATTGTTGAAACTGTTTACCCTGTGTCTCGTCGGCTTCGCGTCGTGTGTGGATGTTCTGCCTGTGTTCTGTGTTTTCCAAGTTTTTGCACTGATATGTGCCGCTTTTGTTTATATTTGGAGTGTCTTCTGTTTGCGTTAGTTAATAAAGTAACTTTCAGTTGGATCCCAGCGTCTCTTCGAGTCTCCGCATCGCACACGCACATCTAAGTGTAACAGTAAGTTTAAAATATTCAATAATTGCCCAACAATCTATAACTTAAATAGTTCTGTACACACAAAAAAAAAAGGTTTAGGAAGGAGACAGAGGGAGAATTCAGGCATATGGAAGATCTCACCTCTGAGAGTAAATATGGATTGGATCTCTCTGTCTAGCCGAGTGGAGGTGGTGATCTGACCAGTATGGGAGTGTATCATGAAGTGCTCGTATCCAGGACTGGGTAACAAGCTGTAGATAATAGCAGAATTCGCCTCTGTGGGAAACACACACATACTCTAAGAACTCTTCACAGACTGGTTATGAAAATGTTTGTTTGTCTAAAAAAAGTTGCCCCAACATCTTCCGATTATGATTTCATGACAGAGAGTTGAAGAACTATTGCGGTAATAACTGCCTTTTAAATGTATGCCTTCCTCCACTTTTGTGTTGTGAGTGGCAACAAATACAGAATAGTTGACCTGTGATGAGTATTTGACAACTGAAAAAGGTCTATTTACTGTCCTGTCTGGCAAAATGATATTTCTGACCTTTTTATCTAATCTCTGAATTGAAAACCGAATTGAGGACTGCTAAAATTAAAGGAATTTCTTTAAAAAAAAAAAACAGACTCATACTCCAACACACACACACACACACACACACACACACACAGAGAATCCAAAAATAACATACCGGTACTTCCAGACTATGTAGTGAGCAAAAAAATAGAATGTGACAAATTCACATTATGTTCCTTATGTTCCCCAGACCTAAATCCAATTGTGAACCTGTGGTACACAGTGGTACCTGTGTATAGGAGCATCTGAAGCCGCCAAGTAGCACCACAGTATGTCCAGGAGCTCACTGATGCCCTGATCCAGGTCTGGGAGGAAATTCCCCAGGACACCATCAGCCATCTCATCAGGAGTATGCCCAGAAGTTGTCATGAGTGCATACAGGCATGTGGGGGCAATACACACTATTGACTTACATTATGAGTTGCTGTGATGAACTTTAGGCACGTTGGATCAGCCTTTAATGTTTTACATTGAGTTTTGATAAGGTTTTGAATCTAGCCCTCAGTGTGTTGATGATTTTGGTTTCTGTTGACTGTTGTCACATAATTTGTTTTTTTTTAAATTATAGTGTAGGGGAATTTACAGTTAAGACCTGAGGACCAGATATGTTGAATGAAGACCAGGAGTCAGAATTGCAGTCAATAGAAGAAATTTTAGTGAAGTTTAGTTTGAGGTTTCATCAGCAGAAGCCAGCTTCAGGTCTCACAAGGAGTTCGTAGGCCGCCCCACTTAAATAACATTGTTACAGCAATTATACAATAACAGAGGGTGCTAACTACGTCAATGATGACGTTTAAATGATTCTGATTGGCTAAGAAAGAAAGAAAGAAAAACAAAACTAGTAATTTTCCACACAAGAGCAGACAGTCTGAGGCATTTCTCCGTTGAACACATGGTTGACGGGTTCACGACGTGGCTTGTTGAGAACAAGTTTTATGGTGCCAGCTAATCACCTCACCAATACAGACCATATTAACACACACACACACACACACACACACACACACACACACACACACACACACACACACACACACACACACACACCTTCTCCAAGGCTGAACTCGGTTCAGGCTCCAACTCTCAACAGAAACAGTACCCAAAACATTCTGATAACATGTCCTATCTGTTGAGACGTGCTGACAAGTTTCATCCTTACTCTATGGAAAACTACCGAAAAGTAAAGAAAGGTTTTTAACTAATAAAAATCCCTAACTTGATTATAAATCACTCTTTACAACTCATTAAAATAAGCCAAAGGAAAAGAACATAAAAAATAAGACAAAGAAAGGAATATAGGAACAAATAGGAAAAATAAATTATATATATAAAAATAAATAATGTAAATAGAAGAGACAAGAGATTTTGATTATCCACCTTCAATAGAATATAAATACAGATTTTCAGAGCCAATATGTGAATTTAGTGTTCCCCTCATTTTTTGAGCATTGCATATAGAACATTCAAAATAAGTACCTACTCAAAGAGTATGCTATTTCGGAAGCAGCCAAAGTGTGCTCACACTTTGACACCCATTCACACAGAGGTATGGGTCAATGACAAACAGGATTGTAGACAACAAAGAAAAGAAAAAATATATATAAGAGATAAAAAAGATGTAATAATCTAGTTTAAAACGTGTTTAGAAATCCATGGTTTTTAATTTGCCCTCATTTGTTAAACCTCATTTGTTAAAGCTAATAATCTCATTTAATCCCAAGAGTCGTTCTTGGGCCGTTACGGTTTATGTTTAAGGTTGTTCTGTCTATTGTTTATTAGAGTTTATAGAAAAAGTTAAGAGAAATCTGAGTTTTGATATTTTGATTTAGTTAATAAATAAGACTTTTGCACATAGATTGTGCTTTGTCCTTTGATACAACCACCACTTTTACCTATAATTACAATTACTATTAATTTTTGCTTTGTGCTGACAAAAATATAAACATGAATTTTAAAATGTAAAATTTTATAATTCATCGAAGAGGTGATGAAATGCATTTGTTATGTATTTTTTTAAATAAATTGAAAAAACAATAATTGACCCAAATAATGACACATGCGCACATACTAACACGCGCACACAAACTAACTCACTCACTGCAACTCATATGCTGGAAACTTCACCAGCTGCCACAAACATCATATATCAGCTTTTTGAGTGTATTAAAATCAAACTGTATTAATGTAATCAATTACTAACAGTCTCAATCTTCATCTGATGACTACTTGGTACAGCAGTTTCATGGGGTTTTGTGAGGTTTAACATAATGGAAGATAAAATCAAAGAACAAACCATAGACCACACTACTGAAAGGAGTGAATTCTGGGAGAAAAAATAGCCGGCCTTTATTAGCACAGATGGCTTTAGTTAGTGAATCATCACACACAATTTCAAATATCCTGAAGGAGGCCTGACTGCTATTCTAGGCTAACGTCAGATACAGAGACAGGCAGACACTGATATTAAGGCTGAGGTATTTTAAAAGGGCCTGGTAGTTTTGTGAATATTTGGACTAGGGACGCACAGAATAACACACGACGTGCGAAAAAGAACACTAAGACCCGTTGATTTATGTAAACAATCAAGTTCAATGAAACATAATTCAGTTGAATGTATGTTTTTAACAGCAGTCTGCTAACTAAATAAATTTCAAGTCTGATGACCACGGACATCTGGACTTCCAGACTGAAATCATGATGGACAAATATGAAAAGAAATCCACTACTTCAATTTCCTAATGCTGATATGTTTTGCTACGTAGAGATTTTTGCAGAGCTACTGTTACAGAAATGTCTAATATGTAATATTAAAAAACAGTACTGTTCTATCAGAAAACTACATGAGATAGACACTTTCATCCTCAGTCTCTCATTCTACCCAATTAAATCTCATGAGTCATGTCAAAAAACAAAAATTAAATAAGAGGATGGGATTTTCTGAGCAGCAAAGGACTTCATCTAATGCCTGCTACAGACTGTTTTCAGACTGATTTTAGCAATTCAATAAGATCACTACAAATCAAACTGTACGGCATGGATCTAATAAACTTGGGTACAACATGTATACAGACTGTATACAAGGTTGACACCTAATTGAATAAAAATTAATAAATAAATAAAAACGCCTCTTTTGTTGCATTTTTACCAGCTAATCAGTAGATGATTACTGATACTAGCAAATACACTGTAAAATAATTAAATCACAGGCTACCATGGCAACGACCAACTTTGAACCTCTGTCACTGCACGGCAAAGGACCAGGGCAGATTTTTCATCTGGGACAGATTACTCTGCGACCCAAAATCACATAGTGTGTACCAGGCATGAACATGAGAACATTAACAAACATGAAGAACATGAAAAGTGTTTGTGCCAGTCATAGCTGATAGTGGTGTGGATGAAGGCACGGATGACCTCAAAAAGAATTTTAATAACGAAGCTCAAAGATAACCACTTTACTCAACCAAAATAGTCACGAACTGCGCATTAACGTATAAAGAGCCGTAGACAGGACTACACACTGACATTAGCATGACGTACCAAAGACAAGATCGGGCCAGGACTGAAAGAAACACAGGGAAGATATGCACAAGAGATGATTGAGGGAATAAGACACAGCTGACAAATCTAACAAGGTGGTGACAAGAAAGGTGAGTGAAAAAACACTGGGTGAGCACGGCAGGAACCAGGAAGTAACAGAAACACACGTAACAGACACGTAACAGCGCAGGGGAAATTTGAATTAATTTTAATTTAAGTGAATTTCGCACAGGACAGACAAGTGATAATTTCATTGTGAACCATTTAAATATGTGTGCCGTGGTATGTAGAACTGCTAAGTGAGGTTTACAAGCACAGCTCTTAATGTACGTCCATTACATTGGCATGTACAAAGAACATTGTTACACTGGGGCCGAAACCCGGGAAGAAGATGAACGCCGCCGCTGTCATGCAATCCCCGTCAGGTTTGGCATTTGTGGAGGTAATACAGTCGCTCACAGGACTCCACCAAGAACACCACCAGGCTCTTGTGGACATGAGGGAGGACCAGGAACGTCGTTTCCAAGCCCTCGTACAAGCGCAGCAAGAGGACAGCAAGCTGCTCCGGAGCTGGATGGATCGGGAGGGTCAAGCTGGAGGACAATCGGTGAGCTCAGCCATGCCCTCACACATGCCAATGTTGAAAATGGGGCCGATGGACGATCTAGACCAGGGGTGGGCAAACTACGGCCCGCGGGCCATATCCGGCCCGTTGGGCTTTTTAATCCGGCCCGCCGAACTTGCCGAACCTGTATTAAACCTCCTTCATTTTACATTTACCTGTAATGTCACTCTGTCAGTGGCGCTGAAGCTGTGGTGAAGAATAGGCGTGTCACAAACCCCTCTACACCCCCCTTTATGGCGTTAATTCCGTGCTAAAAAGGAACAAGCGCAAAACTGATGTTCTGCTGATGCAAAACTGAGCGTGACATCTGATCTGCGCGCGCGCAAACATTCGCCCGCTCTTGACTGCTGTTTTTGCTTGCGCGAGCACTTTTATTTTTGTCAGTCGTGGGGCGGGGCTTGCTCTTGTAATAGTAACATCAAACGTCATTGGTTAGTTCCTTTTTCCAGAGGTTAGTTGTGATTGGACGCCTGTGATTGTCAATCTACAGCTGAGGCAAATATATGATTCAGTCACACTGCATATTATGGTTTTTCTGTCGATTAAATTGTATTAATATTGTTTTGTTGTAATTTCACGTGCCCCGGTCGAGTGATTTAAGACCAAACTATACTTTATACAGGTTTTCTAGGATTTCTTATAAGTAAATGCACAGGTACGACCTTCACCCCGGCCCCTCTGTCAATTTTAAGAAGCCAATGTGGCCCGCCAAACAAATAGTTTGCCCACCCCTGATCTAGACGCTCTCCATGGAGAATTTGTTACAGGCCCAAGACAAACAAATGGCTGGCTTTACAACAGGGACATGTTTTTGCCCCTGCCTGGTCAAACGAATCGCATTCAGAACCATACTGAGTCCAAGCCAGGCATAGTGATACGTAGTCGACCATATAGGCTGCCTGAATACAAAAAAACGGTGGTTGAGACAGAATTAGAAGCAATGCTGGATATGGGGGTACCAGAAGAATCCCACAGCGATTAAAACAGAACGACTCGATACGTTTCTGTGTGGATTATTGCAAAGTGAATGCCATGTCAAAATTTGACACGTATCCAATGCCGCTAGTTGATGAATTGGTTAATTGGCTCGGTACCGCTGGATTTTATTCAACACTGGATTTAACTAAGGAATATTGGCAGATCCCCTTACCACCCTTATCCAAAGAAAAAACAGCCTTCACATTGCTGTTTGGATTGCACCAATTTGGATTGCACTCTCGCGTAGAGAGACCGGATAAAAGTCACCAGGAAGTGGAAGACCATGAGAGAGACCAGACTGAGACTTGTGAGGAAAGGACAAAGAGAGAGAGAGAGAGAGAGAGAGAGAGAGAATGTAAAGTCCAATTTGACAATTAGTGTCAAACACAAATGTTTGTTTTTTGTTTGTTACATTTGGTCTAAAAATTCATGAGTGTCAGTCAAGCCGTCTTCTTCCCTGAACAAAGAACATATTTAGACTGGTGCTGAAACCCTGGAAGAAGATGAACACCGTCGCTGTCATGCAATCCCCGTCAGGTTCGCCATTTGTGGAGGTAATACAATCGCTCACGGGACCACCAAGAACACCACCAGGTTCTTGTGGACATGAGGGAGGACCAGGAACGGAGCTGGCTTTACAACAGGGACGTGTTTTTGCCCTTGCCTGGTCAAACGAATCGTATTCGAATGTTATTTTTGTAACAGTAAATGTAATTGGAACTGATTAACTATATCTGATTTACTTTATTGCTACACTCTGTAGATCCGGGGTTTTCAAAGTGTGGGGCGCGCCTCCCCTGGGGGGCGCCAGAGCATGCCAGGGGAGGCGCGGAGAGTTGTAAAAAAAGATAGTCTAATAATAACTCGCCGAACTTGTATTAAACCTCCTTCATTTTACATTTCCCTGTGATGTCATTCTGTCGCGGCTGCAAGCGCGTCGTTCAACCCTCGCCCCCCGTCAACGATCGCGCATCGCGTCCACCCAGTCAACGATCGCGCCTATTGGAGGGGGGGCGGCATTGGGTGAGTTGTGTCAAAAGGGAGGCCCACTGTCTCAGACTTTGAAAACCTCTGCTGTAGATCAAAAAAAATTTATGTAATTGTTGTTTTTTTAATAAATTATTATTAGGAAATCTGACTTGTTGGTAAAATTAGCTAACCCCTCATATGGTAGTTAATAAGAACTATTTATAAAAAAATCCACCAAATGCAGTATTAGTAATTTGCATAAATAAGATGAAATTGATTCAGCCCATGGCATCAAATCTAACCCTGTATTTGACAAAAGTTAAAAGATAATTAAGAGAAATATGAGGCAAACTTTAAGCAGGCGATTAACCCATAAAAAAGGAGAAGATAGAAGCTTTATGAAATGCTGTTTGTGGTTATAACAATGGGATGATGGAAACTGTGAGCAACCACACTGCCATCTTGTGGTGATTTCCACAACAGGTTAGACTGTTAACTGGTTTTTCACTGGCAATGGCTGTTAAATGTTAAATGTTTTTTAAGGTGGTAGCTTACCTGAATCCAGGTCTATTGCAGTAACTGTGACAATGATCTCTCCAGGCTCTCTGTTCTCCATGACAGTGGTATTGTAAATATGCTGCTGGAACATAGGAGGATGGTCATTAACATCCAAAACCTGCACTGTGAGTGTCTGAGTGGAGGACAGAGAGGGAACACCACTGTCTCTAGCCTGGACAGTGAGAATGTGGACATGTTGGGATTCATAATCCAGGGATGAATTCAAGTATAGATGCCCTGTAAAAAAAAATATATATATATTTACCATTCAAAAGTTTGGATACTAAGATTTTTTTCAGCTTTTATTCTGCAACGATGCATGAAACTGACTAAAAGTGATGGTAAAGTACTTTGCTACAAAAACAAGTATGGTTTCCACAAAATGTCCAAAATTTTGAATGACATGTACTAATCAATCATGTCAAATAATTTTCATTTTCTCTTAGACCTACATTTGCATCCCTAAAATCATCCTATAATAAATGATTTACCTGTGTGTTCCATGTAAAAATAGCCCTTCTCATTGCCTGAAATGACACTGTATATGATGTGTCCATTACTTCCTTCATCTTCATCTTTGGCCATAATATGATGAACTAACAGTCCCATCTCTGCATCTTCTGAGACACAAGCTATTTCCATGGAGACAAAAGTGGGGTTGTTGTCATTGACATCCAAAATAATCAGCTGAGCTATGACTGATGTATGTTTCCTATTGCTTGGCTCTTCTGCGTTGTCGCTGCAAGTCACTTTAAATACAATTTTCTCAGTGTGCTCACGGTCCAACTGTCCATTTGATGTGACAACTCCAGTGTGACGGTTGATGTGTAAAGGCAGTCCCTCTATGGCAGGCTCCCGGTCATAGGTCAAAGAATAATAAAGCTCACTGTTACCCAGACTTCCATCGCCATCACGTGCGTTAAAGACATACAGCGCCGTTCCGTTGGTTACATCTTCATAAACACCAAATACAACAACGTTATCAATGCCAGGAAACCAGGGGGTGTGGTCATTGACATCAACAACACTGATCGCCACAAGTATAGTGACATTGAAAGTGGGAATAGCTTCTGCACGTATAACCAAGAAGTAACGCTGTGTGACTTCGTAGTCCAGATGTTGTGCCACATAGAGCTCTCCACTTGTACTTTTGATGCCAAACTGCAAGCTACCATCACCCTCAACAATAGAGTATCGTATATGCGTATCTGATGTATTAGAAATACCAAGTGTTCCAATGACAGTTCCCAGTCTGGTGTCTTCCAGCACATTAAAGTGTTTGAGGCTTTGTAAATCCTTGAAGTTTCCATTTTGTTGGTCTAAGAGATAAACCTGGAACAAAACAAAATTTGAATAACTATTCTTAAAATTTGCCTGATATATATGACACTTTGTTCTTATATAGTTATTTATTAATTATGGAAAAGAGTTCAAAAGTGTTAACATAATGAAATGTATCTTTGCAATTACAACTAACAACTATAACAAACTTTTGTTATAAAGGAATTACTCATTACTTCAAACAGTATTCTGAAGTGAAAAGTTTGATAGCTCTAGTAAAATAAGCGTCTTGTCCATTGTGGTTCTTCTGCTTGTTAAGTTACGAATCTCCGCCCACAGAGCATTGCTGCAAGCTTGAACCTGACATGAAATTCATGTAGGGAAATTTTTGGCACTGGAAATCCAAAAAATGAAAAATGTAAAAAAAATTACTTATGTCGGTCCCTTTAAATAAATGGATTTTGCCCACAATATTTCACAGATAAATGACAAATGAGACTGCACTTTAAGAGGCAACTTTTGTTTAGATTGTACACAGAATAGGAAAATTAAGTAAATCTTCAGCCATACTCTGACACATATAGCATTGCTACATGTCTGAACTTGGATCACTAACTTGTATGTGAACAACTGCAGTCTCCTCCAGAGGAAAGAGCCCATTGTCCGTGGCAACCACTCTCAGAGTGTAGCGCATCTGTGGATTTGAGGAGAATCGTGATGTCACCTTGACATCACCATTACGACTATTAATACTAAAGTGGCCCAGCTGATTATCTAAAATATGTGAAGAAAACAAGACATCTCAGATCAAATCACAAAGAAATGTTCCCTTCAATAAGAGGGATATACACACAAAAAAATGCCATGAATTAACAATGAATTGTCCTCTCCTCATCAGTTTACCTTTAATGGAGAACTTGACAGTTCCATTCTCTCCAGCATCCAGGTCTTTAGCAAACATACTGATTACAACAGAATTCACTGGAATGCCAACCCACACCTGCACAAAAAGCCATATACATTTTTGCATGTTCGCTGGAAATGATTTATGCTGGTAGCTCTACCATCCACAGGAATATATGACAGTTATTTAACAGCTATTAAAAAAAATTAAAAATGTTTGATAAGAATGTTAAAGTCTACTATCACTTTTGTCAATTTAATGCACCCTTGCTGAAAAAAAAATTCTTACTGGCCACAAACCTTTGAATTATACATATTTACAATATAAATACATTAATTTACTTTCAGAAGAAAAAGTCGCTGAAACATTTGACTTCTGGATAGCTCAAGGGGACGGCAATCTATGGCACGTAGGCCAACAATGGCACACGGACAGGTAATCACTAGCACATGAGCAACAGAGAGAGGCATTTTATTAAGATATTATTAAGTGTGAAACTATGTCAAAATTAAACTAAGTCAATGAAATCCAGCAGCTCTGACAAACCCTTAGCAAGACTTCTGTGCATCATGAACAACTGAAAGCATGACACAGATTAAAACAGCAGGTGCATCAAATAAGTCAAGTCAGTTTGACTGACAGCTTACAGTTTGTTCTGCGATGTTTAATGCCTGTAGAAAAAAAGCAGTTAATGCTATACATTCATTTCGGATATATTCAACTAAGTATATAGAGTCCTATTAAACATTCCACACACATCACAACTACGATGATGTGCAATGTTCGTTCACACATAGAGGGGTTCAGTAGTCACTTTTGAAATCTGTTTTTCAAAGTCAAATTTAAGCCTGAAAACAAACTTGTAGGATTTTAACATAAAAAAGAAATAGAAAATTGGTTCAGAAATATTTAAGGTTCTAGAGGTTCATTATCAGGTTTCGACTTGGGGGAGGGGGCAGTAATAGCACAGTGATTAACTGTAGGAAACCTAGAAATGGCACTTCATGACAAAAAGGTTGCCGACCCCTGTCATAAATAGTCAATGTGCACTAACTGTATATTAAACCAGAAGGTTCATTTAACTTCAATTATAAAATGCACAATCATATTTTTTATTGCTTGTGTTTTCTAGAAAAAAAAGTATTATGACCTGTACGTTTAGCTCTTTCGTCGCAGCTAGGTGTGTGAACTTTGGGGGGTTATCGTTGATGTCTGTGACAAGGATACGAACGATAGTGGTGGTGTTGAGACTAGGTCGACCCTGATCTGTGACCATCACCATTAAAACATGCTGTGCCTGCTCCTCACGATCCAAAGCCACCAGGTTTATGATCTCTCCTATAGCCAGAGAAAGAGAAAGACGACAAAGAGTGAGAGAGAATTTGAATAAATACAAAAGATTAATTAAATAAAATTATTATTTTATGTGATTACTTTGTTTTATATTATTTAAGTCTGTTTCAGTTTTTAAAAAAATAAAGTAAAAAATAACGGACAATTTTTCAAAAATAGATTATTCATACAAACACTTCAAAACAACTTTTGAAGTTTTGTCTCAATTTTGTACACAAAATATCAACAGAACCTATTTCTGGAATACTTTTTTGATAGAGCAGTTTATGAAGGATAATTTGCAAGATTTGCAAAATTAATTAGACAGTAATTCTGACCTGTTCTGGTGTTAATGCGAAAGTATTTTCCATCAGACATCAGGATGTAGGACAACACCCCATTGTTAAGCGAATCTCTGTCTGTAGCTTTTACAGTTCCAATCACACCATGAGGAGACGGTCCCTCCTGCACGCTGAAGAAGTACACATCCCTACTGAACACTGGCTTGTTGTCATTCTCATCCTGAACCATGACGACCACTGTTGCTGTGGCTTCTGTTTTGCTATTTTGTGCCTTTGCACACACACAAAATCTATAAATGGGTTCGGTTTCGTAGTCCAGACTGTAAGATACAAACATCCATCCAGTTTCTGGTTGGATCCTGAAAGGTGGGACTCCAGAGAGGGGTTTAAGAGAGTAAGTGATGACAGGGGGCGCTGTTCCAGGAGTCTCTTCAAGATGGGATCTGGTTCCATGAGCACGTACCTGAATCATTCTGGTGTCTCTTGGTGCACTTTCTCCGATTTCCACCTGGTAAACCAAAGTTTCAAAGGCTAGTGTGTCTTCCTCAGAGCCTAAGGAATCTATCTCTATCACAAGCCCTAATGTAGAGTTCAGTGAAGGATGTCCCTCATCCTCAGCTATAACATAGAGCTCGTACCTTTGGCTGGAATCTCTTGAAAGGTCGCCATTCAGCATAAGAGTCCCAAGATGTTTGTGAATTGTGAACAAGTGGTTCTCAGGACGTAACACATAATGAATTCTGCCATTAAGGCCACTGTCTCTGTCGTGGGCATGTGCAATGAAGAGTGTCGTACCAGGAGGAGTGTTATGGGATATGGTGATGTGTTCTGAAGTTTTCTGGAACAGAGGAGGGTTGTCATTGACATCAATGATGGAGACATTGACCTGAGCACTGCTGTAGATAGGATGTGTTCCTGTGTGGAATTGTATAATCAAAAGAACATTAAATAGGGACTCGTGGTCCAGGGGCCGGGCAGTTGTGATGATGCCCGTCTGGGCATCTATTGAAAAAAGTCCTTGCAGATCACCTGAAGATATTACATATGAGACTGCCTCCACTGAATCTGCAATAAAAGAGATAAATATCAACAAAATATTATCAATATGAAATTAGTCTTTAAAGTTAAAGGCATAGTTTACCCCCAAAAATGAAAATTCTGCCATATACTTTCTCACATGTCATTCCTAAAACTATTTTAGCATCTTTGGAATTATAAGATTCTATCTGCATTCTGAGAAGTTCTGATATATTAAGCTTCGAATGTTGACATTCCATCCTAACTTTTTTGTTTTCTATATAAAAAGTCCCAAAACGTACAACAACGTTTTATGTAACATCACAATGTAAATAAGTTGTTAAAGAATAAGAATATGAATAACTCAGTTTTGACAAAAATGTCCTTAAATTTCTAACGTGACAAACATTTGCTCTAGTTTTTCCATGGAACAACAAATTTGACTTTCTGAAGATTTACACTGTTAAAAATACACTCACCTAAAGGATTATTAGGAACACTATACTAATACTGTGTTTGACCCCCTTTCGCCTTCAGAACTGCCTTAATTCTACGTGGCATTGATTCAACAAGGTGCTGAAAGCATTCTTTAGAAATGTTGGTCCATATTGATAGAATAGCATCTTGCAGTTGATGGAGATTTGTGGGATGCATATCCAGGGCACGAAGCTCCCGTTCCACCACATCCCAAAGATGCTCTATTGGGTTGAGATCTAGTGACTGTGGGGGCCATTTTAGTACAGTGAACTCATTGTTATGTTCAAGAAAACTATTTTAAGTGCTTCGAGCTTTGTGTCATGGTGCATTATCCTGCTGGAAGTAGCATCAGAGGATGTGTACATGGTGGTCATAAAGGGATGGACATGGTCAGAAACAATACTCAGGTAGGCCGTGGCATTGGCACTAAGGGGCCGAAAGTGTGCCAAGAAAACACCCCCTACACCATTACACCAACACCAGCCAGCACAGTGGTAACAAGGCATGATGGATCAATGTTCTCATTCTGTTTACGCCAAATTCTGACTCTACCATCTAAATGTCTCAACAGAAATCGAGACTCATCAGACCAGGCAACATTTTTCCAGTCTTCAACTGTCCAATTTTGGTGAGCTTGTGCAAACTGTAGCCTCTTTTTCTTATTTGTAGTGGAGATGAGTGGTACCCGGTGGGGTCTTCTGCTGTTGTACCCATCCGCCTCAAGGTTGTGCATGTTGTGGCTTCGCAAATGTTTTGCTGCATACCTCAGTTGTAACGAGTGGTTATTTCTGTCAAAGTTGCTATCAGCTTGAATCAGTAGGCCCATTCTCCTCTGACCTCTAGCCTTTCATTTTTGCCCACAGGACTGCAGCATACTGGATGCTTTTCCCTTTTCACACCATTCTTTGTAAACCCTAGAAATGGTGTGTGAAAATCCCAGTTACTGAACAGATTGTGAAATACTCAGACCGACCCGTCTGGCACCAACGACCATGCCGCGCTCAAAATGGCTTAAATCACCTTTCTTTTCCATTCTGACATTCAGTTTGGAGTTCAGGAGATTGTCTTGACCAGGACCAACCCCTAAATGCATTGAAGCAACTGCCATGTGATTGATTGATTAGTTAATTGCATTAATGAGAAATTGAACAAGTGTTCCTAATAATTCTTTACGTGAGCGTATATTCCAGTGTAATATCTGCATTACTTTCACAGTAATTTTACAGTAGGACTTATAACTGCTCCCTCAAAAATGTATGGTAAAATCTACAGTCCTTTAAAATTGTACTGTAAAAAACAGCTTGGTTTTATAATTTAAAAAAATATTGTAATTCAATGCAGCATGAAAATATCATGCTGTATAGATTTTTTGACACTTCATGTTGATTTGATCTGTGTTGCTGAACTTATCTGTAGTTCATTTTTAGCTTTTTTGTTGTTGATTGATTTTGTAATTTGCTTATGTTGTGAGTTTTATCTAAGTAAGTTTTTTTTAAATTTGTTTATGTGCTGAGTATTGATATAGGTGCATCATTAAGTGATACTTTTAAGAAAACAAATCTTATATTGCAAGATGATGTCACATCTTTCAAAATTGTATCTTAGCAGTCGCTTCACAATTGTGGAAGATCTGTCTACAAACAGTTATGAACATGACTTAAGTTATCGGTAAATCTTCATGCTTACATAATGCTGAAATAAAAATTTCAGGCTAAAAATCATTTGACTAACTTAAAATTAGCCACATAGCTTATTTCATTTTCTAGTCTGTCATCGTTTTAACAAACGTTATCATTTCATTTGTCACACTTCTGACTTGATAGATCAGAAATTTCAATACGAATATTTAAGGCCCTATGGTTAAAGACAACTTTGTAATGCGAAGCAGTACATTTCTATGATGTTACCATTATTCTGCTGTTGACTGACAGTGTAACAAGGACTATGAGAAAAAAAGCACGTATTAAAAAAACCAAGCTCAGAGTACAAACAAGCATGGATCGGAATACCAGGAGAAACAGAGGCAAAGCAGTAAACGTGGTCATAACAGACAGAGGACCAATGCAGGCAGCAAACAACAAGAGAAGTAGTCCAGGTCAACACAACCACTTGTGTTGACCTGGACTACTTCTCTTGTTGTAGGCAAGCAGCAAAGAGCCATACAAACTAATCTGCAACAGAGTCCAACATGAATAAAACAACACAGGGACAATAAAGCTGAGAAATGTAGTCTGGAGAAAGAAGACTGGTCACACAAGGGGTTTAAAAAGTCGAAGTGATGAGGAACAGGTGTGCAGTAATCAGTCCAGGTATCTTGGGAATTGTAGTCCAAACTAAATTCTTGAGCTCTGCCAAGTGAGACCTCCGGTACCAATCTTCACCGGTGTTCATGACAGACAGTTCTGACTACAGTAATTTATTGCTAAATAATACTATTTAATCTCGTAAATTCCTCTCAATTTCTACAGTGTAGTCATAAAACTTTGTATACAGTGCACAAATTTGGTTAAAGTTTGCCATTTTGGAGCTTGACAGCTCCAGTCCTCATTCACTTCAATTTTATGGAAATTCCAATTCCTGTATGTCAAAAAAAAAACAGCAGAGCATGGCGCTAGCAGTAACAAGATCATGGTTTTGATCCCCAGGCAATGCATAAAAAGAACACTTAAATGCAATCTAAAAAGCTTTGGACAAAAGTACATGCATAAATGTAAATATAAATAGATTTTGTATTTCAAAGTAGTAAAAAAAAATACAATAAATAATATATACAGTATAAACTATATAAAGACTAATACTAATAATTCTTCCTTTGTTTTACTTTTGTATTGTCATATAAACCTTTGACAAACTCACACACACTGTATGCTTATAGATTTAGAACATACTGACATACTCCACCCTGCCATACGTATTAAAAGCAGTACTGTCGTTATCCTATTGTTTGACAGTTGAGACCTTGTTACAGCTGGAGAAAAACAAAGCCCCCAGAGATTAAAGGATCTACCCCCCTCTCCAACTCAGAAACTCAGAAATTCTGGCCCTTAATTTGACTTGAAGAGAGGGTTAATCAGCTAATCTAAACATTATCCTCAATTGACTGTCTACTGTATAACTATTAAAGTAGAAGGCTAAACATGTGTATGTGTGAGCAAAAAACTAACCACAAATCACAAGAATGGAGTCTTTTAAATGAGTAATTCAATGCTCATTATTCTTAATTTTATGATTCTTGCTGCAAAACCAAAGAACAACTGCCACCAATCCTTTACATCACATGTTAGACATTTCCACAAAAGCACATATATGCACCATCACAACAGCATACCATAATTAAATAAAAAAACTAAAATGACCTCAAAGCAGGTAGTTGTGATACTTAAGAGTTCTTGTGATGATAAGAGTTCCTTATCCAAGCTCTTGTTCTATCCATGCTGAATTATTGTAGTGTTCTCTAGACAGACCTTCTAGAATTCACTGTCAAACCTCTGCAACTCATCCAAAATGAGGCATGAGTGGTTTTTAACGAGCCGAAGAGAGCGCAGATCACAGCTCGCCTCAAACAATTGCACTGCTTGCAGATTACCACTCACATCAAATTCAAGGCACTGATGTTTGCGTACAAAACAACCACTGGTTTTGCACTCCTATACCTAAACTCATTACTTCAGACCTAAGTGCCATCCAGAAGCTTGCATTGAAGAAAACACCTTGATGTGCCATCACAAAGAGGCAGAAAATCACTTTAATTGACCTTTACCCTGTCTGTTCCAAGCTGGTGGAACGACCTGCCCCTCTCAACCCCAGATCAGTTGTAAGTTGCTTTGGATCAAAATAATTTGCTAAATAATTAAATGTAAATGCAAAAGTAAACGTTATATATGTTATATAACAAACTACTGAGCATGTTCACTAAAAACACTGTTTACTAAAAACAATTGATTGAATTAAAAGAGTCAAAAGAAACAGAGCATAGAAAATCTTGTTATCTACCCTAACAACCCTGCTAACTAGACTGATATTTAACCCTCTGATCAGCTTATCCCTGACCCACAAGCTGGATTAGTCACTGGGGTAGCAATGTCTGGAAATACTAAGTTACTAGTGGAAAGGAAACTGTAATAAAGGGTGGATGCATTTTGACACATTGGACTGCAATTGATTTGGTATTGTAGAGCTTCCAACTGGATTTCATATTTATTATTAATACTGCAATACATTAGTTTTCACTAATTCAATAAATAATTAATAAATAATTTTGAGTGCTCGACACCCATTTAGCTAAAGAACTAACTAACAATTAACAAGGCCTGTATTTAGCATTAGTTAATTTTTTGTTAATTTTAACTTGTCCATATACATTTATTAGCATTAATAGTTTAAATTGTTAACATTAATTATTATTTAACACAAACCAACAATCAACAAGCAGTGTTTTACAGCATTAATGTTAATAATTGTTAATGTTAACCTGTGTATGTGTGTATATGTGTATGTATATATATATATATATATATATATATATATATATATATATATATATATAAATGCATTTCTTAACATTAGTAGTTTACATTTATTAAAATGTGTTTAAAAGTATTAGCTAATGTGAACTAACATGAAATCTTTCAAATGTAATAACAATCTTTGTTTATGTTAATTTATACATGTGCATTTCCTAACATTCATGGTGTTATAACTTAAAGCATTAGTTACCATGTGACTAACAATGAACGGCATTTTATCAACAGCAATTTTTTTTTTTTTGTGAATTTCATTTAAGTTTTCCACATTAACATCAGTTAATGTGTTTCCAATGTTTGTGGGCTCTTTACTCACATTATTTAACAGGAAAAGAAGATTTATTAGGGGTATTGCTGGACCTTACCGAAATCAGTATGCAGATGTTGTTCATTCTTCATGTTGACTTATGAGTTAACTAATGCTAACAAACTCAGCAATTTATTTTAAGAGATACATTTGTATATGTTCAAGTTACTATTAATAAAGATTAGATAATGCTTGTGGCGAGCAGGCCGGGGCCGAGTTTACATAATGTTTTGTGTTCGTGTAGGCGACAGTCGTCCATTATTGAACGTTCAAACACTTTAATTATAAAGTAAAGAACAACAAAATCAAAGTAATGGCGGCAGTCCCTCACGGACAACTGCCGCCTAAACAAACACAAAACAAAATGTAAAATCCAAAACTGGTCTTGTCCTCTTGTCCTTCATTTGTGCTTCTGCTTCTCCGTGAGATATGAGGTGACGCTCATTCTCGCGCTGTTCTAACGTCCCTCGGCCCCACCCTGCACACCACCATGTTGTATACAGGTGTTGTTCAGTTGTTAATGTTAACTAAACTGTTAAATAATGTTAAGTGTTACCAAATGGATTTCTTCTTTGACTGCATGGCATTACAATGTCCAGATTCAAACAGAGTGCAGAGTACAGTCATACCATTTCAGAAAAAAGGCACAGAAAACTCACTGGCAAGGGTAACAGTCTGAACCAAACCAACGGTGGAGCCCACGGGTGCATCCTCAGAAATTGAGAAGTTGTAGTGGGTTTTCTGGAAACGGGCAGGGGGCTGGTCACTCTGCAAGATATTCACGGTGATGTTAGCAGGATGAATGGCAGACATGCCTCCTCCATCATGAGCAGAGACAGACAGCTTCACGCTGCTACTACGCAGCTGGGAAAGTGAAGAACTCAGATAGACAGAACCTGAAGAACACACAAAACATGCATTAACATCTTGTGAGAGGACACATTCATAAGCTCTTAGCCATTATTGCAGTGAAAAGAAAGTCTGTATTCCCCTATAAGACGATTACAGACTTAAATGTAAGAGAACTGAAATTAAAAACCTTAGTAATTAACTCTATGAAATACAATTTTACAGTAAACTTTATGAAATATATCTAATAAAAGTAAATTCTTGGACTGATAGATAACAAAAGAAACTCATTGAACACAAGGTCATGATAATTATTTTTTAATTGTACACTATATCAGTCTCTCTCAGTTTCTTTTAATAAACTGAACACATTTTTAAACAAACATTAGTTAACATCCATCACTGATGGTGATATGGTGGATATGTTCGTGACTTCTTCCACTTTTGACAGATGGTTTGGGTCCTGCTAGTTTCTGTCACCTTGATCTAACTTAAAATCCGTAGCATCTGTTGATTTAAACCAGGAGTGAGTAACCTTAGGCACTTGTGCCCCCACTGGCACACAGAAAGGTAATCACTGGCAGGTAATCAAAAGGCACAGAGATTAATCTGTGAGCATTATATTAATACTTAGCTGTTTGTTTTTAAATTCCATAGTACTTACATACCAAAAAGGAAAGAAAAAAGGAATAAAAAATTAGTTGTCCATCGATATTTTACAGAAAATATTTGGCATTTTTTAATTACCAACATTAAATGTTACGTTCTTCTGTTTGTAAGTGGGACTTTTATTTTGACAGCATGAGACTCATAAGCTCAACATGAGATGTACATAATAATTCTCTGTCTTAATTTGTTTATAGTTCTGTTTAATAATCAAAAGACAAACACTATACTACTTTTTTGTCATATTGAATAAGGATTCAGCATATAGACTCTTACATAATTTAAAAGTCTTTGTGTATCTAATAATCATGTGATGCCACACGCCTCACAAACTTTGCTGAACCCGAAGAGATCATCCAAAAAGCTCTGTGCTATATTGTTTTTTTTTAAGCTCTCATATTCACTATGTACTGTATGTAAAATTAACATTAAAATATAATTCCAAGTGCACAAAAAGTATATTTATTTTGACTTGAGCACTACTTAAAAGTAAGCATACAGGACAGTTTTCCACTTTCAGTTTGTCATTGCTGCATGTTCTCAACTGCTGTCTGCAAAAGGCAACTAAATGAAAAACAGAGAATCATATATGTAACAGTTAATGGCAGGGCCGTGATTGTAATGAGATTATTACAGTCTAACCTGATTAATGTAATGCGTCACGCCAAACAACACTGCTAGCGGTAGCTCTATGTGTGCAAAAAGCCAAGGACAGTGATAGTAAAAGATGGCATACAAATAACTTTAGTAAGAAGAATCATCTGTATTTATCAAATCAATTTAGACTATTAATGTGATTTTTATATTTAATACATCTTATCCTGTAGATTGTTATAGGTAAAATAACTTAAGGAAAAAAGTAAACATTGATATATCTACTGTATATAAATGATTGCCAGATTAAAAATAAAGCACTTCGCAAAACTTCACCCAATAACTAAAAATGTTCACTGTAAATGTTTTACTTACAGTTGCAAGATTTTATAACAAGATAACTGAGTACATCAGTCATCATATAAAGCCTATCACAGATTTCTGTAGGCAATTACTGCTGTATGACAGTCTATTTCAACACTTCACACAGGTTTTGATTTGCACTCATGTGCAGCAAGGATTTAGGAAGATGCTGTGTAAATCCTCAAGCCTCCAACTGACACATGACAAAAGCAATTACTATATCTGCTATGGAAGTCTCTCAGTCTAACTGTCAAGACAAGCATGCACTATGATGTCTAAATAGATTATATGCGTTATCTTCGCTATGGATTATGAAATCACACGTTTGGTGACAGCACAATTTTATTCCTATTAATATTTTCTTTTGGCTTCACATTTTATTGAAAGGACTCTCTTAAGGGAACATTGTGGTTTTGTGCACTATAAAAAAATAAAAAATAAATCTGCAATATGGCAAGCAACATGAATTTCAGTCCCAGATGAACACACATTAACTTGGGACATGTTACCTGTTGACTGGTCCACAGTGAATAAAGAGGCAAAATCTCCAGGCAAAAGCTCATATGTGATTTTTCCATTGTTTCCAGAATCTTGATCAGAGGCAAAAACACTGCACAGCTCAGTGCCAGGTTGAGCATGGCTGCTCACGCTCGTGACATATTTCTCAGGACTAAAAACAGGAGCATTATCATTCACATCCTCCACGTCAATGTGAACAAATGTCTGTGAACTGAGCCCATCCTATTAAGAAAGGAAACAAAATTAGTACCTTCTTATTTCAAATTCCACAATACCCAGATTAATATACTTAAACTTGATATACTCACTTGATCTTCAGCTTTAATCAACAAGTCAAAGGTCATAAAGCCAGCTTCATGATCTATATCTTCAGACACACAGACTTCCCCAGTAATTGAGTTGATGTGAAAGAAAAGGTGGTCATCCTTGCTGCCATCAGAGAGGGAGTATCGCACTGATCCAAACTCAGCATCATCAGCATCTATGGCAGTGACCTGGACCAGATGGAAATTTATAAGTAACGAAAATCTTATTTATACATGCATCTGCAATTTGGCCTCCAATGCTAGAATTACTCAGAATGTTGTGGTCACACTACTACTTCTTTTTTTTTTTTTTGACATTTCACAAACATTTCTCATTTTGCACAACTAACTGTTTATTAAATCATTGATCCGTTCCAATTCTTCATCAGTTTGTAAATGAACAAAATCCTCCTGAAACTCCAGAAACATTCAGACACACCTTGGTTATAGTGTTGGCATAGCAAAAAGTGTCTCAGATTAAAACTTCCAGCGTTCTACTCTTTCAGATGACTAAACCCCGCTCTTGAAATACCACTGAAAAAGAGTCCTTGTCATTTACAAGTAATAAGCAAGTGCAAATTCATACGACCTCACTCAGATTAGGTTTAGGGTTGGGGTGGACCTTCATGTGTAGATATTTAAAAACATAAAAATCATACATTTTCTATTAATCAAATTGTCCAAATTTATACAAATTCACAAACAATTCACCAAAATTTTCATTTTGGATGGAAAGTCAACTAGCTCTTACTACATTAATATAGGCAATTTTAACATATTTTATTAAATTTGAAGCATATGTTTTTGTTATACCTCATTAGTACATTTATTCTAAGTGGTCTAGATTGATAAAATGGATAATTTTTTTTAGAAATGTGTAAGAAATGTATTAGCAGAATGCTTATGCAGGGCATAAGTTTGCATCACACAGATTTGACGAATCAAATGCTCGCTAGACTGAGAATGTCCTTCCCCAATACCATAATCAAGTATTGTGACAGCTATAGTATATTGTTTATGATTTTTATTTTAAAGTGGAGGAACCTTAAATTACAATTTGTATTATATCAACACAGAAAATAACATTTTTCTTGTCAAGCTATTCTCAAGGGGTCTGTAATAAAATCAAATTTTATATTATGATTATACACAGAGGAAAATGATGCCTAAATGTAATTTCTTTTTATTGTTTTCTTTTTTAGGTTTTCACCTACAAGTTATCTGTTTTTGAATCATTGGGGTATGAGTTCTATCCTATCTTTAGGAGCACCTCATGATCTCAGCCTTTTTGTCATAAAAGAGATATTATATTAACTTTTGTGAGCTCAGTGGTGGGTGGAAGGAGCAGGACTTCTGGTTTAAAGTTCAAAGTTTATAAGCAACTGTCTGAGATAAGAAACACTTTCTGCACGCAGTGCTGATTTATCAGAGCTATAAAATATATCCTCTGAAGTTATGGCCAAAGTAAATACCTATTAATCATGAATATTTCTCATAATATACAGTACTTTGTATTAGATCATTTACAAAAAAAACTTGTGCCTTTAAATGGTTATGTATTCTGCTTCAGCGTGTCAGTAGGCAATATCAGTTCCAGATGGTTACATTCCTTTTACAATTATTGTAATAATCCAGTGACAATTTTGTTTGGATATGGAGTCCTACAACCGATGGAACGGTATCCCACAGAGCCCTGATCTCAACATCACAGAGTCAGTCTGGGATTACATGAAGACCAATTTTAACTTAAGCCTAAAGCCTGCTAAAAGTTCTCAAAGATCTAAACTTCCTGTGCACAAAGCACATCTCGAGTTGGTGCTGATGTGAAGGCAAATAGTGGTCACACCAAATACTGATTTTGAATTTTCTAAACATTCACTGATATAACAAAAAATATTCAAAGTATATTTTTTGAGCATCCTCACTCAACAGAAATTTTGCAGCAATTAAATAATTTGCACAGTACTGTAAATCCAGCATATGTTAAGAAAAACTCATTGTTCTGAACATTTTAAGACGTCATCAATGTGGATGACTTTGTGGGTGACAACAAAATAATATTTAACTAAAATAATTAAGATCTTTGTAAATGTGTATTTATTCAAATGAATGAAATAGGCTTTATGTGAAACTTAAGGTAGACTACTATTCAATTGTTTGGGGTCAGTATTCTAACAAAAAGTTTTTAAAAGAATTATCTTATGATCACCAAAGGATGTATTTATTTGATATTATTACAAATAAGTATATAACTTGATGCAGCCATTACTCCAGTCTTCAGTGTCATTGATTTCCTTCAAAAATCATTTTAATTTGCAATTTGTAATATTAAAAGAGTGTTGCTTCAGAAATCATTTTAATTTGCAATTTGTATTATTAAAAGAATGTTGCTTCAGAAATCATTTCAATATTCTATTATTATTAAAACAGTATACTGCTGCTTAATATTTTTTGGGGAGCTGTGATGAGAATAGAAAGTTGAAAAAAGTGAATTTTTATGAAATAGAAACCTTTTTTTAACATTATAAATGTCTTTACTTTCACTTAATCTATTTAATCAATCTTATGAACCCCAGATTTTTGAATAGTAGTGCAGATGTTTCCAATAAAATGTTAAACTACAAACATGATTTCATTTGTCATGCTGAATGCACTTGTGCCAGGCAATAGTTTCACATACAAGGAGCCAAAGCAGTTGCAACATTGCTGTCTTTGTCTCAACAAAAAGTACTGTCTCTGTTTTGAGAGCAAGTGTGTGTTGTTGTAAGGAGTGTTTTTTTTCTGACCTTGTGATTCCTACAATGATTTATTTGTTGTGCACCGGTTTCATCCTCAGTAGTTCAGCAACTATTTTTTTATTGCAATTGTTTTCATTTTTTATTCTTGTTTGTTTGTTTACAAAGTAATGGGATTATTCACCAAAAATTAAAAAATATTTTTTATGGTAATAATAATAAGAATAATATGACAAACAATGGTCAATTGTTACCAAAACACAAATGTTGTGACACAGTTTGGTCACAACATTCCAAAAAATATCTTATTTTCTTTCTTACAAATAATAAGCCAATATATGTTTATGAATAGGAACATAACAATAATTACCTGTATGATGCATGTCCCAACAGATGTGTGCTCTTTGATGGTTACATTATAGAACTGTGGTTGGAATATGGGTTTATTGTCATTTACATCCTCCACATGAATGGTCACAGTGGCTGTGGAGGACAGAGGAGGAGAACCACCATCGGAAGCCACCACCAAGAATCTCAGTTCCGTCTCTCTCTCATGGTCTAGGCCTGCAGCAGTAGTGATGAGACCTGATGTTGGATCTATGTTGAACAGATGCTCCTGCTCTGACTGTACAATAGAGTAGATGATTCCAGAATCCCCTCCTAGATCTCTGTCTATGGCCTTGACTCGGAAGAGAGCTGTTCCCACACGCACATCCTCAGGAATGCTCTCCTCATAGATGTTTTGATCAAAAACGGGTGCATTGTCATTCACATCCGTGATCTGAACCTGAAATGTTATCTCACTGCTCAGAGGAGGAGAGCCAAAATCTGTGGCAGTCACAGTGAGTTCATACAAATCCTTTACCTCTCGGTCCAGTGGGCCATCCACACACAGAACATAAAGAAAATCATCAGTTGATTTGAGGGAAAACATCCCATCCTCCCCTTGGAGAAGAACGTCAATCTTTTTGATATCTCCTAAATCTGGATCTGAGACTGCAATTCTGGCAACATAGTCTCCAGCTCTCGCTCCTTCGGATACTTCAGGTGCTCCAGCCTCATTTAGGAACAGGATGCTAATATTCGGGTGGTTGTCATTGACATTCATTATTTTAATACTTACAAACGTACTGGAGGATTCAGGCTGAACCCCAGAATCCCATGCTGTCACAATGAGCTCAAAAAATGACTGGTTTTCATAGTCCAAAAGCTTATTTACACTAATGATGCCTGAGGTACTGTCAATAACGAAAAACTCATTTGGATCACTTTGACGGCGGTTTATCCCATAGGTGACTCGACCATTGCTGCCAAGATCTGGGTCTGTTGCAAATACCTGGCAGACTGGTGTCATTAATGGGGTGCCTTCCAATAAGACAGCATGATACTCTGACGAATTGAACACAGGCTGGTTGTCATTTTCATCAAGTACAGTAATATGCACTTGCAACTGGCCTGTTTTGGGTGGTCCACCGCCATCAAATGCCTCAACAGTGAAACTGTAGAAGTCTGTAGTTTCTCTATCTAATCTTGCTAGGAGAATAAGGTCTAAATTGAACACATCACCTCCACTGCTGCGGCTCTCCACTTTAAAAAGTTTTCTTATGTATCCATCTGTAATTCTATAGCCCTGGGTGCCATAGTTACCTGTATCCAGGTCCTGAGCTCCTTCCAACTCAAATTGAGTTCCTGGAGGGCTTAATTCAGACACATTCAAATGGATTGTTTTTACAGGAAATACAGGAGAATGATCGTTCACGTCCTTCACCTCGATGCTTACTTTAATAACCTCTCCAGTTAAAGCGGCGGCCGCGAACTCGTACTTTTCTGTGCGCTCTCGATCCAACACCACGGCGGTGGAGATGATACCGGTGTCTCCATCGATCTCCAAGTCCCTGAACACATCTGAATCTCTGCTCTCAGATATAAAGAATCCAGAACTTTGGGTTTGCGCCGGCAGTCCAACACTTAAATCCCCGACAATAGTTTTTGCAGGTAAACCTTCCTCTATGGAGAGACTGAGATTGAACACCTGCGCGCAACCGTCCTCGCACAAAAGGGCTAATGTAAATAAGAGAAAATGGAACACAGTCCGTACGTAAAACTCCATCTTCATGTGAAAAATTAGAGGGCTATAAATTTGTTCCATTCATTATAATAAGGAAACGACAGCTTCGGGCTGAAGTTCACTCTCCAAAGCGCTCGTCTTCAGGGGCGAATGTTCCTCCGTGTCTTTCCAGCTTTTACACTCTCCATCCCTCTTCAGCTGTGTGTATGTGTAGGTTAAATACACAATCACCTTCTCCCGGGTAAGTAAATGCGGCACTTAAGAAGAGGAGCAAAATGAAGTGACTTATGTCGAGCGGCACGCACGCCTGATGACTCCCTGTCACATGACGCGCAGTATCATGAGGCAGGTGTAAAAGACCAATTATTTAAAAATTTCCTTTATTATATTATATTATATTATATTATATTATATTATATTATATTATATTATATTATATTATATTATATTATATTATATTATATTATATTGCATTATATCATCCCTTTCGACAATTAACCATATTTGTGCTACAATAACCAATTGTTTCACCATGACATTTGCAGTAACATGTATGTATATTTTTATACTGCTCAAAAAAATAATAAGAGAGAATTTAAATCACACACTGAACCTCAATGAAATTAAATATGCAATATATCATCAATGCAGCCATATCACCCTGTTGATTAAGATTGGTTACCCCCTGAAGCTAAGCAGGGTTAAGCCTGGGTAGTACCTGGATGGGAGACCTCAAAGGAAAAACAAGGTTGCTGCTGGAAGTTGTGTTAGGAGGCCAACAGGGGGTGCTCATCCTGTGGTCTGTGTGGGTCCTAATACTCCAGTATAGTGAAGGGGACACTGTACTGCAACAAGCACTGTCTTTTGGATGAGATGCTAATCCAAGGTCCTGACTCTCTGTGGTCATTAAAAATCCCTGGATGTCTTTTGCAAAAGTAGGGGTGTAACCCTGGTATCCTGGCCAGATTTGTACATTGGCCTTTGTCCATCATGGTCCCCTAATCCCCCCATGCTAATTGACTTCATCACTCTGTCTCCTCGCCACCGATAAGCTGATGTGTGGTGAGCGTTCTGGTGCAATATGGCTGCTGCCGTCGCATCATCCAGGTGGATGCTGCACATTGGTGGTGGTTGAGGAGATTCCAGCTTCTATGTAAAACACTTTGAGCTCTGGAAAAGCGCTATATAAATGTAATGTATTATTCATATTGATAAAATATTCATATTATTTGAAAATCTTTATGAATACACATTCTCTAATTTAGGATTCAAGATAAAAATTATGTGACAACAGTCAATGGAGACCAAAATCATCAACAAACTGAGGCCTGGATTCAAAATAGACAGTTTGAGGGGCTACTTGGTGGTTTTGGGTGCTCAGATACATAATGTCAGTTTCCAGTTGGATTCAGGTCTGGGGAGCGTGAGAGCCAGTCAATGGCATCAGTGCCTTCATCATTTAAAAACTGCCTACACATTCTAGAAACAAGAGGTTGGGCATTATCATGCACCAGATGGAACCCAGGGTGCACCAGCATAAGGTGCACTAGATAGTGGCTCTGAGGATTTCCTCCCAGTACCTAACAGCATTAAGGGAACCATTGGCTAGTGCATGGAGCAGCTCCAAGGTGTAGAAAATTCCTCCCCAGACCATTACTGACCCAACACAAAACCGGATGTTTCACCATACTATCACATGTGCTCAGTGTGAACCTGCTCTCATCTGTGAAGAGAATAGGGCGCGAATGGCAGACTTGCCAATTCTTATTGTTCACCCCAAAATGAAAATGTGCATAATATAAAATAGCAATATAAAATATAGAATTTGCATAATAGCAAAATATACTGAACTAAAAATGTTTCATTTTATAGCCAGCCTACAAAATGTAAATTTTACAAAATAATTTGGACTATCATATTTATAGAAAAATTTTCTTAAAAATATATATAACATTTTAAAGAACATTTTAATACCATTTTCATAGTAATGCAATGTCCATTTGTAAAGATCTTGTGTTTGCACAAGATGAAGCTTTAGATTAATGCCAAGTGTCCGGAACACTGATAGTTAATAGGTTAAATTGTGAAAACTAGCCTACATTAACACGAGATTGAATAAATATATGAAAAATGGCTGAATATTCTAAGTGAGTATTTTTAAAGTTTGAAACTTTACCTATTTAGAACTATGAAATATGAAAATGTGTTTGAAAAGGCCAAATGCTTTTTTTATTACAAATGACCAAAATCAAATTAGAATAGCCAAGGATGACAAAAACTGTTTAAATGTGTGCATTTATTATTACATATATATATTATTTAGCTTCATATTATAATCGGACTTTTGTGACATTTTGACGTCACGCACTACCGGAAGACGGTTTATCGCGGCCGGAAATAGTGTTTTTACATCCGGTTCAGGTTGTGATTGTTTGGTCTGTGGTGAAGTTTTAATATTGAAGTTTGAGCATCGTGTTGGTGTTTTAGGGAACCTTCAAACATGACTGAGGTAAAGCGGTGAATTTGTTTTATTGGCTAGTGTTTTAGATTGATATGCAAGCCGCATAGTTTCGTGTTTGTGAATGAAAGCGGCGGGCTGCACATGTGTGCTTCTCTGGGTATACAAACCGTATAATAACGTATATCGACATGACTGATCCGATTATCTGACGTCAATATTATGTGTTTTATTCCTATAGGAGGTGCAGAAGCACTCGGTCCATACGCTAGTGTTTCGCTCTTTGAAAAGGACTCATGACATGTTTGTGTCGGATCATGCCAAACCAGTAGCGCTGGACGAACAGAGGTAAATGCACAACCGGCACACAGTCCTCCTCCTTTGTTTTTGGTAACCAAGAACGGGAATCTGAAACGGTTGTGATACGGAACCGTCAAAAGTGTTACGGCAACGTATTATCGCGTGGTCACGTGATTCATGGAGCTCTCAATAGTTGCAAACAAATCCGCGCTGAATGAGTTCAATTAAGGAATATTAAACTGAATGGGTTTAATACATAGGCTATGTAGCAATTTTACGCAATGAGCACAATGTGTTAACTATAACTCTTATAGTAGCACTCTTGGAATCTGGAAAGGCAGAATTAATCTTTTTTTGTTGTTGCTGTGCTAAGATGAAAGTTGGTTAGGAGTACTGTGTTGAACTTATAAATTTGAAGTAGTAAAATTTAGAAATTTGTCTTAGAGAAACTGTAATTTGATATGTTTTTATGCGAACAAATATAATCACAGAAGATTGTTTGTATTTAAACGACTCAAATTGCAATTAGAATCTAACTAGCTTTTAAATAATTATACACTGCTAAACCTGGCTACATAAAAATACCACTTTTGTTAGAATTTCAGTGGGGTTTGGTGTTAGAACTATTGGTTGCCCACAACAAACATTGATTTAAGCATTTTACATTTCCTAGTGAAATATGTTTGTCACAGCTCTACGTTTCAGTGGCACTGGATGTAGCCAATAAACATTACTATTACACTAACATTTACAAGCTGTTTATTATTGATTCTTTTTTTCTGCCACAACATAAAAAATCGAGGTAATTGCAACTTTGCCTGATTTCTGACCTGTCCTTGAATTTCTTAGAAAGCAGACAGAATTTCATGATCATAACTCTCAATTAAGTTAAAAAAATTCACAAATGCAAGTTATAAACTTACAATAAAAAAAGTCATAATTGTGTGGGTGAAGAAATTGTGTAGTTGTGACTTTCAATATCACATTTTATAGTAACTAAGAATACTAGCTAATATTACATTTCTTTAGCTACAAGATGAAGATGGCAGTGAAAATGAGAGCAGAGTACAGACCTGTGTTACACATGCCAGTGCTGAAAGAAGGCAGAGATAAAGGGCCACTCCACGCCTCTGACCCATATGGTCAGCTGGGATACCCATTGACTGGTATGTCTCTTTCTTTTTAGTCTTTGTTATATTAATGTTTTTTTGTGTGATTAAACCTCTCAAAAAGTTTGTTAGTAAAATTATTTAATTTACCTGAATTCTTTTATAAATGCAGATCCTACTCCTGATTACTTGGTGACAGGAACTCATCCATACCCATCTGCTCCAGGTTAGACTATTTTTTTTTTTAGTCCCTTTCCTTAAGTCTGGGACCCTAGACACTGAACATTTTGGACTGTATTTTCTTCCGAGGTTTAATAATTTTTTTCCCCATATGTTTTCAGGAGTGGCCCTCACTGCTGACACACAGATGCAGAAGATGCCCAGTGAAGCAGGTGTTCACTCCATGGCTTTAGCTCTCCCTCCTTCTCAAGCTAGGTACTAAGCTAAACCCCTATGCTTCACACTACAATTTCTAATTTGCTTCTATAAGCCCCGATATACTTCATTTTGTGAGATTTAAGATCCATTACACACCTATTGAAAACCAAATTGCGAGCTGCTCATATTTAAAAGTACCTTTAGACCTTGATTTACTCGTGTATTTAGTTCAAATTTATCTGTAAATTAGTTTTTTAATGTTTTATTTTATTTGTCTTTTAGGCAGGAAGCAAGTCGAACTGCAGCCAGTGTGGCAGATATCCACAGACATGCAGGTGGTGCAGAGAGATCTCAACCCCCACAACATGCACTGGTGAGCACCACCTTTTATTTTCAGTTTTCATTTAAGTTTTTATGTGAAATTAATTAAAAATGATGTACTTTGTTCGTTTTTACTCTTTTTAAATATATGTATGTGTAATGCCTTGAGATATGAGCAGGCCTTCGAGTTAATTTTTGCTTTAAGACACGAGCAGCTTACAGTCGTCAACGCTAGGTACTCGAGTGCCACCTTGGTGTTACAGTAGGGTTGCTGGGGGCAAAGAGTTTTTCACAAATATTAATTATTAAATGGAAGTTATGTGTGTTCAATAATATTAAATGAGGTTCTAAGGCTATCCAATACATTACACGGGAAGAAACACTACACTTCTGTAGTGTTTGCATTATCTACGTTATATTATCCCTCCTCCGCATATTCCGCCATACTGTATCGAAGGTAAGAACTCATAATTGAAACCACATTTTATAATGACACAGGAATCCTTATATACTATAATTTTTACTGTATGTATGTGTCTAGCAATTTAAAAACATGTTTTTTCCATTGTTATTAGCACTAATAAGGGAGTTTTTTAGATGGCAGGAACGGATTAATTTTTTTTCTGTTATTTCGAATGGGAAAAAATGATTTGAGATACGAGCAATTTGAGTTACGAGCTCTTTCCTGGAATAGATTATGCTTGTATCTCAAGGTATTAATGTGTGTGTGTGTATATATAAAATGAATGTGTGTGTTTGTGATGTGCTCAACTTATTTGTTAGTCGTTTAAATGGACATTTTGTAACCAACTAATCTAAAAGTAAGAATTTCAGAAGACTTTGTGGCAGGTTGAATGAGGACAAACAAACAGGTTTGCAGTGCACACGTCCCCAAGGGTGTTTATTAAACAAAAGGTGACAACTCAACGTGCAAATACTGAGTTCCCGGGATTGTGAAGTGAAAAGGTTGGAAGGTCTTTGGTGTTCGGTGCCTGGAAGGATAGTGGTGTTCTCTCAATCTTCGCTCAAATCTGAGGGAGTAGAGACAGAGTACACCCGGTTAACATATCCTGCAGTTCAGAACTAGCTCACCCTCTCTTCCTCTGCTTAAATCCTTTATTCCTAATGAGGTCCTGGTGTGGCCCGTCAGTGCCTACTCCTGGCTGTTGATTGAATGACGATAAGTTCAATCAATGAGATATTAGGAGCGGCCTGATTCTCCTGACGTTGTCAAGTGCAAACCTGCATGATCCTGGTCCTCAAAGATCACACCAAGATTTCTGGGAGACCTTGATGGGGTGATCATCGAGGACCACTTCTCCAGATTGGCTCCAAGAACTGAGCCATGTGGAACACTGGTGATCAGTTGACATTCTTTGGAGAACTCCCAAAGGTCCACGCACCATGCAACCCTGAACCCTGACCTATCTGTGAGACCTATTCAAGTGGAGTCAAAATTCAAGTAAATGAAGCGGAGTTGCTATGATGCCTAGTGACGAGAGGGTGGATGAAAGGATGTGATGATTAAGTGTCAAATGCAGCCGATCTAAAAGAATGAGAACTGATGATTTTGAATCAGCTTTAGTGACTGACAGTAATGCAGTCTCGGTTGAATGGCCCTTCTTGAAGCCTGACTGGTTGATGTCCAACTTGTTATTCTGTGAGAGAAAAGATAATACCTGGTTAAAAAAAATAACGCATTCAAGAGTTTTTTTTATATGAATGGTATGAGAGAGACAGGTCTGTATTTATCAACGAGTGGGGTGGGGTTACCCGAGCCTGCTTGAATGCGGTAGGGAATGTTCCCATGTGAAGATATGTGTTGATGTGAGTGAGTGCTGGTAAAAGAGTAGGAGAGATGGTTTGTACAAGATGTGAGGGGATGGGGTCTTAAGGCATGGTGGTTGGAAAAGAGGTACAGGAATGCCGTATTGTTGCAACAAAAAGCTTTTTGAGCGCATCTCTTTTTCACAGACATTAGTGAAAAGTTTGTAGTTTAATTTAATTCAGTGGCAAATAAAATGAGGCATGTATCAATGTTAATTGACAAGGGGGTGAGAGGGGGGGGGGGTGCACTTGTTGCATGCTCTTGGTTGCTGATCATCCACTCAGCACTCATGTCATATGTATTAAAACTAAATCGTGTATGCAAGTAAAACATGAACAGTTATGTGATTTATTTATAACAAAATATTCCCTACATAATAACAGGGCGTTTAGAGGTCAAACTATTTCATAAAAGCAAACATCTGAAACGGACAACCAGGAAACTTCATCTAGACAGCAAATTTATTTTTCACGTTTTGCACTTGAATAGATAAACTCACAAAAAGTTATGTAAAACTATCCTGTTAAGAATAGTCCGTTATAAACAAAGAAAATGCATGTACAAGTATACTGGATATTAGGGATGAGCAAGTACAGCATTATCTGTTAACCATATGAATTATCTGTATCTGTACTCGGACTGGGCGGGGCCTAACCCGGAAATGGGTGGGACTTAACCCAGAAGCGGGTGGGGCTTTAACCAGTATTATTTTTAATCATGCAGTTGATATGGGTTGATCATAAATTGTTATATTTATTGCTGATTAGAAAACTATTTACATGACAGCATCAGCATTGAGCTTCAGATCAATGGTTTTGAACACGATAACAAACTATATAGAGAACAAGTTTTGCAACAATGAATACAACTCATGCGGTTGCCATTATGAAGAAAAATGTAATGAACAAGAGCTTTCATTTAAACATAACTTTCTTTTTTAAACGTTTTTTTTATGATCAGTGATTTAATTTTTAATTTTTATTTCCACACTAGGTATGTTCTACGGATCAAATAGTCTGATGCTGTTTTTAAGATCTGCATTTCTTTATTTTGTATAAAATACAGCAAGAAAGTGTCAGACACTCAGTGCTTGAAGTAAAAAAACTGAATAGAGCCAGCAGACGGTTAAAAAAAGTCAGACAGGCAGAGACGCAATGCTAGTCACTTTCTATCAAGCACCACGTCTGAACAAACCCCACGTTTAACAGAACTATACAGGTTAATAAGTACTACAAACAACCCAAAATAAAAAACAAACCTGAAGCTGAAGAAACCCTAAACGTTAACGGAAGACCAGCGAAACTGCGAAACGTTCAGCGCATGAATGAGCAGGGCGGAGCAGCGCGAGACGAATCAAATCTGCACGTGTAGGGGAGACGCGCTGTGACTAGCCTATCACAGAATGCAGACACAGTCAGCTACCCAATGAGAATTTTTATTCAATCCGAGCACAAATATTGACTCGTATTACTCGTATAATACTCGTTTCAGCCGAGTATCTGGCTCAACTGGATATCTACTGGATATTATAGCATTGGGTCTTAAAGGAACAGCAGCCTTATAAAACTGTTAGAGCAGTAGAATGACCAGGTAAAGGAACAGAAGTTCTTACAATACATTTTAACATGCTTAAGCATGAAAATAACTGAAGGAAATGTATATTTGCTAAATAAATTAAGCCAACTGGTTCATATTCTTTTGGTTTCTCTACCCAATATATTTATAAATTACAAAGCCATTGAAAATACAGGTATCGGCAAATACCAAAAATGAAAGCAGTCAGACTTGTTCTGGGAAAAGTCATATTGGTTCTTATGCAATGCATACATAACTTTTTACCACACCTGCCATGAAATGTATCGGCCATTGCAAAAGGAGGCAATCATGTCACCAAAATATTAGATTAAAATTCACAATTCTCTATTTCTATTGTGATGTGATATGACTAAAACTACTAGCCTAACTAATATAAATTTTAAACATTAAAGAAACAGTCAAATATTACCTTCAGAAATAGCACAAATACAACAGAACAAAGCTTTTCAGGTTTGTTTTTCAGGCAGGTCTAACAGTTTATGGTACAGACATTTTATTAAGTAATCACTGTATAATCTTTGTAAACCTGGATTTTTTATTAAAGTTTAAAAGGTTATTCAGACGAGCACTGAATTTATCCAATATAGGTTGATAACTATTCATATGATGTATTTTTTTTCTCAGCTATTCACTTAAGATATAATTGACTGTTTACTTTGTCTCAATTTGTTCTTTTAAGCAAAAATAAGTTGTGAAAGAGTTCAATTCAGTATTTGTGTTCAGCATATGAGACATCTTATGTTTATGTTTTCAACAATGTAGCATCAGTGTTTCCTTTTTCCTTTTGCAGTCTCTTATGGATGGAGGCACAAAGAGTTCTGCGCTGGTATCAAGAAAGGCTCCTACCATGCCTAAACCTCAGTGGCATCCACCATGGAAACTGTACAGAGTAAGTACTTTGCCTTCCTCCAGGAGTTAATCAGGAGTTATCATTCCTAAGTACTTGTGTATTGAAACTGTTATTGTGGGCTCACAAGGGCGATTTACCATAGTGACGTTTTGTTGGTAATGTATAATGTTCTTTGGTTTTCTCTCAGGTCATCAGTGGCCATCTTGGCTGGGTCAGATCTATAGCAGTGGAGCCTGGTAACCAGTGGTTTGTGACTGGATCAGCAGACAGAACAATAAAGGTGATCTATTTGAAAACTAAATCACAAAAGCTGGTATTTAAGAGTTTTAGACAAGAAGTCTGAACATTGGATGAATACAGTTTAAAAATTCTCATTTAATTTTAGTAAAAGGTCAAAGGTAAAAGGTCTTTACAGAGTAAAAGGTCTTTACAGAGGGTATTTAGAATGTACTATGTTCAGACTGTCCACAGTCAGAAAAAAAAGAAGACATTTTTTGGAATTAAGAAAATCAAAACAAAATGGGAATGAATATAAATAAATAACTGGCATATTGACTTATTAACAAACCCCTCTGTAAAAAAACGTTGAAGTATTGATGGGGGTAAAACTAAAGTTTGGTATAAGTGCTACTGAAGTGGAAATTTCTTATTTTGAGAACAGCTTTTAAAGATGTGTTGTAATTGAAATCTACACACAAGGGATGCACCAAAATGAAAATTCTAGGCTGAAACAAATATTTCTGCATGTTCCAGAAATAACTTAAAAGCCAATAAAATTGACAGAATACAACAGGGAAAATAAGTATTGAACATGTCACCATTTTTCTCAGTAAATATACCAGTCACGGTTAACTCGCCAATCCCATTATGTCGACGTTTTTGAAGGGGGAAAAAACACCAAACTCCCTATTTGTCTTAGCATTTTCTTGTGGGTTATGTCGATTATTTTACGTTGCCGAAATCTAATATCTTAAGCAAAAAAGAGGGACAAATTCGACATTTCACATTATCTCGTGATTTGAGTGTGCCTAGTTTACTGCGCATGCGCTGAGTTTGCCTTGCACGTGGATCGCGGTCCACCCGCTGTCGTTGATCTTGTCTGAGGGATAACGCTGTAGCTATTGTTTTTTTGTTTGTTTTTGTCTGGAGGTGTTAAGAGAGAACTGTACAATCAATAGAGAAAATGTATGAAATCGTACTGCAGCTAGAAAAAGGAACAAAACCAGCAGAACTTAGTCATCAGCATGGCATTCCAGCAAACACCATTTCAGGATGGCAAAAGAAGGCCGACGTGATAAAACAAATGTACGAGAAGTCTGTCTTTGATTCAGAAAGACATATGCATTTTACATATGCCTTTTGTTGTTAGCAAACATATACACAGTACATTTTATGTAAAAAAAATTTCGCTTCATCAAACAAATCATGGCAATACTGTTGTGTAAAAAGACACCAAAAACACGAGCATGTTATGGTCATTTAATAACTCGCATCATGTACATCAATACATTTTAATTTTTTTTTCTTGCGAGGGTTATTGTCTTTGGCACTCTGACAGCTGGCACGCTTGCACTATCACTCTTACAGCTAGCGCTGATAGGCTGTCTGACCTGTCTATCATGCAAGAAGACGTGATTGGCTGTGCTTCCATGAGGGCGGGCTCTTCTGACACGCTTCTTAAAGGGACGAGCTGCTGCTACTAGACTGCTTTTCGTTCTGATTCTGACTTCTGTTTGTTTTCTTATTGTGTGAATTTGCATGCAAGCACTGTATACCGAGCCTGAACAGTAACGGATAGTTGACGTCATGCTAACAACATTTGAAATTCGAAATGTGATCTTGCACAGTTATCGGTAATACATGTTATATGGGTTGAATATGAATGGGTTTTTACCAACATCTGGTGAAAATGTCATGTCAACAGCACCTTTAAAAATATATTTACTGAGAAAAATGGTGACGTGAATACTTATTTTCCCCGCTGTATATATTAAAATAATTATCAATAAATTTCTTCATTCAGTTCTATGCAAAAGATTCAGATTGAACAGATTTATTTTTTGACCAATTATCAAAATAATGTATAGTCCTACAAAGCTATTATTATCAGAGGAGGGAGCACATTAGTGATTGAGAGGGTAGCATCGTGTTACCTGTTTTGCACAGCTATACCACACCATGTTGGGGCTATTGCAAACAAACAAGTAATGTTGGCCTATTACTTGTGCAGACTTTGTTTTTCCGGTGAGCGGTACATGAATGGATCAGTCCCTTTTGGCAGAGAGCACACACACTGAGTGGAACACTGAAGAGAGTGCACTGGGAGCCAGTACAGACTGGATTGCTCGGCCAGTTTCGATTCAAAGTTGTGCATCTTCGGAAGCTATGCCACTCAAAGTTTTGAGAAAGTACTCTGTAAGAGTTAAACCTGAGTGCTGATTGGCACATATTTCCTGCCGATAAATTTTGACGTCCGAAATTCCGGTACATCCCTACTACTGACGGATAATGATGTAATGTTTTTGCCTGTAGTGTTACTATAGAATGTTAAATATAATAGAATAATGTTACGCTTTTGTTCTGTAATGCCAGATCTGGGATCTTGCCAGCGGTAGGCTAAAGTTGTCTCTGACGGGTCACATCAGCACAGTGAGAGGCGTGGCCATCAGCACACGCAGCCCCTACCTGTTCTCCTGTGGGGAGGACAAACAGGTTAAATGCTGGGATCTAGAGTATAACAAGGTACAAACCTGAAATACAAGCAATTCAGTCAGTGCAAGCTTTACTTAAAAGATAACAACATGGATACATTTTGAGTTTTGTATTGTCCACAGGTAATAAGGCACTATCACGGTCATCTGAGTGCAGTCTACGACCTTGACCTCCATCCTACCATTGATGTACTGGTGACCTGCAGTCGAGATGCTACAGCAAGAGTATGACTCTTTTTGTGTATGTGTGTGCACTGATGAATGATCATGAACCTGTTATGCAAAAATAGTTATGCATGTTGTCTGTGTGTCGTAGGTTTGGGACATCAGGACCAAGGCAAATGTTCACACCCTTTCGGGACACACCAACACAGTAGCTACAGTCAAATGTCAAAGCGCCGAGCCACAGGTGATTACAGGTATGCATACGTTTTATTTTTTACTTCTGCGGCTGGTACGTTTTTACATTGAAATTCCATGTATTTATCTAGGTTATAATCGTGTTTCATGTTCTTTATATTCCATCTTCAGGAAGTCATGACACCACCATTAGACTCTGGGATCTGATTGCTGGCAAGACAAGAGCCACACTGACTAACCATAAGAAGTCTGTCAGAGCGTTGGTTCTCCATCCCAGGCAGTATGTTAAGCACATCTTTTAAAGAAACATTAAATTAATATAAATTCAACAGTGAACCTGTAAACCGATTAAAGTAATTAGTCACAAATCAAGGCCTTATGAATTCCACCTTATTTTTTCTCAAATTATTTTTAGTTCATTCCACAATCCATAGTAATTTTAGTGCTTGAGTCAACATTTTATTTTTTCATTTACTAAAAGTTTAATTCATTCTGTGTTTCAATGTCCTAAATAATGTGAGATTAAATTTGGTATATAGTCAATAGTATATTGAAAAGAGTATGTAAAAAAAAAAAAATCCCTGGATAGTATTTCCAGTATTCCACACTATAAAGGCTTTTATTGCCCACAACCCATTGCGCTTTGGAGGAGGACTCAGACCTACAAACACCAGTAAAAAGTGTTTAAAAAAACGGATCTGTGTGACCAAGGGTGGGAGTTTTAGATGAAGTTTTGAGTGACTAATAATCAAAGTTAAACCTGAATAAATTTACCCAATGTTATTTCATCTGAAGATCCCTTTACCCATTTTACTTCAAAATGCATCATTATGCATTAATATGAGTAGAATTCTCTGCGTGAAAGACCCTTTATTGCAGATAAACCTGCCACTGCATTTCTCTGAAATGTGGAGGATTTTAAATTTGGCAACGCCATTAACTAGTTTACAGTAACAGAACGTGTATCAGAATGATACAGACCAACCATTAAAGATGCAGGTGTAGTACAAGTAGGTGTATTAAAGTAATGTTAATGTTACTGCATATAATATGGCTTCAATAATTAGTTATTATAAAAGTTATATTAATGTTAGATATTTATTACTATTGCATCCAGTTAAACAGTAGTTTTATTTTGGTGAAATTCTGACTAAAGACCTCTTCTTCTTTTTTCTCTCTCTCTTCATAATTTGGTAAATTTAATTCAATCTATTTTCCATGTCACAGAAATCATATGGCTCCAATCAAATAAATCGTTGTTACGGATTGTTAGTTGTCTCCCACATTAAGTTCCAGTTCCCCAGATCTTTTTCAAAGCATTCTTGTCTATTTAAACTCTTTTTCTCTCTTTAACAGGTACACCTTTGCCTCTGGCTCTCCAGATAATATTAAGCAGTGGAAATTTCCTGATGGAAACTTTATCCAAAATCTATCAGGACACAATGCCATTATCAACACACTGGCTGTCAATTCAGATGGTGTTCTGGTGTCAGGAGGTGAAATGCTTCTAACTTTTTACTTTTTGTTGTAAAGCCAGTCATGACAAAAATGTATCATGTTTAATGTAAGCCATATTGAATTTTATCATCTTTTTTCCTTCTTTGTCTGGACTGCATTTAACTGTACTTTTATACATATACTTGCACATTTTCATAATCACCTTCAGGTGAATAATTTGAATCAGGTGAATGGTGCCACCATTTTGAAGCGCATTCAAGCTTTGTCATTCTTGGCGAGGGAAGTTTATTTGTACAGAAAACAGATTCCATGTTGTAAAGGGTTTATTGTTCCATTTAAACCCATTGCCAGTAGTGGGTACTCATGCAATGCAAGCCATGATGGTCATCCAAGGGAATGAAAAGGATGGTAGATAGTGAGGGCAAGACATAAAAAGACTGGAGTTAAAAGCGACCTTTCTTAATTCTCTTGTCTTCCTCAGTGGTTGCGTCTTGTCCTAACTATCCCTTCTATTGTTTTTCACATCAGCTGATAATGGAACTATTCACATGTGGGACTGGAGGACTGGCTACAACTTCCAGAGGATTCATGCAGCGGTGCAGCCCGGTTCTCTGGACAGCGAGTCGGGGATTTTTGCATGCGTGTTTGATCAGTCTGAGAGTCGGCTCATAACAGCAGAAGCTGACAAAACCATTAAGGTCTACAAAGAGGACGACACAGCTGTAAGTTCTTGAAACTAATTAAAATAACACATTGATTGTTAAATGTTTATGATTTAAAATCCTCAAGAGTTCTTAATGTGCAAATTCTAGTGTGAAAAAAAAAGTTCTCTTCATTGATGGATTTTTTTCTTTCTTTCTTTCAGACTGAAGAATCTCACCCAGTTAACTGGAAACCCGAGATTCTGAAGAGAAAAAGATTTTAGGCTTTTTTTTTTTTTTCATTTTTCTTTTTTTCATTCATTATCGTTTTTAATGTTTAGCTGGCTGATTTCTATGACAATGTCTTAAGGCATAAACAAACAGCACATCCACAATTTAAGTGAAGTCAGGAGTTTTGAGATCAGATGAGACGTTTTGCTTTGCTCTACTCATTTAAACAACCATATGAACATTGCAGTTGTATACTCAAGGAAAGGTTTCTTCCTTGTCTACTCCAAAAACAATTTGAAGGTTTATGGGACAAGGATTGCCCAACTATTCATTCTGAACTTCAAGAAATATTACAGAATAATTATAATGGTGAATGTTGCTGAACATTTCAGAGCACTGTTGCTGAAATCAATCAGAGACAATGCAAATGTCATTTACATGTACATTTGCTGTTTTGTTTTTGAGATTCATAATTTGACATTTGTCAATTTACGGTGAATTCGTAGAAGGAAAAAACTAAAATAATGTCTATATCTTGGATCTGTCATGTCTATTGAATTTCCTGACATTTTTGTAAAATAAAGAAACCTGGAGTTTAAAACTTGGTCTTCATCCTATTGAACTGATCCTCATCCTTTCATGAAAGGTATAAGAACAAAATATTTAACTCTTCTGCTTTCATTTACGAAAGTAGAATACTTTTTGGTCATATGCCACTACATATAAGCTTTTGCAGTTTCTATAATTAATCCTGTGAAAAAAAAGTGTTTTTTAGAGAGCCGGTTTTCAGTCATACTTTGGATTAAACATTTAGATTCACCTCAAAAACTTCTATCATCTGCTTCTTAATAGACAGTAAGGTATTCAAGTTTAGGGATTAGGTATGTTTTAAGGGATGCAGAATATGATCATGCTGAATAAGGCATTACTATGTGCTTTATAAATCCTACAATACAACCAATATCCTAGTAATATGGATGCTAGTAAGCACATAGTTATTGAGAAGTGGAGGTGTAACCCAGTTTTCACTTAAATCAAATTTCATTAAACTTTATTTTTGGTCAAGTATAGTCCATCTAAACGGGTCTTCCTGGGTTTTCTTACCTATGCGTTTCTAGTCTTGGAGTTTCTACTAACTTGCTGTCGAGTCAGGTGTGTCTGATTTAGAAGAGTTGGAAAATGTGGAACGATTCAAATGACCTTTGGCGGCTTAAAAGCTAGAATGAGACCGTTGTCTAGTAAGAGTGCATGGCTACGTCATAAATGTTTCCACCCCCATGGTCATGCTGTGAAAATATTAAAAGTATATTTGGAAAAAATCTATATTACAAACCATTATATTAACTGCCTTTCTATTAATGCAGTACAGGTAATAATCTGCTCTCCCAGTGGTTTACATTGTGCACAGTTTAGCCTTATGTGATTACTTTATTACAATAAAAGAAAACAATGATTTTTATCTCCAAAACAATTTAAAATTTTCTTTGTCTTGCATTATGTAGCGAAATTGGATAAATTAAGTGCTGAATTATTTTAAGCTAGTTCTTTTTAAGTGGGATCTGTGTGAGTGATTGGAGGAGACAAAGTTAAGTTTAGTTTGATTTATAAAGCACGTTTCAAAGCAATATATATTGCAACCAAAGTGCAGTACAGGATGTTTAAAACCAAACCCATGAGGACAAATGGAAAAATGTACACCCTCAATTAAAACTTTAATAAAAACAGAAGGGAGAGTGGCCACTGAAAAAGTCTGGTCACCTTTATTTTTATAGTGTTAATGAGGAACAAAAAATAGATTTGATGAGATCACTACCGTATTTTACCGCATATAACCCGCAGGCGCAGATAATTCGCACCATCATATAGCCCGTGGGTTTTGTGTAAACCCCCATAACCCTCACCTCACCTAAATAACCTGCACTCATAGATTTATTAACTTTTTTTGTGTAAGTTCACATTTCGAATTTTGAATGTTGCTCGCATGATGTCAATTATCCATAACTGTTCAGGCTCGGTATACAGTGCTTGTGCTCTAAATTCAAACATTAAGAAAACAAAAACAAATCAGAATCAGAAAAAAAAGAAAAAGCAGTCTCTCCCGCTGTGCAGCAGCACGTTCCTTAAGAAGCGATTCTACAGGTTTTGATCATCGGATGAGATGAGAAGAGCACGCCCTCAAGGCAGCACATCCAGTCACGTCTTCTTGCATAATTGACAGCGTAGACAGCCTATCAGCGCCCTTACGTCCTTAAGGGTGTAACACAAATATTGAAGTAGTATTACGTGTAAAAAAAAAAATGATATAGCCCGCACCCTTATATAACCCGCACCCCCCCCCTGCAGGGTTGTTAAAATCTGGTATAACCCGCGGGTTATATGCGGGAAAATACTATAATATACTGAGGAGCAAGTCCATGCAAAACTTTTAAAAATATAATTGATACATCTTTCAAAACAGGCCAAATGAAGGATATGAAACAGGCTTTGACAGAGCTTAGTGACATGGCAGCCGATATATGCAGCCTTACTAGGAGATAGGATTGAGTAGCACCTGTGTAGTGTTGGTGTGCCTCCAGGAACAGGTTCAAAAGCATTCGTTGAGGTTGCTTCCCTGCCTATAGCCTTCTACATATAGATTCTACATATAGGACAAGCAATTTGGAAAATGGATTGTGTCAATCTTATCCCTAATCTTGATTTTTGAACTCAGATAGTTGCTTTTTGTTTGATCACAGTGATGAGACTGAGATCTTTTCTTAAAAAAAGGAAGAAAAATAAATTGAGGGATGCACATTATGAATTTCATAGTTTTTAAGCTAACTATTTTTTGCATGTCATTAAATTTTATAATTGCAAGTTAAATTAATGTCAAATCAAACAATCATTCACCTATTACCCAATAATTTAACTTACTCCTTGTACTGACAGTTTACCACTAGTATAAGCAAATCATTAACTGTGATGTTAAGGTTCCGAAGTTGTATTTCTGACACAAACCGGGTACATCTCTACTGACTCATAACAGGTGAGTCATTGCTATAAAGTTGATGTAAGTAAACTGTCCACACATTTTCATTTTTCAAGAATACATAAGGCTATGCCTGTCCTGAAAGATTTGTGACATGGGGGAAAAATAAGATTCAAACAAGAAGACATATGTGTTGAAATAGTTGACTCTGCATTTATTGATTGCTCCACAGAGAGCTTGGAGTACAGCCTAGTCAACCCACGTGTTCTATCATGGTACTGGGGCAATATTGACTTAACTGTGGTCCACAACTCCTACACACTTACACAACACTTTAACACTTACACAAAACCCGAATTATAAACAAACACTGATGCACCCTGACGTTCACATTTTGACATTCACATTGGGTGGATGATGATAACGGGTAAAGAAAATGATAAACAGAAGAAATAATACCTTTCATTATAATTTTTTTTAACCTTTTTTCATGACAACTCATTTCAGTTTAATTGCACAAATAAGTACCAAGTAAATGTTGATTAGGTTTAGTATTAGTTTACATGATTACATGACACCATTTTCAACTAAAAACAAAACATTATATGACCTAAAATTGCGTTTGGGTGACCTGAAAATCCAAAGTTTTCACAGTGCAAGTTTTTGAAAACAATACCATTATCATCTTTGTGAACTAAAAATGGCAGTGCAAAATTACTTATCTGGTATGGATAATGCAGCATTTTTAGTCTTTCACGGATCCATGTGAACGGGAATCGTTTTGAGATTGTTGTCATCTATACAAAGAAAAAACTTTGCTGCTTTTAGTACATCACTGATGTGTAAACACCCTTAGTTGCTTGTAATTAGGCATAATTTATTGTTATTATAATAGTAATTACATGTAACAAGGATACTTAAAAATGGTTACCCAGTTTTTTGTGTATCTATTTTTTGAGTATAAAATCTAAATAAAATTTGTGTACTTTTGTGATATATCTATTTTAAGTCAGTGAAAACTATATTAAGTAAAGAGGACTACAGAATACCTTTAAGTTAGAAAAAAAAATAGAATTTTATTAATTCATTGACAGGTGCAGTGCATTAGACCATTACATTTAACATGAGATAATCAAGTTTAAAAACATGACCACCATGGCTTGTGTACAAAGCTGTTGCAGACCTAATTTTCAAAGAATGGACACCAACTGAGACTCAAATTCCCTTGTATTTCAACAATTTCTTCACAAAAACAAAATCAGTGCTCAGAAAAATAGTGAGAACTTTGGTAAGATCTTTAAATGTCTCCCAGGCCTCCAAATTGTTTGGCACCGCTTTCTTGCCCTCCAGCAGTGATTCTGTTAATGGGAATGATCTTCATGGTGGTTTCCTTTAGAGAATACCAGCGACTTTGCCATGTGGCCCAGATAATGCCGTTGTCATATCCATGCTCAGAGTCTTTTTCTGTGTACTTGCCACCTGTGAAGACAGTAACCACAAATCAGTAATGAGGTTCCTACATGTATAACATTGATGGATTTTGGAAGGATGAACATCTATGAAGAGGGAAAGGTGTAAAGGTTTACCTTGGTAGTATTTTCCATTGAGATGAGCAGCATGGCAGCGGTTCATCCACCAGCCAGAGCCTTCTTGCGAGGCACAGTGTTCCTGGAACTTGTCATTGTCTCTGTCAGGTGTACTGAACTGCATGCCATTGTGAGATGTGTAGAATTTATCACTGGGATCGTCGCCGAAGTCGTAACCATCAAAGGCATCACCAGCATCTCCGCCAAAGTAATAAGCATATGTTAAACGGTATGCATCAACTTCTGGTCCAAGTTTGAAAGTGGCGTAATCCGCATACCTGAGAAGGCAAGATGAACAAGACAAATTTGTGAAAAACACTCAGCCTATTGATTGCTGTGCAACCTAATGTTCAGTAACATCTGCTTGAAAAGGTCAGTAAATGTTACTTGGCAAAAATCAATTTTGGTAGCAGAGCAAAGTCCTGTTTGTCAACTGCAGATAAAGAAAACTCATGGATGATTCTTGCTCAAGTCTGACGCCAAATGCATTCCAGTATCTCAAAACATAGAGCATAGTGCTAACATGTTTTTGATTCCCAGGGAATGTTTGCACTCCCAAAATGTATAAATTGAATTTCAAACCAAGTCAATCTGGATGAAACTATCTACCAAATATATAAGTGAAAAAATGAAGTGATTGTGGAGCTCCACTTATGAGATTGGTTCATTACTTTTTATTGCCTTCCCAATCAACCATCTCTATCCTCAGCACATAAGGCACGCTGGACTGAACCGACAGCAGATGAATCTTCTCATTCCCCAGCCAGAACTCTGTTCTGTCATCTGGTGAGAGGTACCCAAAGCCTTCCTTATACTGAATCCAGTTTTTGTTGAAGTCCACACTACCATCCCGTCTCTGAAAAACACAGTTATTTTTGATTGAGTCGGGTGTGGTAAAAAGAACACTAAGTAGCATACAAAGTCAGTCTTTTGTGCTCCTTTTGAGGCAAGTGGAGTGAAGTTTACCTGAACCACTGTTATTAGATGGACTCACCCCCCTAAACCTCATTCTTATCAGCACAAATGTAAATGGTCTTACATATCCTATATCCCTACATTTTCTTAAAGGAAATTGTGTCTATGCATTGTCTGTTGTGTTGCGTACCCGTTGAAGTACAGTCCATCCACGTCCAAAGCTATCTATCTCACAGTAGACCAGGAACGGCTCAGGAGCCCTGGCTGGTTTCACATAGTAGAGCCCACTGACCTTTCCACCTTTGTTTGCAATGTCCTGACAATCTGTAGGAAAGATTTCATTTCATTACATTTCAACTTTCCAATCTTATGTAAAGTAAATTCATCATGTTAGTTGCCATTGAGATGTTTAAATCTGCTGATTTTACCTTTGCCTGTAACTGTCTGAATCTCCACAGTGTCTTTGCAGGGCTCTTTGCATAACTGGTCCAGCTGCAGAGACATCTGCTTTAAATCAGTTATTCGTTTCTCATTAGCCTGTAGGATGGACTGCAGCTGACTGGGGAGGGGGGATTAAAAAAACAAATACATCTAATAAGACCACTGATTTATGCAATGAGATTTAATAAACTATCAGCACAAGAAAAGAATGAAAAATAAGTAAAAGCACTCACTATATTTGATCTTCCTGAGATAGAATGCTCTTCTCAAATCGTATTATATCATCCAGCATGCTTGAAGATTTTTTGATGTATGTATCTGAAAAAAGGATTGTGAAGTTTAACATTTATTTTAACATAAAGTTCTGAAAAGAACAGTCTAATAATTCAATAATTATTTAATTATTGCTTATAACAAAGATTGTAAATTGGAAAAAATAACATTTTGAATAAGATTTCATTTATATATATATATATATATATATATATATATATATATTCTGTTTTCACATACATTTTAGTTTTAGTAATTGTATGGTGTTTTTGATAGTTTTAATATATTTTTAATGTCTATTTGTTTGATTAATTTTTATTTATTAGTTTATTTGCTTTTAATTATGAATTACTTTTAAGAACTTCAAAATTAAACTAAATGAAACTGATAAAATAGTAGTGATAACACTAGTTGTGTTTTGGCAACTAGCTGAAATAAAAAGTAATACAAAATAATAAAGAAACAAAAGTTTATTTGATATTTAATATTATTTTCATATATATATATATATATTATTATACTAAATTAATACTTTAATTTGTTTCAAGAAATACATTTTATTAATGTTTTTTATTATTTGGTTCTCTGGTGACAAGGTCAGTAAGTCTCTTAAAATAGAAGATCATTTTGGGTCGTAAATAGCTAAATTGTGCAACTCTTGTAATCTGAATTATGAATGAATAATGATTGAGATTTTAAAGAAAAAAAAACTGTATATTTACTTTTTTAAACTAGTAAGATATATATGTCTTAACATACATGTATTTAAGGTGAAATAATGTTTTATTATTATTTGATGCCTACACCACGTGGCAATTTTCATGATATTCAGGGCCTTTATATATTATTTGAAATAACAGAAACCTGCATCAATCCAGGAGAATCATCTAAAAATCTCAGCCAAGAAAACTGTAACCTCTGTTCATATTTTTTGCATTTTCGTCAATTCACAATTAATGAAAAATTGAGCTACCTGGTGCTTGTTTCTGTGCTTGTGCTTCTGAGTCTCTTAGGTAGACCACTTTGTCCTGCGCTCCTCTTGTAAGGTTGGCGATCTCCACCAAATTCTGTTCCATTTCATCCAGCTCCCTGTCCATATCAGGTTTGTACTTCTGTAGGTAATCAGCAACTCCACATGTAGTAGGGCAGTATGTCCCCTGAGGAAGTGAGGATGAAGAGCGGCTGTTAAACCAGTGAGTGTTCAATTAAGCATTTTAAATGAAAGTTTATTACTTAAAACAATCCAGATCAGACAGTCTGTACTTACAAACCCATCATTTAAATTACAAATATCTTGTGTCGGTGAATAGTCCCCTCTCATCTTCTCAAGGTGAAAAAGGAGAAAAGACAATAAGTAAACAGTTTTATAACATATTTACTATTACAATAATAATAATTATAATAAATTCAGTGTCTCTCACCGCTGACGTTAATGTGGACAGCAGCAGGATGGAAGCAACCACATGCATGAACAAGGCCATGTTTGACCTGCAATCTGTGTGGTGTACCCTTGAGATTGTGAGGGACTGTTGACTGCTGCTGGGTATTTATCCGATCAAGGTCCTCCTCAGAGATGAAGATAACAGTTCACTATACAAATAAAAGCTAACACAATCCCTCTCTTACTCACCGTCTGACTCAGAACTAACCATAAATGATGCAAAGATGGGTCAGTGTGTCCATCTTAATGCTGAATACATGCTAATGTACACACATGGGCAGAGACTTGAAAGGGTTTCATTACTGGTACCTGAACATTATATTGATCAAGGTTCTTGGAACTTTTTCAGGCCAAGAACATTTTGGTAGTTGTATATTGTAAAAAAGTGAATGCTGGTTTTTAAGCCTTGACTACAGTAACATGCACAGGCTACCATGTTGAGCACAATGTGGGGGAAAGTTCCAATCAAAAGTAACACATTACAATGTGTTACAATTGCGTTACTCCCTAAAAAAATAACTACTTGCGTTAGTTTCTTTTTATGGAAAGTAATATGTTATGTTACTTTTACATTCCTTTTTTTCCTCTGGGCTGGGTTGTTTGTTTTTTAATAACAAAAAAAGTTTTTTCTTTTGGAAAATGTAAAAGATCTTTCGCACCAAACGTGAAATGAAGAAGCCTCAGGCTGAAGTAAATGTAAATCCACATAGTGCTGCCATCTTAGATTGCAAACTAATAGAATGCATTTTTGTACAATGCATTTTTAAATGAGATGAATAATGTGTAAAGTGAGATACATGCTCACATTTAGTCTATAACCATCATGTTTACATGTTTACAGTAGCCTACTCCTGCTTCCACCCCACCGCTGGCTGCAGTACTCCCTATGGCTTCTACCTTTGCACCAGCACTGCCTTGGCAATAGCCTTCACCTAGGCCACGGTGTGGAGCTGGGTACAGGAAAGTGGCACAGCCCGTCCTAAAACCTGCCAGGACCTTCAAGCATCAGGCAAAACAGCTGACTTGAGACAGGCGACCCATCAAACATTGGTGAAAGTCTGACTAAAGACCAGGTTCAAGAATGTAAAGCCATCTTGCACATCCCCTGCCAAGTGGTTGATCCAGGTAAGTCCCCAGTCCAGGATGCTGTGCTTTCCAGGTCAGGCCCTGTGCTCCACCATGCTACCTCACTGCAGGTATGTCAGTAATCCCTCTGATAAGACGGCATCTAGAAGCATGGCGCTTACCACCCCGTTTCACTGGCTCATTTTTACTATCAGACTTGGCTATGCGATTCAGTTCATCCTGCATCCCCTCAGGTTCAGAGGCATCCGGTTCACCTCAGTGGTGGACAAGCATGCTTCTAATCTGCGTACAGAGATCGCAGTCCTGTTGGGAAAGGACGCAATAGAGCCATTCCCTACAGCTGATACAAAGACAAGGTTTTACATTCTGTACTTCATTGTACCCAAGAAAGGCAGTTATGCAAACGCAGGGACTTCTGAGGCTTTGGGTCAAGTGGGAAAAGAGCACGCTCTCCCCCGTGCAGAGAATCTCTTTTCTTGCTATGGAAATGGACTCAGTAAACATGACAGCATGTTTCATGAACAAGTGTGCTCAGTCAGTTCTGAAATGCTTGAACTCATTCAATGGGTGATCAGTGGTTCCACTGAAACTGTTTCAGAGGCTCCTGGAGCATATGGCATCCCATTGGCCCAACCGGATGGACCTGGTTCCCAGAAGTAATGCTCCTTCTGACGGCTCCTCCCTGCGGATTCCTCTAAGGAAGGACTTGCTTTCTCAGAGACGGGGCATCACATGGCAACCTTCTGCGTCCAGACCTCTAAAACCTCCACAAGTGTTCTTTGGATTGGTGAACTTCAGTGTTCTACCACGAGCGGTGGTAGACATTATCACTTCAGCAAGAAAAAAGGTTGCGCTTATGCTTTGAAGTGGAACCTGAATGGTGACCACCGTTGAATGGTGTTCTTCTCGTAGAAAAGACCCCTGGGTGCCCATTCAGAACTGTGCTTTCCTTCCTGCAAGAAGGATTGGAGTGAAGGCTGTCTCCGTCCACCCTGAACGTGTATGTCACCACTATCACAGCACATCATGATGCAGTAGAATGGTAAGTCTGTGGTAAAGCACAGCCTGATAATCAGGTTTTGAGGTCACGAGGAGGCTAAGATCCTGGCCTGGATATGTGCCCAAGGTTCCCACTACCTCTTTTAGGGATCAGGTGATGAAAATGCAAGCACTGCCCCGAAAGAGGCAGAACAAGCCCTTGCTCTGCTCTGTCCCAATTGCTCTTTGCACTTGTATGTGGACTGCACGCAGAGCTTCAGATTTGCAAGGTTTTAAAATGTCTGTGTCCTCCCATGCATAGGCTATGAGGAGCTAGTAAGTAGGGGGACTGGCTCAATGTTGTCAGGGTTCTGTCACTTAAGTTTGGGGTTCTAATGTGTTGCTTGACAGAGCTCTGACACTGCCCCTTTGTTGTGTGTTGTGATTGTAAACCCCGCCCATCTTGTTACCTCGTTTCCCTTGAGTTTTGTCTGCTGTTCTCAGCTCGTTACCTCTCCTCATGTGTTCCCTATTTAATCCTGGTGTGTTTGCTGTCCTGTGTCCTGTCGTTGTCATTTTGTTGGTTGTATTTCCTGTGATCCATGTTCCTTGCGCTCTAGATTATTTTATGTTACTTGAGTGGTTTGTCATTGTGTTTGGTTTAGGTTCTTCCCCCTCGTGGGTTTTCATTTCTTGTATTATGTTTCTTTGTTTATAATAAATACATCACCTTTCCCCTGCAATTGAATCCTTCCCATTTGATCTGTGACAAATGTCTCATTTACTGGGCCACTCTCCTCCTAGGATGGGATACGCAGTGCCGGCCCGAAGGGTTGTGGGGCCCTAGGCGAGATAAAAAATTGAGCCCACTGGTATAAAAACAGCGAGAAGAGAGCACAAAAAATACAATTTCTAATATTTAAGTGTATACTTTTTTATTACCTGTAACAAACTCAACATGTAATACATGTGTAAAAATATTTCATCAGATTTCAATACGATTACAGAATCTGAGAGTGGCTGAGAGGTTACGGCGACGAACTACAGATCCATTGGGGTTTCTCCGCGCAGCTCTGTTTTTGGAGGGCTTGGAACGGATTAGTCATTTTACATGTAAAATGTGTTCCAAGATACGAAAAACTCATACGAAGTCCGCCTCGGAACGGATTAATTTCGTATCTCGAGGTACCACTGTACGTCGATCAAAACGGCAACCAGACTTATGACGTTATATAACTTTAGACTTATTTAAGACACTTTCTCGAGTATATATCGAAAGGAATTTACAGAGATATGTGGCTAAGTGGAATATGTGGAATCTGTACTAGGAATACGTTACGACATTCTAGTTCATCCAATAGCCTATTGCGGGAGGTGTTATGCTAAATAGAGTGTGGTGCTGCTGTGTATGTTTCTAATCTTTTTTCCGCTTTTATTTAGACAGTTTTTTTATTATTAATATTATTATTATCGTTTTCAGCTATTTATCATGTATGAATTATTCAGAGATATTCTTTTAATAAAATATGTTTTATATTTTGCTCACCGTCATTGTGAATTGTATCGTGTTTAATGGGGTCTGTGCATTACAAAAGTGTCATAATTGACACATATCCATTCATACTATATGTGGACAATTGAAAAAAATAAAACTACTATAATTGCATGACATCATGTGCGGGTCGCGGGGCCCCCAAATCAAAGAGGGGCCCCAGGCGACCGCCTGTATCGCCTGTTGGACGGGCCGGCACTGGGGATACGAGTGGTTATCTGCTACACAGATGAGTTCCCCACCTGGTGAACCCTGCATGGAGTTCTTCCAGCACCCTTGACAGTCAGATGCTAGGTCTAACAATCGTGTGTAAACCACACTTGCTTATATACCTGCTTCACAGGGTATTGTACACCACGTAAACCTCGCTTGCCAATGTCCATTGGCTTGTTTTGTTTACACTTGAAGATGATTGAGCTCTCAGACAAGATCTCATTCCGTTAGTTCACTTCTAACGTAATGTCTCCATTCCCAAATTTTGGGAGCAGGGGTTACGTTAATAACCTAGACGTTACATGTAATGGTTTCACAGACAGGGTTTAGAATATAGCTTGGATTAGGCCTTAGTCAAATGAAGAAATGTAAGTATCTTTTTTAAATGTGTCTTAGAAAAAAGTAAGTACATTTTGAGATAAAACAGTGGCACTGACATATTTTAAGATGTGTCAGTTGGCACAACTCAAATGTCTATATTAGTCGGGGAGTAGGTTTAAGCCTTGTATGGGAATCTGCCAACAATACTCTAATAAGGAGACACAGCTGAACTGAAGTTTTTAGGATTTAATGAAGGTTGTATATTTTATTTATATTTTATATTTCTTGTTTTACAATTAGATTAATAAGAGTAAATTAGACTAAAATAATTGATGTACCCTTTTAAGTACCTTTGGATTATATTTTGTGCCTTCCAGCAATTTTAATTACTGCTTTGTTAAGAACAGTTTTTCCTTGTACATAATAACAACCGAGGCATAACAAGCAAACAAACCAAAAAGACAAACAGATCATTTACCGTCATGCAGAGCAGACCCATTGCTACAGAGCTTATCGGTCAGTGTCCATCCTATTTTAAGTTAATGATTAAAAGTTTTTTTTTTCTAGTGTTTTTGACATCAAATGTTCCACAAATCTCTACACGTAAAAGCATTAGAACATGGAGTGTTCTAATGCATTTCTTCATTTTACAAGTAATGACCAAGACAAATAATTGATATTTTTCAAATGATAAACACACACACACACACACACACACACACACACACACACACACACACACACACACACACACACACACACACACACACACACACACACACACACACACACACACACACACACACACACACACACACACACACACACACACACACACACACACACACACACACACACACACACACACACACACACACACACACACACACACACACACATACACACATACACACAAAGAGACGTATTTGAACGGATTACCACACACATTTTAACAGCCTGATTGATCATTTGATAATTTGAAACTTTTGATGGTTAGAAACCTTTTGAGCATTTTGATGTTTGAATATCACTATCAAATTTTAATCACTTTGAATATCAACATTCTTGTTCAATACTGATATATTTTCAAGACTATAATCCACAATACTGATATATTTTCAAGACTGCAATCCAGTACAAATATATGAACATGTCTTAACCGACTAAGTACTATAAGATCCTTGTTGCCAGAGAAGCAATAGATGAATTACATAATAATAATAAATTACAATTAATATAGCCTATGCTTTTTGATATTCTAATACTTGTATACTGAATAGGTAAAAATTTATTAGTTTCACAAAAGCTAAGTTGAGGTACATTTGTGTTATTATTTTATGTTAATCACAATTAGAAATTATTTTTTGTATAACTGAGTTTGTAAACTGGTGAGTAATAATTAGAAGGTTTGCAAAGCACAATTCTTGTATCTCAAAAATCATATAGATTATTCTCTTGTATAAATGTGTTTCCTGGAACCTTTTATGCGAGAGTAAAGTCTTGTGATCTTCCCCCTTTTGTGTTTGTGTATGTTATTCTAAGGGATGTTTTTAAAAAATGCAGAAAGCTTTCTCAGCTGGTTAGGGAATACATTTTTCAGTGTGTGTACAGTGTAAAAGTAATTATGTCTATAGATGCCCACCTAAAGCATGAAAACTCATGTGTTTGTTGGATTTAGGGGTGAGAGCAGTTATATTTTGCAAGGAGGTGAATATAAACGTCCTTGTTTGTGTCAATTTAGAAACAGATTCATCAAAATTAGGTTTTAGTGTAGTGTTCAGTTCAATTATAGGGAGCCCCATGACCTAAGACTGCAAAAAAAGAAAAGAAAAGGCTAATAGTTAACACATCCAGGCCCGTTCTGTTATCTCTGCATACTTTGTTATTTGAATAATATTCAAATTTCAGACTATTACAAGAATTATTACAACAGTATTACTGTTGTTGTGTTTGTTTTATAAGACTTGCCAGTTTTTTGTAGTTACCATTTTATAAAAGCAACAAGTCCTTGAAGGCATGCTTAGATCCTCTTTTAAAAACTTTTGTGAATCATGGCTTTGTGCGGTTTATTGCTTAATGTGAACACTGAACATTTGTGGAGGCTATTAATCTTTGATATAAATCTTCTAAAATGTTAGTCCAAAAAACATTTTTTTCCGAATTATTTTTTTATTTTTGGTCTTGGACCATAGTCTAGTTCTATCTTTAGCTTAATTTTAGAGCAACAGCACAAAGTAATACTTTCATTTCAGTTATATGGTGCTTTCTTTCTTGGTAACACTCACATTACAACCTGGAAAGTGCTGCGTAAATACACCGAATTGACAGTGTAACCTTCAGTAATTAAGTGTAACTGTAAGTACTTACGTGTAGTTATTAGGGAACGATACGTTATTGAAAATCTTAATGAAAATTTGTGCATGAATGAAATATGCATTCATATGAACTGCTTCTCACTCAACACACTTCACAATCATGTCAGGGGTCTCTCCTTAATCACTACAAGTATTCAGAATCTATTTGGATGATATACCAGTGCACTCACCACACACCAGCTCTAGGTGGAGACAGAATGATCGAGCACATTCCCTGGATGTGTATGTTCCTAATAAATTGTTGCTTAGCATAGTAGGCCATATATACCATGTAATATTAGAATAGTTATACCTTAATTATAATCTACTTACAGAATAAATTATTTGCAATTTAATTACTAAAATACTAAAAAAATTACAGTGTAATTGTCAGGATTCTGCCACTTCAGTCTAGATTTCCCATGTTTTGTGGTAGAGCCCTGGCACGACTACACTACTAAGACTAAGACTGGTTGCCACTTAAGCTAAGCAGGGTTGAACCTGATCAGTACCTGGATGGGGTTTAACCCTGGCATCCTGGCCAAATTTGCCCATTGGCTTTGGTCTATCAAGGCCTCCTAATCCCCCGCCATAATCTAATTGGCTTCATTGCTCTGTCTCCTCTCCACCAATGAGCTGATGTGTGGTGATCGTTCTGGCGCAATATGGCTGCCGTCGCATCATCCAGGTGGATGCTACACATTGGTGGTGGTTGAGGAGATTCCCCCCCTACTATGTAAAGCGCTTTGAGCTCTGGAAAAGCGCTATATAAATGTAACTAAATTCTTCTTCTTCTTCTACATTGTTGTGTCTTTGTGCGGGTGTTCTCGAGTGTTCTCGAGTCACGCGCTGTCCTGTCTGTGAAGTGTCTTGTGTGCGGGGGTTGATGTTTGATCCTGGCACTTCGGTCTAGTTCTGTTTTGATTCTGTGCAGGGATTTGGACATTCATTTTCCGTGTGTTTTTCCTGTGTTAGCGCAGGAGACGAGTCTTCGCTTTTTGCGCTTTTGTCATGTCACGTAAGCACGAGCCGTTTTGAGATTTGCTTGTGCTGCACGCTCTCCTGTTTGGGTGTGTTGTCATGTAGAACGTGGTTCGTGTTTACACCGGCTGCGTGCTTTCATGTTATGTCTTGTCAAGTACTGTGTCGCGCAGCTTGTTTTCACTGACTGCTTGCTGTCTTGTCGTCTTTTTTCATGTGGACACGCGGCTTATGCGCGTCCGCTGCATGTTCGTGTCCTGTTATTGTGTAACCCTGCCTGTCTTGTTCCCTCGTTATAGTTTGATTTTCCCCACCTGTTCTCCCTTATTCATCTTGCCTTGTGTTTTCTCTATTTATTCCCCTCATGTCTGCAGTCCTGTGTTGTTGATCCACTCATATTGGAAAGTCTAATCGCGTCATGTCCTGTCAAGTCAGTCAACTATTGTTAAGTTTTTCTCCCTCTGGGTAGTTTTTGTTTGAATTGTTTTATTTTTTTTATAATAAAGAAAGCCTTCCTCCAGCAATTGAGTCCTCGCTTCCTAGCTTCCTCTCTTCACACAAACCTGACAGTTATTACCCAATACTTTCTGGTTCGTAATCGAAAGCGTTAGCTCTTTCGCCTGTGGAACACATTTTAGAAAGTTTATAAACAAACACGAGTGTAGTGGTAAAAGCAAGGTTCAGTTTTTGTGTGTTTTTTTCCCTTGTTTCTTGTCCACAGTGGGAGATGTTGATGCAAAGTGACATAAATAGATCCAGAGGCCCACTGATGATTCAAACAACGACTTTTCCTATCATATCAAAATAAATATGAACTGCAAAATAAAACAAACAACTTATATGCCTTTTTCAACTTTGTTACACCATGCCATCCCTACACTCTATGCTCTTGCAACAGTGCCCCCTTCTGTCAGGAGTGGCATATCCTTTTAACTTGTTCTTTTAAATGTTCTTTCCCCTCATGCCTATACATACTCACAGAAATAAACGTTAATGTCAGTATTGTAGCCAAAAGATTTTTTAATCAAGCTTTAATCAAAAGATCACATGCAAGTTTATATATATTCATATATATTTTAAGTTTATTTTATCAAGGCAGATGCATAAGTTTAGAAAAGCTGCATAGCTGGTAAACTTTTGTTTTGTAAGGACTATATTGCAAATGCATGTTGAGAGGTGCACTGAATGTATTCAACTAACAGAACAAATCTTTTTCACATCCGTGCATGAGGAGTTTTGTGACAGATTGCCAGCTGCCATTGATTAAACTATTATAAACAACAAGTGATAAACAAGATTCAGAGTGTCAAGCAAAGGTCAGCTCTGTTTTTCTTTAACTCTGTTAGCAGTGATAGGTGTGTGAAAGAAGACCAATTTCATTCTGAAAGGTGATTTAAAGCTCTTATTTAAAACAAACCTGATTTGATATAATCAGCTTTAGGACATAAAACTATTGGATTCAGTATAAAATATAAAGAGAGAAGCTGCTGCACAATAAAGCTACAGAGTTTTCCAAAGCAGTACCTGGGGATATTTTAAAGCATTATGTACTGGAGTGTGGATTTACAGCTTTGTACCTTGTAGGGGAGTTACCAGGGCAGTGGCACTAAAGAGCTAGATTTATATTCTTTACATTTATATTTCTAAAAAGATTCACAACTTTTCTTTGTTCTGTTTATTTTCTGCTTAGGTGTACCATGAAGCTCTAACTCTGCCAATAACATCATTAAAGTGACCATGCTGTGACCTGATTTTATGGCACGAAACCATATTGAACGTGGTAGATGACAGATATAAGGCATGGCTGACCTGAGAGTCAACTTGAGCGTCTGTGAACTTAAACAACTCTGAACTCTGCCTGAACCTCCCTCAAAACCAGATGGAGAGCTGTTTCCATTTCTCAAGTCCCAAGAAGCAGCCTGCCAACTCTGTAGTCTCCCAAACAAATGATAAGAAATGTCACCACCATTGCAGCCATCATGGGAGGTCATTGCTGTCTAAACTGTATGGAATGCACACAAAGTCTTAGGTCATTTTGAGGTTATTTAGGATAATGCCAGAATTAAGCTTCCACCAAAATAAAGACCACATAGAAGTCTGCAAAACTGCCAGGCTTGGCGCTTTTGTATTGATTTGTACAAATTACATATTGTATTGTGAAAAATATTTAAAAATGCTGTAAAGCCCTGTTCACATCAAATATAAAGACAACTACATGAGGATTCACACCAACACACAATAACATTCTGTTTACTATAAGCAGTTATGTTGTCTTGAGCGTGATGATTCTGATTGGGTGTCAGTGTTTTTAGCATTCGGCAACTCACAAAAATATATCTGAAAGTGAATCCAATGATGTTCCGGTGTCATTATCGTTGTGTTTGTGTCATAGCTCTGCTATCCTATTACATTTAGAATGATTCTAATCTTTATTGTGACTCTTTATTGTTATTGCTATCATCCTTGTTGTTAACGGGCCTGAATGTGGTGTAGATCTAAACACAAGAAGTTCAGTTATGACCCACAAAGATGCTGTATAATATCTGACCAATATAATACTCTCATGTGTACAAATTAAGTGTTTTATTATGGGACTTTTAGAGACGTAAAACAGGAGGTGCTGTCAACGCAATACAGTTTAATCAAAGACTGGAAATATACTAAAAACTATAGCGCACATCATTCATCCCACCTTCGAAATAAAAAGCCAACAGCTGAATGCATTGCAGTCATTGCATCTGCTGTTAGAAGCTCCAGTCCCTATAGAAATTAGACTCTTTCTTAGAATGGCACATGTGCATTGATCGGTCTAGCCTAAAAAAATAAAAAATAAATTAAATTCCATTTGAGCATAAGAAACAATTCCAAGCCAGTTTTTTGGTGCTGGTTTGAAATATGTTAATATGTTAAAATATGTATGAAATATGTTAAAATAATAACTTATTTTGCCTGAAATAGCTGCCCTGAGGCATTGCAAATAGGCCGCTAACATAGTAACATTTTAGGATTAATAAACTGTTTAGTTGAAGAATACATTTATTTTTTGGATCTATTTTCCATGTCATGCCTTACATTATTATTAATAATATTTAGGTTTTTTTTAATCCGTTGTCATCTTGGACTGGAAATGAGTGGAATTCCTCCCCCTCAAGGGGAAGAACCAGCAATGAAAGGATAATCAATGAATACACAAAAACAGTAGTGAGAGTTAAGTAGCTTTTGTTTTCTCAAAAAGAGTACTCTTATCTGGCATCCTGTAAATAATATGATCACAGTGAATTTGTAAGTGGGAGGTCATAGCAAGTGCTGTGTAAGTTCAGCACCCATCACTTTGAGTGTAGTTCTGCAATGACCGCAGTTTCACATCTGCCCCTAAGACCTCAGACTGCCTGGTGAGCACAGCTGCCAAATATTTAACAAAGTAAATGGCTTTGAAGGCCACAGTAATGAAAATGTTTTTACTATTTATCTATTTTATATGCTAAATAAGATGGGTATAGGCAGATAATAACAATAACAATAATACATTTTATTTATAATGCACTTGTCTTAAACCCAAAGCACTACAATGCAAAGAGTACAAGAGTAAAACAATACAATCATTATAAAAAGAAATTAAGACAAAAACACAGTCTTAAAAAAATGGGGTTTTATCTGTTTCTTAAAAATGCATCATGCAGGGGCATTCCTAATAGTTAAAGGAAGTATATTCCATAACCTAGTGGCTTCTACAGAGAAGGCTCTTTAACCCATGGTCTTTAATCTGCAACAAGGCTGTTTAAGGAGGAAAGCGTCAGCAGAGCGGAGAGATCTGGAAGGCATATGAGGTGTGATTAGATCACATTTATATGAAGGTGCAATTCCTTGTACAGCTTCGTACATTAAGATTAGAATTTTAAAATCAATACGGACATGGCCCGGAAGGCAGTATAAGTTCCTAAGCACGCTAGAGTGTGTGTGAGGACATGTGCAGCTGTGTTCTGTATGCGTTGTAAGCGCTTAACAGACTTTGCAGGAAGGCCATGAAAAAGGACATTACAATCATTAACCCTAAAGGTAACAAATGCATGGACAAGCCTTTCTGCATCAAGTAGAGAAAGAAAAGGTCTATTCCTGAGATGAAAAAATACTCTTGATGTGTGCATCCAGTGTCAAATCGGAATAAAAAATAACACCCAGATTACGAACTTGAGAGGATGGAAAGATTACACTATTATCAAGATGCAAATAACCTTTTACAAATGAGGAAACGTGATCAAAAACATGTTTGTTATTAAACAAAGGATCTCCATTTAGTTGCATCAATGCATTGTGGCAATGTTTATGGCAACTATTGAACTTAAAAGATATGCTTATGAAATCTTCCTACTTAACCTAGCGTTATGACAGCCAAACACCTCTGCTACTGGACATACAGCACCTTTAAAACTGTTCGGTGCAATGACATGATCTTAGTTTTACAAAGAAAAACAAAATTGGCCTGTAATCAGCTATTACAGATGCCTTGAGAGATTTATTGGTTCCCTCCCTGGTTTTACCATCTGTACATATGGTGTGCGACAATGTTTAGACTTTATTTTATTACTGTTGTAACTTCATTAACTCTCCTGGTTTTTCAACTAAACTGGTAGCAGTCTTTCACAGCCACTGTGTAAACAGACTTCTTGTGTTAAATTATAGCTTGATATTTGAAAAATTTGATATTTACATTGATTATGAACCAGTTGTTTTGCTTGTTGTTGTATTATAAACTAAAAGGAAGAAGGAGAAAGAGTTCATATTTTGATAAAACAAAAATACAGTTTTAATGATTGTGGGGACAAAAATAATCTCGTAGTGTTGCTCAACAGATGGCATCATCTACTGTCTGATTTCATGCTCTAGATTAAACAAATGAGTCTAATCATTACCAAAGAAAGAAGACCTGGATGGATTTTGGTATAAATTTCTAGTTTATCAGATGACCTGATTACGACAAAGAATCTCTATGACATGCCACTGCTAATTACGGTCACTTTTTCCTTTCACGTTTGCAGAAATCTTTTGAGTGCTTATGAGAAAGGCTGGGCTAATGCATGTGAGAACAGCAAGTGGTATTGTTATAGGATAATCAGCTCCTGTCTCTAAATAAGAGGCTCATGTTTCACAGACAAAATCAGCTCAAGTTGGACTTCAAAACATGTTCAAGCTGAGAGAAAAATAGGGTTCTGGATAAGCTTGTTCACATGTCTGAAACTATTGAGGTCACAGACCTAGACGTGTGTTAAAAAGTGGTCGCAAAATATATGGGTCTAAATAAGTCTCATTATGGAGATTATTGTTTTCTGTTTGCTTTTCCTACAAGTGAATTTACAGTCACACAGTTGAATTAATAATCACATTTAATTACAGTGCCGAGTTATAGTATCAGATTAATTACAATGCTGTTTGCAAGCAGTTTAAACAAATATAAAAAGTATGTTTATTGTCAATCAGATGTCAATCAGATTTTGTCATTGGATTTCGTACTATTTACTAATTGAATTCATTTGTTATTAATGAAAGATATTATAAAGTGTTACCAATAAGCTTACTCCTTAATTTCCAAATACTACACAACATTAAGTAATGAAGTGTTGAAGTATTAAAGTGGTTTAGTCTGGGAATGTAACTTCCAGCCAATCAGAATGCTGGGAACCTCCTCGGTCTTTAAAGCGTGTGCCATATATAAATTCTCAATCGACTGCGAGGTCTGCACTGTCATAAAACACTAAAATGCTAGACTCGCTGACATTTCTATTTGAGAAATTCTTTCTTTTCTCAAATTTCAATCTCTTTAAAAGTCTCTGGCAGGAGACTGAGGAGTGTGCGGTGAGATGTCCAAAGCTCAGGAGAGGAGATCTATTGGAGGTGCAGCGCACTCTTTTCATTCATTACGGCATCTATCTGGGCGAGAACAGAGTGGCGCACCTGATGCCTGACATTATGCCCATATTAACTAACGACAAACAGCTCATTAAACCAGTTGTCACCAACAAAAGACTAATTTTAGGCTGCGTTTACAGAAACGCAAGCATACGCGTCGATTCGGTTGAAGATTTCGCGTATGGAGCTCAGATTGTGGTGAATGACATGGATGTGAAAATGAATTGTCAAGCACTGGCGAGCGAGGATGTCGCGAGAAGAGCGGAGAAACTGATCGGCGACTTTCCGTACAGTTTATTGTGGAATAACTGTGAACATTTCGTGACTTACTGCAGGTACGGGACACCTGTGAGCCAGCAAACAGAGAAGGTGAGTTCTCTTTAATACAAAACATGGAACAAATAGCCTGGAACACATTTAGTCGGTTGCAGTACTTAATAATTAAAAGGACAGAACTAATGCTAATAAGTATTATAGAATTAATACCGTGTTATCGAAATGCCAATATTGGATCACACAAAATACAATTTATATTTTAGTGCCTTTGGAAAAACCTGGGGATTTTGAATAATAATCAGTAAACTGGATTTGAATATTTGATTTGAATTTGATTAATTTCTTAATGATATCTAATGTTGGCTATGTTCTTGTGCAGTTCTGTGAATCTCTGAAAACCATCATTCGGGACCAGAGAAGTGTGGCCTTAACTGTTGGGATGGGAGTGATGTATGTCCTTTGCTTTGGCATCGCACCTTCAACTACATTACCAACAATCCTTATTCCCTTCATTCTGTGGATGGCTGGCTGATTGACAGTTTTTAGTACATCACATAAAACAACACAGCTCAGTCTTAAGGGGGACAAGTACTCAACAATGCAATGCATCATTGCAGCAGGGGAATATGTGTAATCATGCAAAGTCTGATTATGTAGTCAAACATAGTTTGCATTTTGCGTCTATATATGTTAAATGGTAAGATTTATCATTTAAGCAGTTCATGAAAACATGCCATAGCTCTACCTTGCTGCATATTTTTGTCATTTTAATATACACACAACATATACACAGTACTTAATATTGGTGAAGCCAATTTTGTAGTACGGTAAAGTTACAGACAGCATGTATACTGCTCACTAAAAGTGCCTTAGGCCTATGTATTAAGCAGAATTGTTAAACAGACATGATACATTTCACTGACATGATCAGTTTAAATCTACTTTGGACTGTGATTTAAGAAATTCAGTATAGTTGTTTTAAGTGCTGACAATGCTTGATTGTGAATTTGCACAATTTCAAATATATGTTTAACACCGTACGTTCCTGAAAAACAACCAGAGTAAGAACATTTAGACAGAATTTGATGAATGATGTGTAAATAGTACAAGTGTTTCTGGTTACTGCTGTAAACAGTTGTTTGGATTTATTGCCCTATTTTCAACAAAATAAAGCCAAAATGGTTAAATTAAAAACATTGTTGATGTTTGACCTGTAGCTGAAACTGCGGATTTTGCGCAGATTCTATAATCTGAGCTCTGCACCAGATTTACCATTTTTGAGTGTTTTTAGGACAGGTCAGTTTTATGGAAAAAATTTAAGAATTAAGTATATTTCAAAGTTCCCTTTCGAAACTGAACTCTGTGCTGTGTCCCCTAGAGTCACTATAATAAAATAAAATAATTCATTACATTTATATAGCGCTTTATCAAAGTCTCTCAAAGTCGCTTTACATGGAAGGGGGAATCTCCTCAACCGCCACTAGAGTGCAGCATCCACCTGGATGATGCGACGGCAGCCATATTGCGCCAGAACGCACACCACAAACTAGCTTTATTGGTGGAGAGGAGACAGAGTGATGATGCAGCCAATCAGAGAAAGGGGATGGTTAGGAAGCCATGATGGACATATTTGGCCAGAATGCCGGGGTTACACCCCTACTCTTGCGAAAGACATCCTGGGATTTTTAATGACCACAGAGAGTCAAGACCTCGGTTTATCGTCTCATCCGAATGACGGTGCTCATTTCAGTACAGTGTCCCCGTCACTATACTGGGGCGGTAGGACTCACATAGACCAGAGGGTGAGCACCCCCTGCTGGCCTCCTAACACCACTTCCAGCAGCAATCAGTCTCCCATCCAGGAAAAGACCACACACATCCCCGCTTAGCTTTTGTGAGCAACCAGTCAACCAACTATGGGGAAGACCTCCGGTATGACAAGTGTCTGAAGCATTAGTCTAATCACAACAATGAACCTGAAATTGGCAAGCATCTGCATGTGATGTCATCGCTGGTGCAATTACAGATATAATAGAGGCACCTGTGCAATACTTTATCCTCTAGCTTATCTTCAGGACACAGCTTTGTTTGTTGCGATCTTCTGATCTTACTACAGCAAGTACCAGTAAAGACAACGTGTGCTCATCCGTGTCAGCGTTTTCTGACATCTGATGACACACATGAAATGTGTGTTTTGTGTATTGGCGAAGTAAATATATGTGCAGTCCTTTGAGGGGGTTGTCTGCATACGTTGCAAACGTTCTTCCTCTAAGGAATCTGCACTCTTGTTTGTTACTTTTCTTGAGGGAAGCAGAATAACTATCTGCACCAGCTCGTCAGGTCCTGCTGCAGCTGAGGTGAGTAGATGGAGAATTTGAGAGGGGCATGAGCATCTCTCGTTCGCCGGCGGCTGATGAGAACGGACAGCTGGACAAGGATGTAACATTTCTCACGTCTTCAAGGACGAGTGTGCTCTTCGCAAGCCAAGATGAGCAGGATATGGCTGTGGAAATGGAGGATGTCTCTGAGCATTCACAGCCCGTCTTCCCTGCGTATGAGGATCTGTTGTCGGTTGTGACTTGTGCCATGGATAGATTAGATCTTCCGCGGAAGCGCAAGAAGCACAGGCTCCCATTCGGGCATCTTGATGAACGCTTCCCGTTGAACCATAACCGCCCAGCTCGTGCGAGTTTTCACATTTGCACCAATCATGGTGCAGCAGAAAGCAATATTCCGCTTACATCCACCAAAAGAATAATTTTTTTTTTAATTATATGATGTACACAAGGCTTATATGAAAGGGTGCAGGAGTATGGTAATGCATTGATGCCTCCAGTCGAAGAGGCGCTGGTTAGCTATCTCTCAAAGGGTGAGACATCTGCATTGAAGGTGCCGTCTCTGCCCTCACAGAAACATCTTGTCTGAATGGCAGAGCAATGCGGCAGCAGGTCAGGCTGGGACAGCTTTGCACATTATGGCCGTGTTGCAGGCTTACCAGGCTGACCGGCTGAAAGACTGAACTGCACCATACTATAGATCTGGCTCTCCGTGCCACCAAGCAATCGCATGGCAGCCATGATGATTATGGAGAGGCACCTCTAGGTGAACCTGACCGACATCGGGAGGAAAGAAAAGGACTTTCTTCTTGATGCCCTGATCTTGCCTTCCGAGCTCTTTTTAACTTTCGTCGAGAAGTAAAAAAAGTTAGTCTATCTAAGTTATAGGTTCCACTCTTCGCAAGTCTCGTCCAGAGTGCAGGATGTTGTTAGGCTTCCCCTCGGTTTGGGAAAGAAGAAAATATGAGACTGAGACCTCTGCCCTTAGAGCTCGGCTTCCTAAGTTTCTTGGTGAGTATCGTCAGGCCTCCTCTCGATACGAGAGTGTACTTTTCTTAGTGAAACCTCTGCTCCCTTGAGCACTTGAATAGTCTAGAGAGAGTCATTATGCTACGACTCCCCACTCCTGAGCTCGACTTGGCTGTCCGATCGTGGTCAGGCCCCTCTCAATACAAGAGTTATACCTAGTGATGAGGCCTCCACACAATGGCATTCTAAGCGAGTGGTGGCTTCCTCTCGAAACCCGTTATAAGCAGTCCAGAGTGTAGAACGTCATTAGGCTTCTCGGCTACAAAGTTGCTAGGCCGAGGCGGAGCGGTCATCCTATCAGAGCTTGCGGAGCGGGACAGATTCGCTAAGTTGGCAACTGAAACGTTTATTGTCAGTAGCTTCTGGGATGGTGATAAAGGGCGACAAGTCGATCGCGATCGACCAGATGGTGACCAAAGATCGACCAGTCGATCGACGGGTTGGTGACCACTGTACTAGAGCATGGGTTACCAACATGGTCCAACATGGATCAGGTCACCCCGCAAGGACTATATGAGTCACCAGTGGGCATGTTCTAAAAATAGCTCACCATACCAGTGAGCTAAATCTATTTTTTTGCCATTCTTTTTTAAATCACACTCACAAATTAACTCCTCCCCTTCACATAATTTCTGAAACCTTATATGATAATGCCAGTTGACAACTGGCCAATTGTTGCATCATGCGGCTCTGGCTGATAGACAGTATAAATAGTATAAGCGAGGGAACTGCGTCAAGATCATGACTGACTGCTGCACAGCTAGTCAAGTGGCGAACATGGCGGTCAATGCAACATCTCGTTCCCGTCTCTCAGGGAACCGAGGTTACGACAGTTAACTGGAGTCGTTCCCTTTCGACAGCAGGAACAGGACATTGCATTGAAATGTATTCGGGAACAGTGATCAATCCCGCCGTAAAGGAGAGACACAGATCAGCCTGACAACACAGGGAATCATATACCAATCACAGCAAAGAGGCACACAGCTCAACCAATGACGACGTCGCTAGGTATGCTCACTACCGATAAGTGCTGCTAAACTAATAAAATCAATAGCTGAAGCCAATCAAAATTTGCATACCAGAAAGCCTGAAAAATAGCGAGCTAAACTGAATACAGGGAAGCGTACTGCATGATTTGTGAAAATGTAAATACTAGCAGAGATTAATAGAAATAAAGTGTTGCATGTTGATATTGATCTATTTCCTACTTCTTCATCTGTCTTCACACAGATGAATATCATTAATTATTAATAATGAAATTTAATTAAAGGTAAATTGAGCAAATTAAACTGGTAGCCCTTCGCATGAATTACCCAAGAAGTAATCCTCAGTTTCAAAAAGGTTGGTGACCCCTGTACTAGAGGTAATCCCCATAGCGACCCGTAGGGGACACAGTGTCAAATGGTTACATTACAAAGTTACTCCTGACATGAAATCATATAATCATAAAATTGGGGAAACAAATGAATGAATTATGTCACTTAAGGAAGATGTCACTTGTGGGTAGAATTGAATTTATATTTATATTTATTATATATATATATATATATATATTATATTTATAACGCTGAACCCCAGTAGTGCCAACAGGATGGCGAACCACAGTGGAGCCGAAGGGCTGGAGAGATGTGCTGAGGCCAAGGAATCGAAGAAATAAGGAAGAGCCCAAGAGCCGAGATAGTCCAACAGGCTGAATGGGACCAACATACTGAGATTGAGACTAGGGGCTATATATACAAAAGGGATAATGAGGAACCAAACCAGTAAATATGGAAACTGACAAGGACATACTAAAAGCAAACACAAAGAACCAAAAATACACAGACAATACATGCCAATACAGTGAACATGCTCCTCGTATCATTCTTTTATAAAATACACACAGGAGTGTAAATAGTATCTGCCACTAAATAATAAGTAACTTGAATCTAACTATTATTTACAAGAAAAATGTGCAAGATTTTTTGTTCACTACGTCTGAGCAGTATTGAAAACAATAATGTCCCATATACCCATTAAAATTATAATCATGTAACAATATCTATATAATTTCTTATTATTCTTAATATAAAATGTTTGTTTGGTTTTGAGTTGTCACAACAGCCATTTGAATATTGAGATTTTCAAGGTCTTACATAACCAAAGTGCAAAGCCACACTTCCTGTGAAAGGCTCAAATCAGTAATGTGCTTCCAGGCAGACCCATCCCTGATCAAACTTATGTGTGTAAAAGTGTATATAAATGACAAACTGTCCTGATACATTTGAATTTAACTCTTGGTAACATACTCTTGGTAAACGTACAAACATTTTTTCCAAAAGTATTCTGTTCAGCCTATTTTATTGAGTACGGTAAGCATTATACAACTACCACTAAGCATTAACCTTTTGACCTGGTATTTTTACCTCCAAGATTAAGACTGATTTATTCAGCAGGCCATTAAAAATGCATTCAGACACAATACGGCTAATATAAAACTTGTGAAATCAACTTGTCGTAATCAACACATGATGCCAAAAAGCTGCTTAATTAAATGAACCACACACCTCCTCTCAGAGCAGATCAAATAAATTGAGCAGATGTGAAGTGAAATTAAGCAGATGCATCACTGATGATCGCTCTCAGATTTTTAAATTTGTTCTTCATCACCTCAATACTGGAGGATGAGTGTGAAGAAGACAGAGGGATAAAATCAAATGACATCTCCCTTTATAAGCGTGGTGACCTTTTGGTGGTATCAAGGACTCTTTTTAAACATTTTGGAATCTATTTAGGTGAAGGCCGCGTCGCTCATTTTATCCCAGACATCCTACCAGTGTTAACTAAAGAAAAGTCAATTGTTGAGCAGAAGGTGACCAACAAAAGACTGCTTTTTGGAGTTTTGGCCAAGGCAGCCAGTGTTCGTGTAGACTCTTTGGCTGATTTTGCATATGGTGCTCAGATTCAGGTCAATAGCACAGACAGTATGGTCAGTGTACAGCCGCTAAATGGAGAGGAAGTGGCACAGCGGGCAGAGAAGCTGATCGGATCTTTCTCCTATAGCTTACTGTGGCACAACTGCGAACACTATGTCATGTATTGCCGCTATGGTGTTGCATTTAGCTTCCAAACCTTCCAGGTAAGGAACAAATACAGAGTGGAGTATTTCTGGATATTTGTGGAATATAGATGCAAACATTTGGTGTTAGTAAGACTTTTAAAGTCTCTTATGCTCAGCAAGGCTGCATTTATTTGATAAAAATACAGAAATATTGTGAAATATTGTTACAGTTTAAAACATCTGTTTTCTATTTGAATATATTTACATGTAATTTATTTCTGTTAGAGCAAAGCTTAATTTCTAAAATCAGTTATTTCTTCAGTGTCACATAATCATTGGGATATGCCGATTAGGTGCTCAAAAATGTTTCTTAATATTATCAATGTTGAAAGCCTTTCTGCTGCTTAATGTTTTTTTGAAAACTCTGACCCATTTTTTCACCCCAGGATTTTTTGAAAATATAAATCTTATGTAACATTATAAATGTCTTTGCTGTCAGTTTTGTTCAATTTAAATTTCTTTAAAGTCAAAGTCAAAAAGTCAAAGTCAGCTTTATTGTCAATTCTGCAATATATACAGCACATACATACAGAGAATTTAAATTCTGTAACTCTCAGACCCAAGGTGCAACCAGGTTACATTAACAGTAACAACAGCAACAAAATATATATATATATCAACAACACCAAAAATATATATATATATAAAAAATAAATAATAATAGATAAAATAAAATAAAATAGATTGAGGAAATAAAGAGATAAAGTCGCGATGGTAAAGACAGTGCAAACAATAGTGGGGGGGGGGGGGGGTCAGGTGCATGGGGCAAAAGAGAGGAAAAGGGGCAGAGACGGGAGGGAGTTCAATGCCCTGACAGCTTGGGGAATGAAGCTGTTCTTCAGTCGGCTGGTCCTTGCCTGGAGACTGCGTAGTCTCCTCCCTGATGGCAGCAGACTGAAGAGGCTCTGGGATGGGTGGGAGGGGGCTCTCGCAATGATGAGGGCTTTGCGGGAGAGGCGGGAGTTATAAATATCCTGGAGGGGTGGGAGAGAGACACCAACGATCTTCTCAGCTGCTCTCACTATGCGCTGAAGTGCTTTTCGGCAGGATGTGTTGCAGGCGCCGTACCACACAGTGATGCAGCTGGTCAGAATGCTCTCGATGGTGCCTCTGTAGAAGGTGTGCATGATGGGGGCTGGGACTCCGGCTCTTCTCAGCCTGCGGAGAAAGTAGAGTCGCTGCTGTGCTTTCTTGGTCAGTGCTGTGGTGTTGGTGGTCCAGGAGAGGTCTTCTGTGATATGCACACCCAGAAATTTGGTGCTCCTCACTCTTTCCACGGTCGCACCGTTGATGGTCAGAGGAGGGTGCTGGGTGTGCATTCTCCTGAAGTCAACAACAATCTCCTTCGTCTTCTCCACGTTCAGAGAGAGATTGTTGTCGCCGCACCACCTGAACAGGTGGCTCACCTCACTCCTGAAGTTTGTCTCATCGCCGTTGGTGATGAGACCAACTACAGTCGTGTCATCCGCAAACTTGATGAAGAGATTGCTGTTGTGTATGGGTGTGCAGTCATGGGTCAGCAGAGTGAAGAGGAGGGGGCTCAACACACAACCCTGAGGGGCTCCAGTGTTCATAATGATGGAGCTGGATGAGTTACTGCCGACCCGTACTGCCTGAGGTCTTCCCGTCAGGAAGTCCAGCAACCAGTTGCACAGCGATGTGCTGAGTCCCAGCTGAGACAGTTTTTGGGTGAGCTGTTGAGTGATAATTGTATTGAAAGCTGAACTAAAATCAATGAACAGCATTCTGACATACGTGTCTTTTTTGTCCAGATGTGTGAGTGCTGAATGGACAGCAGTGGCAATGGCGTCATCGGTCGAGCGTTTTGACCGGTATGCAAATTGGTGGGGGTCCAGGGAGGGGGGGAGGACAGATTTAATGTGGTGCATGACTAGCCGCTCAAAGCACTTCATAAGGATGGGGTAAGTGCGACTGGGCGGTAGTCATTGAAGCAGGATGGAGATGATTTTTTAGGGACAGGAATGATGGTGGTTGCTTTGAAGCATGTGGGGACAACAGCTTGACTCAGCGAGATGTTAAAGATGTCTGTGAAGACATCAGCGAGTTCCTCTGCACAGTCTCTCAATACACGACCAGGAATGTTGTCAGGACCCGGAGCTTTGCGTGCGTTGACCCTGCTGAGGGATTTACTCACGCTGTCCCTGGGCAGTGTCAACACCTGGTCATCGGGAGGAGGTGGTGACTTCTGTGCAGTGGTGCTGTTGTGTGCCTCAAAGCGAGCGAAGAAGGTGTTCAGCTCGTTCAGTAGGGGGGAGGTGCTGTCACACGTCCGTGCAGGGGGTTTGTAGTCCGTGAGGGTCTGAATCCCCTGCCACAGGCTCCTTGTGTCTCTGCTGTCGCTGAAACAGTGGGCTATCCTCCTGGAGTACTGTCTCTTAGCCTTTCTGATGCCGCGTGACAGGTTGGCCCTTGCTGTCCTCAGGCCCACCTCATCTCCAGCTCTGAAGGCAGCGTTACGCGTCTTCAGAAGACTGTAGACATTCCCTGTCAGCCACGGTTTTTGGTTGGGCCAGATGGTGATGGTCTTTGTGACTGTTACATCCTCAATGCAGTTGTTGATGTAAGAAGTAACAGTCTCAGAGTACTCCTGGAGGTCTACGGTGTTATGGTAGGTTGCAGCCTGTTTGAACATGTCCCAGTCCGTGGTGTCGAAGCAGTCTTGAAGAGCCTCTGATGACCCTTCAGGCCAGACTTGAAACTGCTTCTGGACTGGTTTGGTGACTTTCACGAGTGGTCTGTATGCTGGCAATAACAATACAGTGATGTGATCTGAAGCACCAAGGTGGGGGAGGGGAAGGGCTTTGTAAGCACCTCTCTGAGTAGTGTACACTAAGTCCAGAGTATTATTTCCACGTGTCGGGAAGTCAATATGCTGATGAATTTTTGGAAACACACTCTTAAAGTCAGCATGATTGAAATCCCCAGCCAAGATGAGAAAAGCATCTTAAAAAACTCACCCCTAACTTTTGAATGGTTGTGCAATCAGAAATGTTTAACAATGCCAGAAGAATACCTCTGCATAAGAACATTTTACATGACTGACTGACTAAATTAATGAATTAATTTGTTAATTAATTAATGAACAAATGAATCTTATTTAGAAAAGAAAACAATGACATTTTTTTCAGACAATTTGAGTATTGTGTGTTATGAAAGAATGCAGTTAACTGGCAGTATGATTACAAAACTAGAGGACATATATTTTTCTTTGTTTTTTGTTGTTGTTTTTTCAGGAAATCAATGAGCTTGAAAAAAACATTTATTTTTAAAGACATAGCTGATCTTTTCAATAGTGATGACACTAAGAATGAATACTTCTAAGATGCTTGAGTTTTGTTTAGTTGTGTTGAGATAACAGTCACACATTATGGCTCCCCCTGGATTTATTTACTTTTGTTTTCAAATTCCAAGCAGGATTTCACAACTTCCTCCTACACAAGTGCAGATTATCTCCTATTTGAAAATGTCAGTGAACTTTTCTCCTTGTGGGTTATTCCCCATAAATAGAGCTGAGAAAAGACAACACTAGGCTTCTTGAACATTTTGAATAGTAACCTTAACCACATGTGCTTTTAAAGGTGCTGAATGCAACACATAAACAAGGATAAATGTAAGAGCAAAAAAGTCTGATTTTGAGCTATTACAACAGTTATGAGTCTTGTATTTGGAGCCAAACAGCTCAGACAAGATTATGATCCATTCTGCTATATATGAAAATGATATTCAATTAGTTACTGCATTAGGTACCATGTGGACTAACTATTACTGTACTATAGTAGGCTATTTAAAAATCATTTTAATTTCATTTAAATTTTACTTTTAAAATAACTGTTATTTATATACTAAATTCTACATAAAATTAAAATGAACATTGTGGTTCATTGTTAGTCAACGATACTTAATGCATTATCCAATGTTAACAAATTATCTTTTTGTAACGTGCTACCAAAAACATATATTTTTCATTTCGCAACAGCATCAAACAACAGTAACAGCACCATCTAGCGGACAGTAATAATGCATGACCTTGCACTGTGACAGAACGAATCATCAGCTTGTGAAACCTGCTGCAAAGGTTCCTAATATAGAACACATAAACATCTTATTCCATGCTAAACAATTCCTCTTCTCTCTCTTTCAGTTCTGCAAAACTGTAAGGACAATTCTCTTCAGCAGGATGATGGCCTTCCTGTCAGCTATAATTGGGGTCTTCATCATTTTAAATCTAGGCGCTATGAAACCTCTCATCACCTTCCCCATTGTCGTCATTCCCTTTACCATCTGGATGGCATCTTGAAGACACTCCGGGTGGAATTTGTCCTTTAATGTTGATAAAGAAACAACCACAAAAGCACAAAAGCATTTACTCTGTCAACAACACATGCTATAAATTCTCTTGGTATTTGAGACAACGTGTTTGATATGTTACAAGGAGTGTTGATGATGGATTATTCATTAAACTTTAATTGAGTTATCACATGTAATACGATATAGGGTCTGCATCTGATGCTTCTAATGAATGCACATGATAATTATGACTGTCAGTTTCATCTAACCATTTTAGCATTATTTTTGTAATAAATAAAAATGTATAATGAGAAAACAACACACTGTTTTCTGTTAAATGTGCAGCAAGACATCTGCCACTGCCCACAGCACAATTGTTACCCTGAAATGAGTGAAAAAGAAAAAGACAGAGGAACTCTGTCACTGGGTATGACTAAAGGAAACAAACAAAACCTCAAAAAAAAAAAAAAAATCCCAGAGCCATGTAGTCACTTTATATTGAAATATGTAAGTGTTAAATGTACATAAATCCATTAATAATTCATATCAGCTTTCAGAATTTACTTCTAATCACATGCACTTGTTCAAATCATATGCAATTATCTTAATAAGCACTATAACAAATTCAATATAATTCTGAAAAAGGTATTGCTATTCTAAACTAATTATATTCAGCAAATGGATTTCAATTTGCTCATACCAACAAATGTACATGGATTACAAAGAAACAGTAGATAATATTTGGATGTCCTAAACGCCATGATGTAGTCAGAAAGAACAGTAATGGGGATAATTATGATGAATGGCAGTAAATGGAGAGATAATGCAGACAGTGTTTACATAGTGTCTGGTACCTGTCCTTCTTTGTTAGATTCAGTGCAGGGAGTGTTTACTTTTATGGAACATGTGTACTTGCTTGTTTACCGTTATAATAATGACATGCTTCTGATATGTTTAGATTAATTGAGCAGACAGATAATATTTCACATTTGAATTATGGGAATGCATTACTTTTTTGTTGTTGTTGATTATGATTATGAAGTAAAGTTGAGCAAACATTTTTCAGAAGAAATGTGTTTAAAAAATGTAAAATGTAAATTATGATATAATTTAGTTTTTATTTTATTTACATTTGAGATAATCACTGAGAGAAAACTAGCAAATATCCTAAAGTAAAATGTCATGACTCTGTTATACATCACAGATGAAAAGCTGCTTTGATTATAAAAATCTTTGACATGCAACTCTCACAAAAGTTTAAAACTGTGTCCAAATGAAATGATCCATAAGCTTGAGTAAGCTGTAGAGTAAACATGTTTCAACACATCTTAAAAGAAGAAAAAAAAGACAATTTCTCTAATAAGTTATAGCTGCAGTCCTACTTTGAGCATAACAGATTTATTTATATTTCACGATGTTATATTTTTAGCCTGAAGTGAAACAGCTAACAGCACTATGGATCATTGGATTAACATCAGAACAGAAGCAGCGCTTTAGGGAGCTGGTTATTTTCGTCTTTGTGTTCTCTGTAGTGTTGTTGTACTGCTGCTATTGTGTCAATTTGCCTGGCTGGACATTTACCTCTGTCTCCCTGCGGAAGTGAATGAATATCTATACGAATTAATTATAGAGCCAATAAGTGGCTAAAGCTGCCAGCTCAGTTCTATTAGAAATGTATTGTACTGTGATTTGGGGATGTTTAGGTATATTACTGTACATGGATGTTATAGCATCCAAATTGGAAGTACCTTTTCAACAACAATATACCGTATGAGAAGAAAACACATCACAGATTTCCTGAATGAGATGGATCAGGTATGACAGACAGACAGACTTTAGCCTTCACTTCACTATAGGTCTATTGGACTATTGGTCCACTTACCAATAACTTGCTGTGGATTTGAATGCGATGTGGTTCAATGTTAATGCTGTGCCAAGAATATTAAAGAAAATAGTTCACAAAGATTTTCTCCAACTATGGTTTTAAGGAAAATTATTAATGGTATTTCATTATCTTCAATCAAAATCAATCAAAGTTGTGTTTATTTTATAATGTATCCACTCAAAATGAAATATATTTCATATGTCTGAAAAGATTTCTGTATTTCTAGGGCTAGGCTATCAATATTTTCAAGCTTTGCAAAACACACAAAGACTTTGTAAAAGTAATCCATAAGTCAAGCTGTAAAGTCTTCAGAAGATTCAGAACATTGATTTAATTAAGCTTTTATTAACATGTAAACATCAGCGCAAATAAACAGAACATAACAAATATGGTAGCGTGTGAGCTTGTTTGTCTCAAAAATTATGAGATAATATAAATTTTTGGTCCAAAGATAAACAAAAGTCTTATGAGTTTAGAACAAGACATGAGGGGAGTAAAAAAAAAAAGAATTTGGGTGAATTGTCTCTTTAATGCATGTTCTTCGTCTTACTGTGAACAATTGATTGGTGTTTGTTATTCCAAAGCAAGCAAAAAACGTCTCGGGTTACGTATGTAACCCTGGTTCCCTGAAGGGGAACGAGACGCTGCGTCAGAAAACGCTAGGGGAAACCCTTGACGTCAGTCACGTGAAGATGTGTACAACCAATGAGAGAATTACGCGTGTGAATGCAAGTCGCGGGTCAGTGACGTCATGAACAGAGCATAAAAGTGCACCGGAACCCGGAAGTGACAGCAAAAGAGTGTCTGAAGCGGGCCCGGAGGCGCAAGGAGCTGAGGCGAAAGACGCAGCGTCTCGTTCCCCTTCAGGGAACCAGGGTTACATACGTAACCCGAGACGTTCCCTTTCATGGGAACTTCGAGCTGCGTCAGAAAACGCTAGGGGAACGTTATACCAACGTCACCTCAGCGACGCCGGCCTACGGATGTGTCTCAGCTCACTGAGAGAGCACCCTCGTTCCCGGAGCGGAATCGAGATCCAATTGATAGAATCTCATAAAGGTGTGCGGTGAGGACCAGCCAGCCGCAGCACAAACATCAGCAAGGGAAACTCCTGAGAGAAACGCCTTGGAGGTCGCCACGCTCCTAGTAGAGTGGGCCCGGACCCTCAGGGGAGAAGCATGTCCGGCCGACTCATAAGCCAGACAGATAGCCTCGACTATCCATCGGCTTAGGGTTTGTTTGGAAGCTGGAGCCCCCTCAGGGGCCCCAAAACAAACGAACAGTTGGTTTGACTTACCCCAGGTAGAAGTCCTGAGGACGTAAGCGTCCAGTACTCGTACTGGACAGACCTTGTTCTTTCGCTCCTGCTCATGATCGTCAAAGGGGGGGGGGAGGACAGAAGGCCTGTAGCATGATAGACCGAGCCACATTCGTGAGAACCTTAGGGACATAGCCTGGCCTCGGGTGAAGAAAACCTTCGTCATCCCGGGCGCAAACTCGGGGCAAGATGAAACCACCGAGAGAGCTTGAAGATCCCCAACCCTCTTAAGCGAGGTGATAGCCAGCAAAAGAAGGGTCTTTAGGGAGAGGAGTTTAATAGGAAGCTCCTCTAATGGTTCAAAGGGTGCCTGGGACAGGCCTTGGAGTACCAAAGACAAGTCCCAGGCAGGAACCCTGGTCTGTGCCACAGGTCTCAGCCTTAGAGTGCCACGAAGGAAACGAGAGACTAGGGGGTCCCTGCCCAAGGACACCCCACCCAGAGGTATGTGGCAAGCGGCTAAGGCAGGCACATAAACCTTCAAGGTAGAGGGGGACAACCCTGCCGCAAACTTTTCCTGCAGGAACTCCAGCACTTGGCAACGGGACAGGTTACTGGGTTCAACTGCCTTACGCTACACCAAGCAGAGAAAAGTTCCACTTTAGAGCGTAGAGTTTCCTCGTGGAGGGAGCTCTGGACTGAAGGATGGTCTCTACAACCTCGGCTGTGAGACCAGTTTTGAAGAACTGGGTCCCCTCAGGGGCCAGACCTTCAGCTTCAGAAGTTCTGTGCGGGGGTGAAGAACACAACCCTCCGCCTGGGACAGAAAGGTCCCGGAATCTCCACAGCGTGAGACGGACCCCGTCCTGACGAACTTTGGCCAGAACTCCCGGGAGCAAAACAATCGGGGAAAACCGTACAAGTGTAGCCTCGGCCACGCGTGTACCATAGCATCCCGCCCAGGGGCGCTGGATGCAACAGAGAGTACCACAGAGGGCAATGGGAGTTCCTGACGGAGGTAACAGGTTCACCTGTGCCTGCCCGTATCTATCCCAGATCTGCTCCACCACCTCGGGGTGGAGCCACTATTCCCCGGGCCTCGGCCCCTGTCTCGACAGGATGTCTTGCTCATTGTGCGGAGCGATCCCTCAGGAACGCTCCCCAGCCTGTGAGGGATGCAACTGTCGACAGCGACAACGTCGGTCGAATGCTCCCAACACAGGGCCCTAAGACATGGAACCAGGTTTACTTCCACAGGGTCAAGGCGCGTAGGCATTGCCTCGTGACCTTGAATGTGCTAAGCGGGTTGCCCCTCGGGGAAAACCCTTTGGTCCTGAGCCACCACTGCAGGGGTGTCATGTGCAGTAGGCCGAGCGGATGACGCTGGACACTGCTGCCGTGAGCCCCAACACCCTCTGGAAGTGTTTGACAGTGAGTAGCTAGCCTAGTTTGATACTCTTGACGGCTGAACGAATGGAATGAATGCGCTCGGGAAGGAGCCGAGCAAACATTGCCTCCGAGTCTCAAATGACTCCCAAGAAAGTAGTTCTCCAAACAGGAGAAAGTACACTCTTCTTGGTGTTCAACCTTAACCCCAGCTCCTTCATGCGAGCGAGCACGACATCTCGATGACGTGCTGCTAACCGGGACGACTGGGCTAAAACTAGCCAGTCGTCGACATAATTGACATGAATGCCCTGGGAACGCAACGGAGCAAGCGCAGCGTCCACAACCTTTGTGAACGTGCGGGGCAAGAATAATAGGCCAACCGGAAGTAACCGATAATGGTACGCCTTCCCCCCGAAGGCGAACCAAAGGAACTTCCTGCTGAGGAAGGATGGAGATTGAATTCTAGACGCAAGATTAGCGCAAATCTAGAATGGGCCGCAACCCTCCATCCTTCTTCGGAACTATGAAGTACCGGTCGTAGAAACCGGACTGTCTGTCTGTGAGGGGTACATACTTGATGGCCCCTTTCTCCAGCAGAGGTTTTACTTCTAGTTCCATGACCAGAGCCTGCTGGGGTGAGCCCCCGAACTGCATGGCGTACCCGCAGGTTACCGTGCGCAGGACCCATTGAGAGATGCCCGGCAGACGTGATCACGCGGCCTGGAACTCTACTAAGGTAACCAGTCTCTCGAGACTGGCCTCTGGTACGAGCAATGACACCACAGGGCCGGGGTTCCCGGACACCATACGGGTGAAATGCTCTAGGACCCTCCTCGGAGGGGGCAGTATTCCAGTGGCAGGCTCCCTCGGAAGCCGCACACGGGGAGAACTGCCTCGTTGCGGCTTGCCTTTGGCGTCAGAAACGCTTACTGGCAACCTTCTTGGCATTAAAGACGATCCTCAGATCAGTCTTTTGCTAGAAGGCTGAGCCTAAGAGTGCCGGCCCGACCTCCCCTTGTTGGGGGAAGGTAGACGGATGCAACACTCTCTTATGTGAGGCTCTGAATGAGGATTTGAGCCCGACTGTAGTAGAAAACTGATGGCACCAGGTGAATATAACGCCAACTCCTCAAAGCTGGGTTGTAATTATTCAGGTGGGAAGAAACCGCTCCCAGGCAGACGATTTGCGATCCTCAGGATTGTAAACACCGCTGAGCCTCAGCTGCAACAGGTCCAGAACCCTGAGAAACGCGAGCCTGGATAGTGTCCGCAAAAAACCACCAGGCGAGAGCTGCCTTCATCTGCAGTCTAGATGCCAACAAAATCCAGCACCTCGGTGCTGGAAAAAGTTTACCAGACCGGGCTTGAACTCCGGTCTCCCACATCATAGACAAACACAGTATCCACTGTACCATAGCAGGTGTAGTAGAAAACTGATGCTGCAGATCATATGCCGGTGAAGAGGGTGGCGAGACCTCCTCAACCGGATCGATGCTAATCACCTCCTCATCCTCAGAGCAAGAAAGTGGTAGCACCGAAGTCCCAATAAGATCGGGAGCAACCGCGCCTGAGGCGCGTGCTCCCAAATCCTGCCTGGAACTAGGATCAACACAGCCAGGCTGCGAAACGGGCGCACCCGCCTCGCAACTTTCCATGAGATCCATCTGCAATACCCAAGATTGAGAACACCGCCGAGCCTCAGCCGCAGCGGGTCCAGAACCTTGAGCAACGCGAGTCTGGTTAGTATCCGCAAATACCGCCAGACGAGAGCGGAGAGTACGCAATGAGAACCTCTCGCAGTTCTCACAGTCAGCGCCCTCAAGTGCCGACCGAGCGTGCTCCACTCCCAAACAGACAACGCACTGCCTGTGTGTATCCCTACCCGAAATAAAACGGGTGAAGGGAAAAACACACGGGATAAATGCCTGTTCCGCCATAACACAAACGCACGTAATCCAGAAGAAAAGTGGTTTGTAACTCGCAAGCACAAACTCTCTGACACACGCACGCTGAAGACACTCAAAGCTGTCACTTCCGGGTTCCGGTGCGCTTTTATGCTCTGTTCATGACGTCACTGACCCGCGACTTGCATTCACACGCGTAATTCTCTCATTGGTTGTACACATCTTCACGTGACTGACGTCAAGGGTTTCCCCTAGCGTTTTCTGACGCAGCTCGAAGTTCCCATGAAAGGGAGAATGTTTCTAAAACCAAAAGTAATTTTCTCTTCCTTTGTTGCAAATGGCATGTTGACTCTATCCCTAATCAATCTCCTTTTACGAAGCACAGCACAACTAATCTATCTTATTCTTTAAAGAATAAATGATTTCAGAAAAACCTTGCGGGTAAAACGTTGGAAGAATTGGAAAATATTAAAAAATGTCACTCAGATGTTCAGTGCTTGATAGAGAATGAGACAAGAAGCCTCAGTGCAGTTCTGCATGGTTGAGAATATTAATACTCAGTCAGTTTGTTCACATTTAGATTGAATTATTGCATGCATTCGCCTGGTTCCTAAAAGCTGCCCTGCGAAAGATTATAATTGCTGTCTCACTATGAAAGTCAAAACAAAACCTAACAGCCTAACATTCTGAGGTTATAATGGCAGTTCTAACTGGCAGGTTACAATTATCACTAGTTAAAATCCTTACTGTACCACCTTATTACATTCATAACTAATTATCATTATGACAAGACACTACATCTTGCTAACATTGTTGTACTCCATCAGATGAAACCGTGTAATATAAGGGAATAATTCTAACATACCGACCTTGTAATAGCCCATCTGTATTTTGACAGGCATGGTGACACACATAGAATGGGATGACTCTTACCTTCATTGTTGACGCCAACATGATGTGGATCAGGAGGACAGACGTTTGTCCTTTTGTCTTAATGATTATATTTCCTGACATTTGAAACCCTCTTTGTATGTACCCTGCAAAGCTCACTGACAATGGGAAAAAAAGCAAAGAAAACAATGGTGAAAAATGAAATGTATGAATTTTTAATAACTTTCATTAACATTAGTAAAGATGACTAGCATACAGTACATAGAATGGTGCTTAACAGATAATTAATGCATTTCAAAAGATTTAAATGTCAAAACCCTTAGTTGAATAAGAATTAATAAAAAAAAGAGTATTAATATGATTATACATTCATAAATCTATGAACTATTATATTTGCGATTAAAAACCAAATTGGTGCTCATGAAGTACTATGTCAATCAACAATCTCGCGAGTTCTGATGGATTTGCGCACGTAAAGATCATGCAGAAGCAGCCTGTAGTCTCTCAGCAGACTCTCAGGGGGAAGCGGTTCTTTCCATGCATCAAATTCATTCGGACGTGTTATTGACACTTCTGGAAGTTTGTCGTTGGGTTATGCACGATCGTGCTGGCATGGATTTGGTCTATTTTTTCCTCTGACAGACAGACAAGCTTCTGTGCCATGAAACTTCACAACTTAAAGAAGGTAAGAAATTTTCAGGTCTTAAATCACTTTATTCGAAAGAGATTTCCTAAATTCCGTGCACTTTTGCACAAAACGTTTTGCTCAGGTCAATTTAAGGTGTAACACTTTCAAGTTTTTGCATCTCTTTGTTTCTATATGATTTAATAACCAAGAATTAGTAAAGCCAGTAAATTAACGCAAGGTACAAGCGAGCGTTTAACAAACAATAGTGTTTTGCAAATGGTTAATATGCATTCAAAGAGATTAATGCTACGAACATTTGATTAATTTATTTATTTATATAAAACGATAAATTTACATGTTTAGATTATGTATTAAATTCACAATGCATATAATTTGTATGCATTAAAATGAGATCCACATTATAAGACCATTTCAAAGTGACACATTTACATGCAATAGTAATAACAGTAAGCAAAGCATAATTACAAGTAACTAACACTATAGCGAGTTCATCTAATGTAGTTAATAATTAGCCTGCTTATTTATGTAATTACACTCTAACAAGGTCACCTAAAAATAATTACATAATTAATCATTGTAACTAAACTCAGAACTATATAATAATAGTATCCAGCATATTTTGTTTTTGATTTTTTTGTCTGTTTTGAATACAAAATAGTTTTTGAATATTTTAATTTTCACTTTACTCTTACTTCTTTTTTCCAGAGTAAATGACTAAAGTGAACGAATGCTAAAAATGGATATAAGAACCGAAATGAACACATCTGAAGATGAAACCCTGGACTTCTTAATTCAGACCACAAACTGTTGTACACCAGCCACTATCCAAGTTGAAGGTGTGTTAGATGGTCTGGAAGACAGTACAAAACTGGTGGGTGTTCAAGTGATCTTGATTTTGGCTTACAGCACCATCATCCTCTTTGGAGTGACCGGGAACTCTTTGGTCATTTATGTTGTGTACAAGTTTAAAAATTTACACACGGTTACTAACTATTTCATTGTCAACTTGGCTGTAGCAGACTTGTTGGTCAACACATTGTGTCTCCCTTTTACTTTGATGTACACTCTCTATGGAGAGTGGAAATTTGGACAGGTGATGTGCTACTTGCTGCCGTATGCACAGGGTTTAGCGGTCCATGTTTCGACCATCACACTCAATGTTATAGCGCTGGACAGGTACCGCAGCATTGTCTACCACATGGAATCCAAGATGTCCAAAGATATGTGCATGGTCGTGATTGCCATTACATGGGTGGCGAGCGCGATCCTTGCCAGCCCTCTAGCTATCTTCCGTGAATATGTGACCTTCGACCTAACGCCTGAGCAGACAATTCAGGGTTGCGCGGAGAAGTGGCCTGGAAGTAGCGCGGATGGGACAATCTACAGCATCGCCATGTTTTTCCTGCAGTACGGGCTGCCACTGTCTATCATTTCTTTTGCGTACACTCGAATTTGGAACAAACTAAGAAATCACGTCAGCCCTGGCGGTGGCCGTAGCGACCGTCATCAACGGCGACAGAAGACGACAAAAATGCTGGTGGCTGTAGTGGTGGTCTTCACTGTTAGCTGGCTGCCCTTTCACGCTTTCCAGCTGGCTGTGGATATTGATAGCAGTGTATTGGAAATGAAAGACTTCAAATTGCTCTATACAGCTTTCCATATTGTGGCCATGTGCTCCACCTTTGCCAATCCCATCCTCTATGGCTGGATGAACAGGAACTATAGAAGATCTTTTGTGGCCGTGTTCAAGTGTGGAAGGTTAAACAACGGAATGAGAAGAGTTTGTAGCAGTGAGGCTGTAAGTGAGAAATGTACACGCAATAAGCCAAACACAATCAGTGTTGCCTTTAAACAAGAAAACACTCTGCTGTGATGACCATTTGCTTTTTGAGATTTAAAATCACAAAATGTGAGCAAAAATATTCAAAAAGTCTATTGTAAAAAAGGACTGTTAGTAAATCTGAAGATAACGCTCTACAAATTGCCTGATATTTTATAAATATATGAGACAATTTTGGTGAATTTGTGACTAAGCACTTACTTAGTTTGGAATGTTGTATTTTGTTGTTAAAATGTAATATGTATTTGATTATATTTTTAATTAGCATTTGATCTGTAAAAAAAAAAAGTCAGTGAGACAGGGATCTCATGTAAAGTATATTCAAGTTTTTATTTTAGTCTCCTGTGAAAATAAAGGCGATTTTACGCAAAATAAATCCCAAAACATTAAAAGGCAGCAGTAGGAAGACATCATGACAAGTTGGAATCAGATGTTAGTATTAGATGTCTTGAAAGCTGGCCTGAAACTAGTTTAACCAAAGTATAAAAGGTTTATACAAAAAAATGCTGTGTGTGACTCAACAAATTCGTTGGTCGGCAAGGCAGAAAGCCAGCTGCTTTCTGTTTCAGACACCCTATATCTCGCAAATAATTTGGTTAAATGGCCTCTAATACTACACATTGTTCAAAAGCAATTTAATACATAACCATTTAGATTCCAAGAAGCCTGTCTGGTGGGATGTTGTCTCAACGTGTCTCTTATGAAGACTCATGTTCCATAAGGATCAAGTGCAATAACAACCATTTTATTTAGATTTAAGATCACAAAATATAGATTTTTTGCATTATAAAATATTGTTTTTATCATAGAGAGGGATTGTGAATTTTACCCACCAGACAAATGTGTATTGTTTTAAATCAAATGTATTCAAGTATTTCTAATTCTGATAGCAACTTGTCCATGAAAGATCAATCAACTGACAGGAACAGACCATTCAATACTCACTGAACAACAACATAAAAATAGAAGAGGGTCTCAGAGAATCGATCATGCCAGTTAATGTCCTGCCTGCCTTTGACTGTCCCAAAAGCCATTTCTATATCTAAAATTCACAACTGAATTGCCGTCTCTGCACAAAACTATTTATCAAGAATCATCACTGCATTAGGAATTTTATTTCAAGCAGATGGCTTTTAGCCTCAAAGCTTTGGCACGTTCATTACCAGTGTGCCTTCTCTTAATCATTCTTTGCTAATTTGCCTATATCCCACAATACACTAACATCAAAGACACAATTCCGCAAAGAATTCCAGGCACAGAAACTTTAAGGAAGTTCCTACTACTCACCTCACTTACTTCACTCTGATTGCAAATTTCCATTGCTTAGTTTAGGTTAAGGTCTTTGATGTCACAAGCAACACAATTTCCCCCTAAATAAATGTTATACTATACTTTGTACTATAGAATTACATTGATTAGTAGGGAACTAGGTGCTGATGTTTTTGTCCTAGGTAAACTCATGCAAGAGAATCTTTGAAGAGATCACTTCAGCAAAGTATACAGTGCTGTATACTGTATTGCAAGGCTGACTAACGAGTTTGAGAGAAGTACAAGACATAGATGTACAACTTCAAGATGTGTTTTATAAGTTTATCATCAGAACAAACAATTTCTGTGAATGTTTTGTCAACAAGTAAACAAACTCCATAAAAGCAAATACTGTACATTGAACAAATAATAATAAAAAAAAAACATCTATTGTGAATAACATTTAAGGCTTTGATAAATCAAAATGCCATGATATTATATAAACAGCACATATTCATTTATTTCTTTGATCTTGCCATGTTTATGATTAACTTGATTTTTTGTAAAATATCTTAAAATTTAAACAAAGGGGCATTTTAGTTTGTTTTATTTATGTTTAAACTATTCCTGAAATAACTACATACAATGTAAAAAAACAACAACAACAAACAAACAAAAGAAAATCACGAGTTAAAAATAAAATTGAATAAAGCTCATTTTCCAAATGGGATGGTTTTATTAGGTGGGCTCCAGGGTGGAGGGGGCTCATCCTGAAGAATAGCTTGTATCCTCTTTTCATTTCTCTCTCTTTTTTGATGAAACTCTTTTCTTCTCTGTAATATAAGAACCAGGACCACATAAATTCAACATTAAACATGTGTAAATACATAAGGAGCTTTAGTGCATGGTGTGACAAGGACTGAACAACCCCGATTTATAGAAATATCACTGATCTGCCCTTTTCACACAAATATCATTTGCCATAATGACAAAACTATTATGGCAAATGACATTTAAGAAGAATAGAAAAAAAACGCTACTTTTTAATAAATGTTAAACAGCAATGTCATGGAAATGTATTTTCTACAAAACTGTTTTTACAACACAAAAAAATGAATGCAATTGTGTGTAAATAAATTTACTGTAACTTACCAGCCATTTGTCGTACAACTCCAGGGCCATTTTTTCTTTTTCCTCCTTTTCATATTGCTCCTCCACTTCCTTTATTTTTTCCTTCCTGCGTTCTGCCCTTACCTTCTCTTCAATGACATCCTTTTTGTGGTCACTCCTATGAAATATGTAATTAACTGAAAGTTATGCTCTGCACAGTCATTAATATTGAGCAGTAGGCTTCACAAAGAGCACAAACATTTTAGTCAATACATAACTGCTTAAGTAAATTCAGTATGATCAAATGTGAGCTACTTAACTAAATACAATGAATAAATTAGGGTAATTATGTCATTTAAATGTGCCTTCCTTACCATTCATTGAAAGCAGATGTGCAGTCCTTCTTTCTTTCCTCTTTTTCTCTGACTTGCTGTAGTTTCACTTTTCTCTCTGTCTGCTTCTTTTCCTTTATCCTGTCTTTAAGGATATTGTCATGCTCCTCTTTCCACTTCTCAAAAACCTGCTTTTGTAAATTAGATTATGATATCTTTCTGTGAATGATGGTACTAAAATTACATCTAGTAGTATATATTGTAGGCCTATCTATCAGTATATTATAAGCTCTTCTGGGTATCATCTCTCTTTCTCTCTTTTCAATTAGTATGAAGTACGAAGTCAACAAAGCTACAAGCATTTATAGAACATATAGCAACATTTATTTAGTCTAAGATAAGTACATAAAGTCACACAGTAGGATATTTCAACTTCCTATTATTTCAGGACAGACTGCTTTCTCCTAACCCGACACACACCGGAACAACTAATTATAACTAGAGAGGATAAAGTTCGTCGAGACAAACTTTAGAAGTTGGCTGAGAACGTTGCACCGGAAACGTTAATTTCTCATGTTGGTAGCACAATTTAACATTAAATACAAAGTATGTTACGAAATCAGAAATTAACAGGTTGCTAAGGTGTTCTGGGTGGTTGCTAGGGCGTTGCTAGGCAGTTTCTTAGGTATCCAGGGTGGTTTCTAAGGTGTTGCTAGGTGGTTGCTAGGGTAACCAGAGTGGTTGCTAGGGTGTTGCTAGGTGGTTGCTAGGGTAACCGGGGTGGTTGCTAGGGTAACCAGAGTGGTTGCTAGGGTGTTGCTAGGCGGTTGCTAGGGTAACTGGAGTGGTTCCTAGGGTAACCAGAGTGGTTGCTAGGCGGTTGCTAGGGTGTTGCTAGGCAGTTGCTAGGGTATTTTGGGTGGTTGCTAAGGTGTTGCTAGGCGGTTGTTAGGGTAAACAGGGTGGTTGCTAGGGCGTTGCTAGGCAGTTGCTAGGGTATTTTGGGTGGTTGCTAGGCAGTTGCTAGGGTGTTCTGGGTGGTTGCTAGGGTGTTGCTAGGTGGTTGCTAGGGTAACTGGGGTGGTTGCTAGGCAGTTGCTATGGTATTTTGGGTGGTTGCTAGGGTGTTGCTAGGGTAACTGGAGTGGTTGCTAGGGAAACCAGAGTGGTTGCTAGGGTGTTGCTAGGCGGTTGATAGGGTAACCTGGGTGGTTGCTAGGGTGTTGCTAAGGAGTTGCTAGGGTAACCAGAGTGGTTGCTAGGTGGTTGCTAGGGTAACCTGGGTGGTTGCTACGGTGTTGCTAGGGTAACCGGGGCGGTTGATAGGGTATCCTGGGTGGTTGATAGGGTAACCGGGGCGGTTGATAGGGTATCCTGGGTGGTTGCTAGGGTGTTGCTAGGCGGTTGCTAGGGTAACCGGGGTGGTTGCTAGGGTGTCATGGGTGGTTGCTATGGTAACAAGAGTGGTTGCTAGGGTGTTGCTAGGTGGTTGCTAGGGTAACCAGAGTGGTTGTTATGGTGTTGCTAGGTGGTTGCTAGGGTATCCGGGGTGGTTGCTAGGGTAACCGGGGTGGTTGCTAGGGTATCAGGGGTGGTTGCTAGGGTGTTGTTAGGGGGTTGCTAGTGTAACCAGAGTGGTTGCTAGGGTGTTGCTAGGTGGTTGCTAGGGTAACCGGGGTGGTTGCTAGGGTATCCAGGGTGGTTGCTAGGGTGTTGTTAGGGGGTTGCTAGGGTAACCAGAGTGGTTGCTAGGGTGTTGCTAGGGTAACCAGAGTGGTTGCTAGGGTGTTGCTAGGGTAACCAGAGTGGTTGCTAGGGTGTTACTAGGTGGTTGCTAGGGTAACTGGGGTGGTTACTAGGCAGTTGCTAGGGTATTTGGGGTTGTTGCTATGCAGTTGCTAGGGTATTTTGGGTGGTTGCTATGCAGTTGCTAGGGTATCCAGGGTGGTTGCTAGGATGTTACTAGGTAGTTGTGAGGTCTTCTGGGTAGTTACTATGGCATTCCTAGCACAATTTAACACTTAGCTAACCACTATTAGCATGTAGCTATTCACTGCTAGCATATGTAGCATGTTGGAAGTCCTGTTTGCTAGCATGAGTCAATAGACCCAACCCCCATGTCTCTACGACACTCAGAAGCAGAGATATAGGTCTGGCTAAATGGTTACTAAGGTACTCTGTTTGGTTGCTAAGGAGTGGCTTCACAGCTACAGTGATGTTACTCCAAAGGCTCCTTGTGAGTATGAACTATATAAACCAACCAGAATGCCTCTACGACATTCAGAACTGAAGATATCTCACTTTGTATTTGGTTGCTAAGGTGATCCATAATGGTTGCTAGGGCGTGGCTAGGAAGTGTTGGAGATGTTGGTGATTGGCAGTTTGCTGCCTCGAGTCATACGAGCCCACCCTCAAATTTCTATGACTTTTCTATCCAGAGACAGAAGTCGATCAATTTGAATGGAAGTCTATGGGATGGGTTGCTAAGGTGCTCTAAATGGTTGCTAGGGCGTGGCTTAATAGCTTCACTGTGATCCTGAGACACTCATTGGTCACATGAGTAAAATGAGCCCTCCCCCTTGTCTCTGTGACTCTGTGATGCAGAGCTATGTTCAATTCAAAATCCCTATACAATTTGCCATAGTAGTTGGTGTTTCATGGGACGGCCTTCCCCATTCATTTCTATGGGGCAAATTTGGGCAGCTCTAGCACCCCAGGGGTACAACTTTCACCCCATTGTGTGGTATGTTCTTACAGAGCCTGCCAGCCTCTTCAAATGTGGCGAGTTTCATCTTTTTACAATATCCTCGCTCCGAGTTATTAATCGTCAAAGTTCGTCGCAATGTTAAGTCAATGCATTTTTTCGGCTGCTTTTTCGCCCCTGGGGCGAACATCGTACCCCCGATCCCTTAGAAAAGATATAGCAACTCGAGTCAGAAACCTGCAACCTGCGGCCTGTTCTGATTTTGGGGCCTGTAGCACTAAAGCGGTAGGAGGAGATAGCGTGTAAATTTTTGTACAGAAGAATAATAATAAGTTTATTAGCATTTCAGTAAGTTGGCTGCTTCTCAGCCAACTTAATAATAAAGGCTTCAGACCATGAAACCCCTGCAGACAGTCCAGACATCACAAAAAAAAAAAAATCAGACATGTCAAGGACATGAAAGTGGCTAAAATGCTGGATCTAAAATGACTTGAAGGCACTGTTATGACATCCTTGATCCTTGGGTGTGATGGCACGAGGATTCTATTTAAAGGGACATTTCAAATGAAAGTAAGCAACTAAATACCTCCAATAGGTCACTTTCACAAGGCTGCCGCACAGTTTACTGACCAGCAAACCAGGTACAATTTTGGTCTGGGGAAGAATATCCTTCATATAATTTTCGCACAGACCACCACATGCTAGACAATGGTTTCCTTACTGCTGTATCGGGACGAAATCCTCAGAGCCATTGTCAGACCTTATGCTGGAGCAGTGGTTGTAAACAGGCACAAGGGGCCAAACTCTCTACTGACTTGCATTATGAGTTTCTGTAATGAATTTCATGCAAGGTGGCCTGTAACTTCAGTGTTTAACAGTGATTTCTGGTATGATTTTGAATCTAGAAAATATATAGAATAATTTTCAATTTTTTGATTTAGAATATTTCATTCATTGAGATGCGTGATTGCAACGCCAAAGTCATAGGTTCGAATCCCAGGGAAAGAAAAAACTGATGTTGTTAGCAAACATATACAGTGTATGTAAATTTTTATAGCATGTCGATCGCTTCATCAAATAAATAGGCATATTGGCTGTTGGTTATCTCGATCCATGGTTATCTCGATGCTATTTTGCAACCCCCGAGGCCGTCAACATAACTGGATTCCACTGTGTGTATATATATATATATATATTATTAAATTTTTTTTTTTTTGTGGATAACTGGATTATTACAATAGTGGATAATTTACAAACAAATGTCAAGAACAAATCCCTTATTCATTTTTAATACAGTAAAAGGTTTACAATATAATGAAAAATACAGACCTGTTTTGCTATTTCCTTTTTTTCCTGTTTTTTATCCATTTCCATTTGTTGTTGCTTGATTGCCTCCAGTTTTTCTTGGACTTTCTTTTTGATGACATCAGATTTCTTCTCTTTCCAGGCATCATAAGAGGCCTTTGCATCTGCAATTTTAGAAAGCTTTTCCTCGAAGGGAAATGAAAATAAATAAATCATAACAGGACTGTGGTCGCTAAAAAATTCAATTAATTTATTACACAAAAAATGTGTATTGAGCATTTGTAATGTATCCGAAATCAGGTACTACATTTGAATTTGAACTTACTTTATGACGGAAAATAAAAGAAGAAAGACGTATATTCTATGTAGTATGAATATGGGTAATTTGAATGAAATCTAGACGTACTACATCCGCCATGTTGTTACTGTCACGTAACCTACCAGTATAAATCCTCTCCCATGGCCTTGTGAGATAGTAAAGTGTCAGTCGAATGCGCACTTCAGAATCTAGTAATTCAGAATCTAGCAGTAGTAGGTAAACTACTCAATGCTAAACTACTCAAACTACTACTTTGGCATACTGTTTTTCGATACTATATAGTAGGGAAGTATTTGATTTTAGATGAAGCGTTGGTTTATGTTAATTACCTCTTGCATTTTCACCTCTTTCAGTTTCTCTTCCTGCTTTTTTGCCCTCCTTGTTATTTTTAAAGTTTCTTCTTTCTTTTTTAGCCATTCCTGTTAAGAAAATGTTTTCCACCAAATACATTTAGATGCATTTAAAACGTGTAAAATTTGTTTTTTCATAATCTCTAGATGTAACATGTCTCATGATGTTTTTAGTAAATGAGTAGTCTAACCTGGTACACAGCAGCTCTTAATGAATCTGCTGCTTCTGGAACCTGTTGGATCTCCTGTGTCCTCTTGTCCAAAATTTTCAATGTTCCCAGGTATTTAGACTCCACTATATATGAGCTTTTAGACTTTCTGGAACTGGATGACCGGGAGCTTGAAGGTCTAATGTCCAAAAGATATTTGTCTTTGAGTGTTCAACATTTATTGCATTTGAGTAAGACACTTTAGCACTCTTTGCGTGCATCAAGTATTTTTTTTTCTCATTAAATAACATATGAATAAAGGAAGGAAGGTGAAAATTTTTGACAGTTTTGAGTTGGTATCATTAAATGTAAATGTTCATGTAAATGATGATATATGTATTATAATAGTGGTTTCTTGCTGACTGCCTTTGAGGTTATACATTTCTCTCTCTATTCATATGGACATGCATTCTTTCCACTATGTATTTAGAAATCTCTCCGGTTTAAATAAAAATATCTTGAATTGAACATGAGAACAACGTGAGATTCAGTAAAGGCTGACAGAATTTTCTTTTTGTTTTTTGTGAACTACCGGTATCCTCGTAAGTGTAAAATTCTCCTGATGATGTGTGAACATCAAATTGAACATGAATTTACACTTTTACAAAGTAAGAGACTTATTTCAGAAGTGAACATCATGAACATCACTGCCTGTGTCAGCATGAAGAATTAAATTCACTAACCTGTCTATGGATTTTCTAGACATTCGGCTTTGTGTGGCTGACATGTGGTCAAGGTCACCCTGGGAACTTTCCTGATTGGAAAACTATAAAGTCAGATTTAAATGAACAATTACAACAGCATTTAAATGTTGACAAGGCTGTTAATTGACCTTAGTTTGTAAGGTACTGCATGGATCCTTTAGTAACATGTTTTAAAAGGTTTAAAGAAAGCCATCTTTCAGATTAATCAATAACAAGATCTCTTCACTTTTTGACTTACATGCATTTCTTCAAATGATGATGAGTAATTTCTTGCTTTGCTCTCTTCTGAGGCAACTAGAGTGAAAATTACAAATTTAAAATTATTATTAAACTTATTTAACAAATAAAAACTATACAATTGAACTACGTAACTATAATTTACTTTCAAATATTAGATATTAGGTCACAGACCAACAATACCAAAATTAAATATCATTACTACAGTGAAAGTCTGAATATTAAAACTAAAAATATAAATTCCACACATACCACTGTTTGCAGTAGCTGGAACATCAGACACTTGCTCTGCTGTTGAACAAGACTTTGTATTGGAATTTTCTGACATGACCTGGTGTTCTTCTGGTCCCTGCAGTAAAAATAGGGTTAACCCTATTGCATTTGGGTACATAATTATTATTATTTTTTAATCCATAGTTTTTAGTATGAAGATGACATTTTGTGTGTTAAGACTGTCAAAATACACGTAGATTATTTCTTTATATTTAAAAACAAAGTCAAGTCACCTTTATTTATATAGTGCTTTTTACAAGAGATTGTTTCAAAGCAGCTTTACAGTGGTCACAGGAAAACAATATAAACAAAGTTTGTTTTGGCTCTAGAAGAGCCAATCAATAGTATTGATGAATATTAAGTGTTAAGTGTCCCCAACCAAGCATGCCAGAGGCGACAATGGCAAGGAACCAAAACTCCAGCAGGTGAAACTATTTTAAACAAAAATCAGAGACATAACCATTTAAACTAAATTGTTACACCTTTAGTGTTTGGTCTGTTCTGACTCGAAATTAAACTGTTTTTTTTAAGCATTATTTTTTTTACATCTATTACCGTAGTTAGATTTGCTTCAAATTACATCTGTAAAATACATTTAGCCTCTTTCCTACACTGACACACGTTGTTTTCCTTCCCACTGGGATTGCATTTTGTTTAGAAATATCCTCGCGCATTCACACACAATAATTCTGAAGTTAAAATAAAATGTTAATATGTTTGTAATTTTATTGTGTTTGTAAAGCAAATGTTCATAGACCAGGTAGTCAAAAAAAAAAAAAAAAAAGGAAATAAGGTTAGTACATTGTAACATTTGGAAATATGGATCTATTCAAAACCTTAAAACTTTTCTGAATTCATTCATTGAGTCTATAGTTGTCTTAAGTTACTGATTAGATACAATACAGTTTGTTGAAAAACATTAAGCTATGATGTTCCACCATCATAAATCATATGATCCATCATAACATAAACATCATAAATGTTCCAAGCAAATCCTCAAATTTAAAAGGTATATATAGTTTTTTTATGCATTCGGAGGGTTAAAAAATAAAACAAGTATCTGTTAAAACATTAGTTTGAATCTGGATTTAGACCTGATCAGCTTGTTTTTGTTGTACGGTAACTGAAAAATGTAACAACTCTATGCTGGGGTTTTAAAATTGGTTTCTACTATTACACATTTTCACCTGAACACTTTCATCGGCAGAGGCTTGAGTCTTCTCAGAAGAGGATCTGTTGGAGAAGGGTATAGACATAGAGGATGTGGCTGTTCTGCTGAATGCAGGTGTTTCTGCTTGTGCGTCTGGTGTCTGACCGGCGTCACACATATTTGCTGTCCTCTGTCTGGGCTTGGGTCTGGGTGAAATGTCTTGAGCAAGATCACCTTTAATAAATAATGTGTATTTCATTTGTTAGTTTCTAACATTTCTTGAGATGACAGACAAACAAAAATCAAGTCCAGCTCTGGATTTCTGAACGACCTTTCAGAAGCCCACAACTGGTCAAAGTGTGGAATAATTAAGATTTTTTTAAAGATGTCTCTTATGCTCACCAAGGATGTATTAATTTGATGAAAATATAGTAAAAACAGTAATACTGTGAAATATCATAACATTTAAATAAACTTTGTTCTACTTTAAAATGGATTTATCCTTGTAACGGTAAAGGTGAAGTTTCAACATCATCACTCTAGTCTATGGTCACATGACCCTTCAGAAATCATTCTAATATGCTGATTTGGTGCTAAAAAAATATTTCTTACTATTATTAACAGTGAAAATAAATGAATACTGTACTTTTATTCAGCAGGGATGAATTAAACTGTTTAAAAGTTTAACGACTCCAATAATGTTACAAAAGATTTCCATTTCAATTAACTACTGTTATTCTGAACTTTATCATAAAGTAATAAGAACCATTATTGGAATCTGTGCACCAATTATAACTGAGCACCACAACAGCATTATAATAAACAGTAGTTATAACTGGCCTTGCAAAATACCACAGACCTTAAACAACAGCACACGTGCAAAGACTGTAGCCCTGACCTGCAAAGAGTTTTGGTTTAACACTTCTCTCCCTGGGTTGAGGAATGGGTAGGTCACTATATTCACCAATCCTTTGGTTGTCCTCATCTTTTTCTGAAGGCAATGGCACTGGGCTGTCCCACTGGGAGCCTTCTGATGTAAGGGGTATGGACGATTCCCACTGGCTATTCTCAGAGTTTAGTGGCAGTGGAGATTCTGACAGGCTCTTCCTCACCAAAGACTCTGTTTGGTGAGTCTGGTTCCTCAACCTCATCACTGATTTGGGCTGTTCATCCTTTTGGAGTAAAGTGGACTCAGGTTGAAACTTGTCAGATAGTGAGGATAAAAGGGAATCTGAATGTTGACTGTTCTCTAAAGTGTATGAATTGCTTGGACTTGGACTAGTATTCCTAGATCGATTGGAATGGAAAGAGCTACGTGGGCCATCTGCACTTCCCATCGAGTTTAGCTGTTCAAAATGCACGGGTGAGCTGGTCCTTTTGGTTTTCATGAAAGATACTTTTTTAGGTTTGACATTTTCTTCTTCATCATCATCTGAAAGCTTGAAATCGTTGATTTTGCCTTTTGTCTTCCCAGCTTTAAATCTTTCCTTTTTCTGTTTTTGTCTTTTAAGAAGTTCATTCAGTATATCTGATGAAACAATTAAAGTATTTCAATATAAGGAAAATAACAACATTAAAACGGAAACTGAATGACTGTTTATTGGGATAAATAAACTGATTCTTCGTAAAGTTTATAATTCTGAGTATACCGTGAACCAGAGACATGCTTTGAAGATCATTTAGATACATGTCATTGCACCTACCATCATCATCATCATCATCATTTTTACCATCATCTTCGTCGTCGTCGTCAAAGTCATCAGAGTAACTATGCTTGTTGGCTCTAGCAGACACAGCTTTCTTTAGCTCATCCTGAAATAACAGTCACAGACATCATAGCCTACTATCTTCCATGAGAGCATTTGTGCATTTACACTCGTTAGATTCGAAACCAGGCAGTTCAATAGGCTTTCACTTTTACAGAGGCCGGTGTATCTAACAGTCTAAAGAGAGATTTCACTTAAGAGCACAGTAATGATTAGACGCTAATACCTGAAAAGTTGTTCTTCTGGATGTTTTAGGACTTTTCGAGTAAGCAAGCGTTGTAGAAAAAGGTTCGTCATCCATCTTATCGAACAGACTATGGAAATGCATTCATTTGTTAATAAACAAACAGGCTCGTTTTAGCAATTGACCGTTGATTAAAACCTACCGTAGCAAAGCGTTGTTCAGCTCATCATGGACGCCATTTGTTTACGCGAGTTACCAAAGCAACTACCGGGTGAGAATTTACGGAACCTACTACGACGAAGGCTGAACCAAAACGAGGGCGCGGTTACGTTGCTCTGTGAGCTTCCTGTAGCATATACTATGGCAAACGTTTTTTTTTTTTTTTTTTTTTTTTTACATTGAATGCCCCAAGCTTAATCACTTCATCCAATTTGAATGAAGTCCATTTACGCCACATACATTTTTTTGGGGGGGATATTAATTATGATAGTTGAAATGTATAACATAAAAATCCAACACAATTTTTTTTTATAATTACAATTCTGAGACAAAAGTTGAAATTATGACATACTAAATTAAAACTATGACATGATTTTGACGTTTTATTTTGTAATACATTTTTAATCACACAGTTATGACTTAGATTTAGTGCCTGTGATAATTTTTGTATGTATGTTGAGACAAAAAAGTAAAGATATGTAATTTTTGACAATTAAAAGTGTTGTGTTAAAATATTTTACTTTTTCTTTTAAATCTGTGAATTTCATGTGTGTGTCTGACTGGTTGCCCCTTTTGTAACGGCAGGACCGATTGCTGAATACATCGGAACATTTAATACCCTGTAAATTCACCAGGGGGAGGTAGATATTATAAAATGTTCTTGTCCTGGGAAAAGACATCTGGATTTAACTGAATTCAAGGTCATGGTCAATGAAAATGATGCAAGGGGACAAAAGTGCTCTTAAGTTTAACTGTATAGTTAAATTTCAGTGTTCATTTAATCATTCAAAAAAGAAAAAAGAAAATAAATTAACATATTGAAAAAACATTTCAAGTAAATGGCCATTTCTTACAATTGTTAATGCCATCTATATTAATAAACTCTTTTGTTTTTTGTACTGTTTAATTGTCACACATAAAAGTATTGTAATTTAGTATTTCAGCAAGTGGTTCATGTTGCTTTTGTATCTTTGTCAACAACCTGCAAGCACCACAAATGTGGTACCCATTTCTACCCATTAAATAAATTTATTTATTTATTTCTCTTTTTTTTTTACACTTATCCTTCTGGATTTTTTGATGACAAATTGTCTGTGATATTAATCACACTGCTAGCATCAGCTGTGTTTGGACAGACGTTGTTTATATCAGCTGTGTGTTGGTAATGCTTCATAATGACTTACATTAATACCCCATTACCATTATTAATTTGGAACATTCTCAGTGGAGCGTTGCAACATTTTCATATGTCCAGGACAACAGACTAGATCATGCTGATATAAAAACCGAACTAAAATATATAGTCAAATTTAAGGCCCAAGTGAAATAATACAAGAACAATTGCATTGTTACAACTCTGGAAAAATAGTCTTATATTCCAGGTTCAGTAGAAGTTAAGTTTAACCGACAACGCTTGTTGGTTATCTCAAATATTTATTTAAAACTCTCAGAAATTATCTTGAAAAAATCTGGGTTACAGTAAGATGGGTTAAAGGCTGTTCTGTAAATATTAAAATATTGACAGTTTCAAAGGGATATATGTTGTATTGCTGTGTTGCTGCTCTGTAATAATTTTCACTTAGAGAGTAGAGTCCATATACAAAAGAGCATCAGTGGCCTAAGGTGTCAGCTAGTAGTGGCGTGTGCGATGCAGAGAAGACGAGGAGTTGTGATGCAAATAAAAACACTTTATAACTTTATACTTTTATAACTTAACATTTAATATTCATCAATTGTATTAATTCGCCTGCTCTTTTAAGGCTGCTGTTCAGCCAAACAAACTTTGTTTATAATTGTTTTCCTGTGACCACTGTAAAGCTGCTTTGAAACAATCTGTATTGTAAAAAGTGCTATATAAATAAAGGTGACTTGACTTTATTAGAAAAAACAAGAACAGAAAACGGCACATGGGAATGCAAAACTCGGGAAACCAGGAACCACGGAGACTGCCATCCAAACACAAGAAACATCCTACATAATGTCAACAAGAGACCAAGACATGTGAACACAGGAGGGCATTTATAGGTAAACATGAAATGACACACAGCTGACGACACTAATGATCAGTGATTAGACACAGAGAGGTGCAAGGAGAACAATGGAGATACACAGAAGGGAACCTGGATGTGACAGACGCGACAAGACTGTGACATAAGGCAGTCTGGAGGAAACCCACTTATGCTATCTACTTACTGTGGTAGCTGTGCCCATCAACTTTTACACCAAGATTAAGAAAAAAAAATCACTGTGGTTATGCAATTCCTCAATCTACAGCCTCACACGTTTCCCTATCCCCTTCCTATATATATGCTTACTACTGTGGTAGATATCAATGCTAGCTGCCATGTTCTTTCAAGGAAACACTTTCAAAAATAATTAAGCAATTGCAGCATGAACTAGAATCAGCCAAACCCTTTTTCCAAATTCACCAACATTTACGTTTGAAGGAGGTAGGTAGTTGTCAGGTTCAAAAGAATTGCTTATGTCAGTATACTTTACATAGTTGAAACTTGGAAAATGTTAAATTCACCAACTGTGTGATACAACAAATGTAGATGTTCTTCTGTAGAGACTTTTTAAATACCTACAGTTTGTTTGAGTTGTGAGTTGTAAGCTGCTTGCTGGTTTGTGTCAAACAGAAAAAGGGGGATGATAGGAAAAAAAATCAAGTTGCTGGAAGATGCCTTGGAGCGCCAACAAGGCTTGAATGGTTTTTGTCAATGAAATATAAAGCTATAAATAATACTGGTGCTGGAGATGGAGAGATAGGATGTAATAAAATTGAACAGCATATGTTAGCGGCACAACTGTTAAAACAATCTGGGTTTCCGGCGTTTTATTTGTAGTCTACTTTAACATAGTACTATGTTTAACATCTGGTTTAACTATGTACTAACATTGAAATTAATCATTTAATACAATGCATTTATTATGTTTTTTTGGTAGTCATATTATTATGAATACCTGCATCAAATTACATCAGTAATTCATTCAGAAATTACAGCTATACTTACACTGTTAACCCTTCCCTTCCCTTTTAACCCACTGTCACAACTAGGGAACATGTGCAATGCGGAGAGAAAAGAGGAGTACAGGTTCTAACTGAAATCACTTTTTATAAACAAAAGGCATTCAAAACAAAATACTAAATACCAAGCAAAACAGCACAAGTAGTACATAAACTCAGAACAAGAACCACTGAAGGATACCGGCATCCACACAACATGACAAAGGCATAGCAACTTCAACAACCAACAAAGATAAGGGAAACACAAGAGGGTTATTTACAATATGAGATGGGAAACACCTGACAACACTGACGAGGTAAGTGAATGACATGACAAGTGCAGGAAGACTAACAATGGCCTTACAGACAGGAAGTGCACAGATGACACGACTGACAGGAAGTGTGCCCAGGACCTCACCAACAGGAAGTGCACAGATGACACGACAGACAGGACTAAGGGTGACACCCACCTTTAAACCTACCCATACCAATAAACCTCACACTAAACTTGTCCATATCCCACAGCAATGGAAGCAAAAGAAAATGGCAAGACAGTATTGTATGACTATGACATGGTATTGACATAATTACAATGTGGGCCATAACCATTTTTTTTTTTTGGTTCTCCAAAAAATAACCAAATGGGAACGTTAGGAGAATGTTCTGTGTTTACTGGGTTAAGAGAATCCAGCCAGAGCAGATTAAGGATACATAGGAGGACACTGACTGGAATATTAATGTCCTCTACTGCAAAGCAGATGTCAGTGCCAATTTGTTCACAGCTTCTAAAACAGTGGTTCCCTTTCAGTCAGTCACGATCAACATTACATCAGAATGACTGACGAAATGGGATCTTGTCTGAGAGCCCTATCACCTCAGAGTTTAAACTGAACAAGTCCATGTACATTGGCTTACGAGATTTGCTTTGCTCACCTGCCCCACAAAGCAGGTAAATAAGGAGGTTATGTGTAATCGAACATTCAGCTTTTTGCTTCTATTTTGCTAACTTAATTCAAAAACTAAAACTAATTCTGCAAGCTGAACCAAGCCATATACACTCACCTAAAGGATTATTAGGAACACCTGTTCAATTTCTCATTAATGCAATTATCTAATCAATCACATGGCAGTTGCTTAAATGCATTTAGGGGTGTGGTCCTGGTCAAGACAATCTCCTGAACTCCAAACTGAATGTCAGAATGGGAAAGAAAGGTGATTTAAGCAATTTTTAACGTGGCATGGTTGTTGGTGCCAGACGGGCCAGTCTGAGTATTTTCACAATCTGCTCAGTTACTGGGATTTTCACGCACAACCATTTCTAGGGTTTACAAAGAATGGTGTGAAAAGAGAAAAACATCCAGTATGTGGCAGTCCTGTGGGTGAAAATACCTTGTTGATGCTAGAGGTCAGAGGAGAACTGACCAACTGATTCAAGCTGATAGGAGAGCAACTTTGACTGAAATAACCACTCGTTACAACCGAGGTATGCAGAAAAGCATTAGTGAAGCCACAACACGCAGAACCTTGAGGCGGATGGGATAAAACACCAGAAGACCCCACTGGGTAAAAAAAGAGAAAAAGAGGCTACAATTTGCACGAGCTCACTAAAATTGGACAGCTGAAGACTAGAAAATTGTTGCCTGGTCTGATGTGTCTCGATTTCTGTTGATTCATTCAGATGGTAGAGTCAGAATTTGGCAGAATGCGAACATGGATCCATCATGGATACTGTAACAGAGTTCGTTGGTCGGGGAGGAAGGAGGCGGGAACCGGCAGACATTTAACAAGCTTTAATAATAAAAGAAAACATAAATACAAAATAAACATGATGGTGGCAGTCCCTCACAAACGACTGCCGCCCACACGAAAACAAAACACAACATAAATCCCAGGCCTGGTCCTCTCTCGTCCTTCACTGTTGTCGCTCCTCCTTTTATGCCTTCACTCCTCCGTGAGACACGAGACCGGTGACTCGCAGATGACGCTCATTATCAATTACGCCACCGGTTCTTGTGGTGCTCTCACGGTCCCTCGACCCCGCCCTGCTCGCCACATACCCCCAACGCCCTTTGCAGGCTGAGGAGTACCCACGAGACTGCGCTCTACTCCCCCCCCCCCCCCCCCCTCCTGGGGTTTCTTACCCCCGGCCGCGACACCTGGGCGTAAGGACAGACGAAGCAAGGGAAAAGGAAACGGAGGCAAGAGGAGCGACAGAGGGGAGAGAGGAAAAAGAAAAGAGAAAAAAATTCTTGGTCCGGTTCCCCGACATGCTGACTCTCAGTCCTCGACCGACCGAGAGACTTCCTCACTGTGCCGTGCGATGGCACTGGACACTGTCCTCCTCTGCGCTGGCGAATGGGGCCACTCCTCCTCTGCCGATTTATTTGATGAAGCGATCGGCATGCTATAAAAATATACATACACTGTACATGTTTGCCAACAACAAAAGGCATATGTGCACCAACTAACAGCAGAGATTTACCAGTATACAATAAAAACCACCTTCGATTCTCTATACAAACCTTTAATCATATTCTCCAACATTGCAAACACAATTTCGCTTACAGCATAAACAGTCACATAAACACATAAAAACATTCGCTCATAACAGTCATTTCACTCTGACACAGTTCTGAAAAGTATTGCATACACGATTACTGTGGTTTCTTTAAAGTCTAAAAGTCTGTGTTGCGTTTTGCCTTTAACGGTCTGCTTGAAAACAAATGCTTCTAAGCTTCTATCAGTAATGACGTCTTTGTCGATGTCAATGTAATCTGCGTTGTGTAATTTCGTAATCACTCTTGAACACCAGCATTCGTCCCATCAAAAAAAAAAAATTAACAAAACATTGTGAATATCACAAAAGTGCTCGAGGTCACAATTATATAACATGAAATCATCAATTACATAACACATGGCCCTTATGACATGACCACACAAACTAATGCGTCCTACCACTGTAAAATCACAATCTGACTGGGCAAATGTAAAGTGCCTGGAAGGACTGGAAAGAATATTTATATATATCCATGTGCAATGCGAACTCAGCGCATGCACAGTGAACTAGGTACTATCTTTCACTCGAGATAACCCATGTGAAGTGCGAATCTGTTCCTCTTTTGTGCTCGAGATATTAGGGTTCGGTGACATAAAAGAATCGACATAACCGAAAAGAAAATGCCAAGACAAAAAGGGAGTTTGGCGGTTCCACTTCAAAAACGTTGACATAAAAGGGTTGGTGAGTTAACCGAGGTCGAGATAAGTGAACTCCACTGTGTGTGTATATATATATATATATATATATATATATATATATATATATATATATTCATAATTATTATAATCCACAATAATTCATTGTCAATATACACCTATTTCGCTTTGTAGTTGATTTGTGTGTGTATTTGATGATGACACATTGTAGTTAGATATACACATACATGGGCTGATTCAATACAGTCCTGCAACCCGTTTCCAATGTACCCCTCAGCACTTGAAAAAGCATTTCCCTAAAAGAGCAAACACAAGTGTGACACTGAGTCTTTTTAAAGATATCATTCAACCTGTGTGTTTCTAGATGCAGTCGTTACCTGGCCTTATTTGACAGTCATGATGCTTCATGTGTCTGGGCTTCAAGCACACTGAGGTGATGTTTGTGGATGAGTCATGCACCCACTCCAGGAAGATCAGACCAAAGAGGCAGAGTCCCCTCTCCTATGCCCCAATCTGGTTCCTTTGCTCAGCAGAGGACTACTTTGGGGAATAGGCTGGGTGACCTGAGGATCACATTAGGGGCTCATCTAACGAGTTCCTGCCTCTCTGTGGGCCCCACACTCCCCTAGCGCACTGCAAGCTGTAGAGCTTCCAGTTGAGATTGCTTGTCCTTCCCATGTGGGACCCAGCATTTAATTCGGGGCTCTGGTGGAAGATCAGATGTCGATCGCTACATCAGAGGTTAGGTTAGAGTCCTCCGAGAATGAAGACTCATCTATGTTTTCCCAGGCCGCTGAGAGCGTCAGGCTTGACTGGGGACCTCCACCATGTCCAGAATGGAATTGGCATCTTGGAATGGCCCACGCTATTTCAAGTGCCCCTCCCGAGTTCCATTCTTCCCATAAGTACAAGAGTAGGTTACCAGTTCATGAAAGGCACCTTTTTACTAGATTGGCACTGTGCTGGAGTTCCTGCAGGAGCAATTCACTGCAGGGTTATCCCTCTCTTCTCTAAAGGTTGATGTGGCTGCCATAGCTGCTTACCATATATCTTTGGTTAGCTTGTCTTTTGGGAGAGACCCTCTAGTTAGTCTTTTCTTCCATGATACCCTGAGGTTGAGGCCTGCATTACGTAATAGATGCTGGACTTGGATTTGTGTTGGTGTTTCAGGGCCTATCCCAGGCACCCTTTGAACCTGTCAAGGATATTCCAGTCAAGTTTCTATCTTTAAATTATCTGACTTTCTCATCATTATATGGGAGACCTTCAAGCCCACAAACCCTATGTGGCAAACCCTACCATACTTCAGGCTTTCTGTCCTCCCCCCTTTCATGACCATGACCTGGAGCAAAGAAATCTGCTGATGCTCTGTGATGTCCACAGAGCTGTGGCTTAAGTCAGATCAACTTTTTGTCCGCTTTGGGGCTCCCAAGTGGGCCCTAGCCTCAAAACAGAGAATGAGCAAGTGGAAAGTTGAGGATATTTAACTTGCTTATGAGTCGGCCGGGCTGTCTTCCCCTATGGTGAGCCCACTCAACTAGGATGGTGGCTGCCTCTGAGGCTCTCTTGTCAGGAGTTCCACTTGCAGAAGTTTGTGACTGTGTGCTTCTGTAGTGTGAATGTACGTCAGAGATGGGATGACGTCATTAACCAGGAAGATATAAAAGCATGCCAAATTGCAGCAAATTAAATGTGTCTGAAGTAAGATGCTGGCTTGTACACAGAAGGTGTGGCAAGGTGACATAGCGTCTTGTTGTCTCTTTAAGGAACCAGTTACCAAGGTTATATTTCGATGCTAAGCCATGCCACTATTATCCCCTCTCCAATCATCAGTGGAATGCATGTCGCTGCATCACTGCAGAACCATCTGTGGCTCCTCTGAACCCGCTTGTACAGTCTTTGTGGACTTGGCATGCAATTCTCATACTGTCTCAATGGCTTATTCGGACCATCAGACTCACCATTATTGCTATGCATTCCAATTTACCTGGCATTCCCTCAAATTCAGGGGTATTTGCTTCACCTCTGTAAGGATGTTCAAGAATGCTCCTGTTCTACAAAAAGAGAGCGCAGTCTTACTGGTTGATTTACTTAAGGAGGGGCTTCTTGTGTCATCAAAAAAGGAGGTTGATGTTGTGGTTTCTGAAAAGGTGAGCATCACTGGTGGTTGGCTGTAGAAGGTTTGGGGCATGGAGAGGATAACACTGCTTTGGCATTGGAGATGTGCTTTTTGTTCAACTTTTTTGCAAGAGAGTAAGTTGGATGAAAACCTGAGTTCCTGGGGGAATGTATGAGAGTACCACTGTGAAAGCAGAGGGGCACTTCTCCAGAAAACTGAGCTCCCATGACAGCATCAATTCTCTCCAGAAGCCTCTCTGGTGACCTCCGTGGCAGAAGAACACATCACGCGGCAGATGAAGGCACATCAATGCAATGGAAATGGAAACCAATTTCCGAAAAGACTGAGCTCCCTTGGGAGCATGAGGGCAAATAACTACTGTGGCAGTGGAAACCCCCCTGAGCCACTGCAGGAGCAGGGAGACACATCACTGCCGCAACAGTGGAAATCTTTCTGGAGATACTGAGCTGCCACGGGAGCAAGGAGGCACATCACTGCTGTAGCAGTGGAAGTAGAGACTGTATTCTCTACACTCTCTGTAGTCTCTACAGTGGAAGTAGAGACTGTACCAATATTTGAAGAGACTGACTGCTGGGCAGTGGAAACCCCCTGACTCACTGCAGGAGCAAGGTGGTGGAAACTGCATTTTGGAGAAGTTGAGCTTCTGTGGGACCATGAAAGCTCATCACTGCTAACTGCAGTAGGACTATTTCTGAAGAGACTGAGCTTCTGAGGGGAACGTGAAAGCACATCCCTGTTTAAGCAGTGAAAATCCTTTGTTGCAAAAATTAAGCTCTTGCGGGAGCATGAAGGCACATCACTGCTGCAGCCAGGGGCGATTTTAGGATTTTGATTTTAGTTGGGCTCAGCCCCCAATAAGGGTATGATTAAAAAAATATTATTTGACTATTTGACTATTAGGGTAGGGTGGTATGCTACTAACCTTACTGCAGTCCACTATTCCATTGTATTCCCTGTATTTCATATATGGGGGTAGGAGTACTGACTGAGCCATATACAACACTGTAATAAAAAAATAATTATTGGATGTGACCACTAGAAAATAGGGAATGTTGATTTTTATTTTTTTTACAATGAAGACCTCCTGATTCATTCACTGTACAAACACACGCACACGTTTCCAGTACAAACACAACATTTTACTGTTTGCATTTCTATGCTCACATACAAACCTCAGATAGGAATTTTTCTGACAAAATTAAATTGGATATTCATAAAGTCACCCCATGAAAATTGATGTCATTTTAAGTATTTTAACTAACCAGCTAATATTCATTAAGAATATAGACAAACCATGTATTAATGTAATTGTCTATTGGCAATATAATTAATTTGTTCTATATTTATTTCTATTTATTAAAAATAACAACATGAATTATCAATTTGCCACTTCTATAAATCAAGTACAAAACTAATATAAATAGTATAAATCAAGAAAATCAAAAATCCCTTTACTCTACGCTTACTCTAATTTATGTATCATGACACTCCTCCTGATTCATTATTACTTAATACAAAACTATATTTAATAATACAAAACAAAATAACTCCACATTCTCTCTCTGGGCCATCTAGTGCTTTCAGACAATGTGTGTCATTTCTGTGCATGGCTGCATAATGTAATGTCAAAATACATTATAATATGTCTGTAATTGTAAAAAGTAAATTAAAATAAATCATGATCGTTTTCTGAATCTAAAGTATGTTCCCTGTCAAGGGAACTCAACACTGCGTCGACAACGCATATGGGAACGCATTAGTGTAATTGTCTCTTGAAGCGCAATAGAAACCAGGTGTGCGAGTGCACGTAGCCGAGTGTGACGTCATGAGCCAGGAGTATAACTGCACGCAGCAAACTAGCAGCCTCAGCTTAGTGTCTTCAACAGCGCTCGAAGCTAACGTGTGTTTGAGTTGCTCTGCTGGCTGTAAGTCGATATCTTTCACTTACCTCTAAGAAATGGCGGATACACAGTCTTTTAAGCGTTGTGTCCCTCCTTGCCCGCGTTTTATCACGGGTAAGGATACACACGCTCTCTGTGTCTATTGTTTGGGCGAGGAACACGCACGCTCAGCGCTTGAGGGCTCTGAGTGTGCAGAGTGTTTGCAGCTGCCGCTGCGCACTCTCCGCTCACGCTTAGCTGTCTTCGAGGAGGCAGCTCAAGCACGCGGTCCTCGTGGGTCTGGTCCCGCTGTGGCTGAGGCTCAGCGGCGGCTGCACTCGTGGGGATCGCAGCTAGATTTAGCAGCGGGGATGGAGACGGGCGATGCCTTTTTTTCTCCTTTACCTGCTGAGTCTGTTCTCACTCAGGACGCGGAAGCGCACCATGCGGTGATTACTTCCGACCTGGGTGATGACGCACTGCTCAACCTCTCCAGTTCTGAGGAGCTGGAGGTGGATGTGGTCAGTGTTGATGTGGAGGAAGCCGAGCCGCCATCGGTTTCTCCCGCATTCGAGGAGCTGCTCGAGGTGGTTACTCGGGCAACGGCAAGGCTTGGTCTCGAGTGGCCGGCCGAGCCTAGGGATGTTCGTCCTAAGAGTCGGCTCGACGAACGTTACCTACCCGCCCGGGTACAGCCTCAGCGCCGGGGTTTGCCGTTCTTTCCAGACCTCCACACTGAGGTGTCGAGGTCATGGAAGCGGCCCGCCTCCCACAGGGTTCATAGCAGCGCTGCTGCTAGCTATGCTTCCCTTGTGGGAGCCAAAGAGCGCGGTTACGGGGCGATGCCTAAGGTGGAGGAGGCGTTGGCTAACTACCTCGCCCCCCATTCATCGTCGCCCCTAAAAACCCCGACGCTGCCCACCAAACCTCTCCGGGTTACATCTACAATGGTGGGCAGAGCGTACTCCGCGGCTGGTCAGGCTGCAGCGTGTTTACACACCTCATCACTGCTGCAAGCCTATCAGGCGGACCTGCTCTCTGACCTCGACGAGGGCGGGGGTATTGGCCCTGAGGCAGTAGCCGAGCTGCGCAGGGCCACTGATCTCTCTCTGCGGGCTGCCAGGGAAACGGCCAGTTCAATCGGTCGCTCTATGGCAGCCCTGGTGGCCACAGAACGACATCTGTGGCTTAACCTCACAACCCTCAGAGAGAAGGATAAAAATATCCTGATTGACGCTCCTCTTTCGCCTCCTGGTCTCTTCGGCGATGCCGTCAAGATGGCTGTCGAGAGATTCCAGGAGGCTGCCAAGCAGGAGGTAGCGTTCAGGAAGATCCTCCCCCGCCGCCCTCGTCCCGCTGGGCCTGCGAGCCAGCCGCAGCCCAGCAGCAGCTCCTCCCACCGCGCTGCTCAACGGCAGAGCGTGGCCTCACGCCAACCTCCCCAGTCGGGTGGTGGCGCAGGTCGTCGCTCTCAGCCACAGCCCTCTGGTAGGAGGACAGATCTGAGGACTGTCCTCCAGGCCAAGAAGGCCAAGAGCAAGAGGCCCTGACGGTCTTCGGTTGCGGCCTCGCAGCACTGGTCCTCCTTGAGAGGCGGATCAGTGCATGCTAAGCGCGGTGTATGGCTCTGGGTCTCGAGGGACTCGGGCCATGCTCAACGCGGGCAGTCCCGTCCAGTCACGCTCCTCTCGGGCCGTGCTGGGCAGGTTGCCCCCTCTGAGGAGGGTCCTAGAGCATCCGCCCCGGCGGCTCTCTGGTTTCGGCCAGGGCCCCGGGGTGGCAAAATATTTATGTCCAGAGGTCGGTCTCGAGAGACTGATACCCCTAGTAGACTTCCTGGCGGCGTGGCAGCGCCTCCCAGGTATCTCTCGTTGGGTCCTGCGTACCGTATCAAAAGGATACGCTGTTCAGTTCCGGGTTCATCCTCCCGGCTTCGCGGGTGTCTTACCAACAGTGGTGAACCCCGAGCAGGCTCTGGTCATGGAACAAGAAGTAGACTCACTGCTGAGGAAAGAGGCCATAGAATATGTACCCCTCTCAGCCAGAGAATCAGGTTTCTACAGTCGGTACTTCATAGTTCCCAAGAAGGGTGGAGGCTTACGCCCTATCTTAGATCTTCGCACTCTGAACAATTCTGTCAGGCGACTGAAATTCAGAATGTTAACTCTGAAGCAGATCGTAGCTCAAATCAGGTCCGAGGACTGGTTTGTCTCGATAGATCTCAAAGACGCGTATTTCTATGTCTCCATCCTTCCTCAGCATCGGAAGTTCCTCAGATTCGCCTTCGGGGGGAAGGCTTATCAATATCGGGTCCTTCCGTTCGGCCTGGCTTTGTCTCCTCGCACTTTCACCAAGTGCGTGGACACAGCTCTAGCTCCGCTCCGATCCCGAGGGATCCGGATCTTGAATTACATCGACGACTGGCTCATTCTGGCCCAGTCTCGAGATTTGGCGACTCAGCATCGAGATGTTGTTCTCGCACATATGAAGGAGCTCGGGCTGAGACTAAACGCCAAAAAGAGTGTACTCTGGCCGAGGCAGAGCACTACTTTCCTAGGCGTTGTATGGGATTCTGTGTCAATGGCAGCGCGGCTCTCCCCCGTGCGCATTACATCAATCCTATCTTCAGTCAACGACATAAAGCTAGGCCAGCTGATCACTGTCAGACATTTCCAGAAAGTTCTGGGGCTCATGGCAGCAGCCTCTTGCGTGATACCGCTAGGTTTGCTTCACATGAGACGTCTGCAGTGGTGGCTCAAGACCAGGGGGTTTTCCCCGAGGGGGAACCCTTTCCGCCTGATCAAGGTCTCAAGGCGTTGCCTGCAAGCCTTGAGTCAGTGGAAGAATCCCTGGTTTCTTGCCCAAGGACCCGTACTGGGACCAGTCTGTCACCGCGTAATGCTGTCGACAGACGCTTGCCGCTCGGGTTGGGGGGCGGTCCTGAGGGACCGCTCAGCTCAGGGTTTATGGAACGAGGCCTGCCTCTCTCTGCATATCAATGCGTTAGAGATGTTGGCAGTTTGGAAGGCGCTTCAAGCCTTTCTCCCAGACCTCCGGGGCCACCATGTGTTAGTCCAGTCCGACAACACGGCGGTGGTATCCTACATAAACCATCAGGGGGGTCTCCGCTCCCTCCGGCTTTCCAAGCTGGCCGGGCGGATCCTCCTCTGGGCTCGGAACAAACTCTGCTCCCTTCGGGCAGTTTATATTCCGGGATCCCAGAACACGGAAGCAGACCTCCTGTCGAGGCAGGGGCCAAAGCCCGGGGAATGGATGCTCCACACCGAGGTAGTGGAGCAGATATGGGAGAAATTCGGTCAAGCCCAGGTGGACCTCTTTGCGTCCCACGAGGCAACCCACTGCCCTCTGTGGTACTCTCTCTCTCCTCCAGCTCCGTTGGGACTGGACGCGATGCAACAGGAGTGGCCGAGGCTACCCCTGTACGCCTTTCCCCCAGTAGCTCTGCTCCCGGGGGTTCTAGAGAAAGTTCGCCAGGACAGGGTCCGTCTCACCTTAGTTGCCCCGCGGTGGCCGGGCAGGGTGTGGTTCTCAGACTTGGTGTCCCTCCTAGACGGCACTCCTTGGAGGATTCCCGTCAGAGTGGACCTTCTGTCTCAGGCTCAGGGCAGGTTCCTTCATCCTCGCCCAGAACTGTGGAATCTGTGGGTCTGGCCTCTGAGGGGGCCCGACTCGTAGACTCGGGTCTCTCGACTGAGGTCGTCAAGACCATTCTCCATTCTAGAGCCCCATCCACAAGGAAACTCTACGCTCGGAAGTGGGCTTTCTTCACTTCCTAGTGCGGTGAAAAACCTGTAGACCCAGTGACCTGCCAGGTCGGTATCGTCCTGGAGTTGTTACAGGAGAGGTTCGCCGCCGGGCTGTCCCCCTCCACGCTTAAGGTGTACGTGGCTGCCATCGCGGCTTACCACGTGCCCCCGAGTGGTATACCTCTAGGTCGGGACCCCCTAGTATTTCGTTTCCTCCGTGGCACTCTCAGGCTGAGGCCTGCGGTACGCTCCCGGGTTCCTTCCTGGGACCTGTCCCTGGTACTCCAGGCCTTGTCCCTGGAACCCTTTGAGCCGCTTGAGGACATCTCAGAGAAATTTCTCACTCTTAAAACGGTATTCCTCCTAGCCATTTCCTCATTCAAGAGGGTTGGTGACCTTCAGGCCCTGTCAGTGGCCCCCTCCTGTCTGGAGTTTGCTCCTGGTCTGGCAAAAGCCTTTCTTTCTCCCAGACCAGGTTATGTTCCGAAGGTCCTCTCGAGCCCAGCTCGTCACATTGTACTGCAGGCCTTATGTCCTCCCCCCTTTGATGATCATGACCAGGAGTTCAAGAACAAGGTCTGTCCAGTGCGAGCACTGGACGCCTACGTCCGCAGAGCGGCCCCATGGCGTAGGTCGGACCAACTCTTTGTATGCTTCGGGGCTCCTAAGGGAGCTCCAGCATCTAAACCTACTTTAAGCAGGTGGATAGTCGAGACTATCTCACTAGCTTATGAACTGACGGGTCAGCAGTGTCCTCTGCATGTCCGCGCCCATTCTACTCGGAGCATGGCTACCTCTAAAGCTTTTTGCGCAGGGGCTCCCCTTGCCGATATTTGTGATGCGGCTGGCTGGTCCTCACCGCATACCTTTATTAGGTTCTACCAGTTAGACCTTAACCCTGCTTTGGGAACCTTGGCCCTTTCGTAGTGAGCTACGTTAGCTTGGCGTACTCCGTTCGCTGAGGCAGCGCGGGTATTCTCGCTCCCATATGCGTTGTCGACGCAGTGTTGAGTTCCCTTGACAGGGAACGTCTCAGGTTACTTACGTAACCCTAGTTCCCTTAGAGGGAACGAGACACTGCGTCTCGTAGCCTCAGCTCCATCGCACGCCGGCTGTTTCAGACACTAGTTAAGCTGAGGCTGCTAGTTTGCTGCGTGCAGTTATACTCCTGGCTCATGACGTCACACTCGGCTACGTGCACTCGCACACCTGGTTTCTATTGCGCTTCAAGAGACAATTACACTAATGCGTTCCCATATGCGTTGTCGACGCAGTGTCTCGTTCCCTCTAAGGGAACTAGGGTTACGTAAGTAACCTGAGACGTTTTCATGGGTGTTAATCACTTCATTTTTGTAGGAATAAAAAACAACTATCACCCAAGGGCTGAAGGTGAACGCAGCGAAACGTATTGGTATTGGATGAGAAACCGAGCCGTCCCGTGTGCTCCCAATACTCCAGTAACATTACATTATGTAAACTGCAATGCATTTATGACAAAGAACTGCACCGATGCAGGTGTAATATTATAGCATTAGCAATCTATCAATAAATGCACGCACACACGACACACACCTTGATGTTCACTCTGCTCGGCGCCCCTGCCGATTGAAAAATGCGCTAAAACCAAGCAGACTCAGATAAGGGGAGGAGACGAAACTTGACGAAGCTTGCCGCCGTTTCAAATGAGTTTCTTTTAAAGGGGACTGAAGCGATCAAAAATGTATTAATCAAATATATTTTTTAGGGGGGCTGGGCATAAGTTTAGGGGGCTGAAGCCCCCCTAAAAAGGGCCTAGTGACGCCCCTGGCTGCAGCAGTGGATAAAATCTTCCTCCTAGAACCAAGCTCCTATGGGAGCGTGGAGGTGCATCACTGCTGCAGCAGTGGAAGCCATTTCTGGAGAAACTGAGGTCCTGTGGGAGCCTCACTGCTGCGGCAGTAGAGGAAACTTTGGAGAGGAGGAATATTGTTGCTGAAGTGATGAGTTGAATGCATTGATCCTGAACGTGCTCCTCCCGAACTTTGTTAATAAAACATAATTTAGTTGAAGGTGACACTTGAAGGTGATTGGAATCTCATGTGAGATACCAATTCATCACTCGTTCTATTGTAACGTTTTCATTCCCTCCATCATGGAATGGGGATTGTAATAGTAACCTAGATGTTTTCTGCTCCAGTCACACTTTGATATGTCTCCCTTATTTAAGACACTTGATTCCCATACTTGTCTTATCAGGAGAGAGATCAGTGAGATCAACTCATTGTATCAGATCAAGAGTCACATAAAAAAGTGGTCAGTTCCCAGATGGAGTTGAAAACATAGTTTGTTTCAAGATTTTGAAATTTGTCCTCAGCTGCATATACAAATATTAATGCAGCACAATATTAAAATCGAATTTAAAAGCAAATTTTAAAGTGGCACACAACAAAATCAAAGTGTGCTATTATAATAAACAGATCATTAATGTTCTTTGTTGTAGGCACTAATATTGTTATAGTCATTGTTCTTTTTCTTGATTTTGGTGTGAATGGGACTTTTAAAATACAGAGGTAGATTGATGTATAATGTCTCACTTTATTCCCTTGTGTTTTTCACTCAATATGGCATTTTTGTTCAGACGTATGCCTGTGCTGTTTAAAAGAGATAATTATTACAATCTTTAAATATGTTTTTGTAATAATCTGCCACTTCAAAGGTAGAAATTTAGTTTTTTTTTAAGGATAAAAACCAAATTTTTATCAAGATATATTCTGTTCTTGTGTAGCTTCTACACGTTTTTCATTCCTAATAAGCAATCAACTGGCATACATAATTTCCTTTCTAAAAAGACAAACCTGATAAACGAAGGTATTTTTCTGCTCTGTGGTGCTCCTTATGACCATATGGCACCTCACAGCTTGCTGGACAAACACTCCTCGTATTTGTGTAGAGACAGCTGTGTCCACACATAGACACAGACCATCAAGTTTTTTTTCTCTCTCCTGATGTGCAGCCTTACATCTCAGGTTGCTATTTGGATGTGTAGTTGTCACTCTCCATGTGGTTCCCTTTGCCCTTTTCCTCCAAGTAAACACCGCACCAGTGCTCCAGTCTTAAAAGGTCTGGTCATGGGCCGAACACTGTGGGAAATGTAAGATTGTTTATCATGGTTACCTTTTAAGAGCATGGGCTGGCAGCCGTCGGTATTTTTTGTAAACACATGACATGGGTTGTAACATGGTGAAATGAAACTGTGATAAATCCCTCTTCTATATGTGTAAACACGCCATGGCACAGTGACAGCGGCGCAGTTACACTATAAAAAGCGGAATTAGTTTACAGAGGGTTTTGTTTATGTTTAAAATGTGTTGCAGCTCATAAATGGTGCCTACATGTAGCTGATTTGTTAGGGGGAAAATGTGTGGTAAAGTAAGCATCATCTGATATACTGATATTACTCTTCATTGCTTAGTACATTCTTCCCTACTGAACTCAGAATGACCATATTAGGAGCCAAATGAAACAATACGGTTTATTCCATTTCCAAACCATTGTTTAAACTTTGCTTAATTTATTAGAAAATAACTAAATGTAAATTTTTCAATCCCTTACCAGGCTTCATGTCTCTTATGCAAAAACGACCAGGATTTGATTAACCACATAAAATGCGATAGAGGAGTCAAATTGTTTTAGCCAGCCTGAATGAAAAAAATAAAGAAAACATTACATCTGCCCTTGTTAACGTCTAAACTTTTTTTTCAAGTCAGCAATATTATTTGATATCGCAGAATCGATCTTAATTAGGTTATGTCAACAAAACATTTAATGTTTAGATCAGGTAGAAACAATTCACAGTATTTTATATAAAAGCACAAGAATGAGAATCAGCACATTTTAAATGTTTTCTGTTTTCTGCAGAGCTGCTCTTTAGATTATTCAAAATTATTTTAGAATTGACTAAACTAAAACTGAATCAACATTGAACTGAATCAAGCTGAATAACAACATTATTGTCTGCTGCTTTTAGCTGAAATAAACAGTTTACACAGTTGTTAAACTGAACTGAATCAACTGTGAACTGACTTAAGCTGAAATCTATAAACTATAATGACACTTGTCTTCTGTGGAGATGCTTTCCAGCAGAATTTGATGTAGTTTGAAGTACTTATAGAACAACTCTAATGTTTTTTTTTTCCTGCTATACATGGTTTTATTAAGAAGGCCTGAAAGATGGAGAAAGAGCCACTCCAGTACATTTCCTCAACTCTCTCTATTATTTAAGCTTTCAAATGTGTTTGTGATGTTTCACTGTGAGAATTCTCCAGAGGTAGGTCTCCTGCTATGCTCACTGCCAAGTGCCCTCAAATTATCTATGGATAAAAGCTTTGGGCATGAAACTATTGTCATTTGATTTAGGTTCATATATTCAGCACTTTGATTTTGCATTCCAATGCATGCTTTGTGAAAATTATTTAGTATTTTTAGACCCTTTCGGAAAAAAGATCCCACCTAACCATTTTTGTGTGCTGAGACGGTGCCACTTTTACCACCACTACTATTAGTTTCTAAAAATAATAACAGTAATCACTTTGGTGTTGTAATAAACTAAGCTGTCAGGGGCCAGTCAGCCTACAGCTTATTAATTAAAGTCTTCATCATGCTTTTTTGCTGCTTTAAAGAATAAACGAGCTCCTGCAAAACTGACTGGATCAAGGGGCCCATAAACATGATTAAAATTCTTTGAGGTATATGACAATATTTTAATGAGTGCTTTCAAAATTGTGATGTAACATTGTGCAAGTAATGTTACTTCAAGTAACATTGTGCTTTGCATACATTTGCTCTTTCAAAGAGTTTGTCAGTCCAAACAACTGTTCTGCATGGCAGTAATCATGTAAGCATTTAAGGGATACAATAAGAGAGAAAATATTTCCTAGGAGAAAGAATATTTTAGTCACATTATTGGACTGAGTTAAACATTTCTCCTGGTGGATGGTGTGTTGCTATGGCATTGAGCTATGACATCCTAGTCACACACATACACAAACTCCCAACGCTGCTCGAAACCATCATTGCGTTCATAAATACGTGACAGGATTACATAATGATTCAGACTCCCTCCCTGGATATTGCAGAGACTAATCTTGTGGAAGACTGGAAGTCTGTAAATAACTGTTTTGCACTCTGTCAGTAAAGTTAATCTACTCAACACAGACTGATTCTTTAAATAGTGGTTGGAGCAATACAGCAAAATATTTACACACAAATGAATGTTAATCAATAAAATGTTATGCAACATTCACTATTTTGAAACATTTGAAATACATTTATGTTCTGTTATCTTTGCAATCATTTCACCACACTGAAAATAACTAAATATCATTTTATGCCACAGTGGGTATTCATTTCATTCCATGCTTTTACACAGTGTCTAGTCCAAGGTCAAAACACTGTGTGCTATGTGCCTGGCTGCAAAATTCACTGCTCAGTTTGTTGCCCATTCTCAAGAATGAAGAGATGAAATGAATGAATAAACACACTGTTTTGGTTTGGAGTGTCATTCAGAGTCCTTCATGTTCAGTATTGTTTTCTGTGTTATTATGGGTTCCTAATGGCAAACTCGCTTTCTACATGGGATTTGCTCATCCATCCATACGTCTCTGGATAATGAGATTGACAATGAGTCAGAACAAACATCCTTTTCAGCTACGATGACCCTATGTCTTGTAATCTACTTCTAGTATAAGGGGAATTGGGGGGAGAGTGTCATGTATCAACTTTGGGTAAGCAGGAAAAACAAGTTCAAGGCTCTGCAGGAAAACATTTTATGTTCCTCGAATAAATTCAGGAGCATTAGACAGTGCCAGAGGGTTTAAGAGATTAATATTCTGCAATGTGTGTGTGCGTGGTCCAGGTATTCCCAATGTTCTGGTGACCAAATCCTTTTACATATATATATATATATATATATAATGTAATGTTTCTTGAGCATCAAATCAGCATTTTAGAATGATTTCTGAAGGAAATATGACACTGAAGACTGCACTAATGGTTGCTGAAAATTCAGCTCTGTCATCATAATTATTTATACAGTATTTTAAATATATATATTCAAATATTTATATTTTAAAATAGAAAGAACTTATTTTAAATTGAAATAAAATTAAAAACATTAAACATATACACACAATATTTTAATGAATGTTATCAACCAGTGCTGTCATTGGTCAAATTGGCACCCTATGCAGAGTTTTCGGTTTTAATGAGTTGTCAGTGCTGTAATTTTTTTTAAAGTTTATAGAAGTTACGTAACTATATTAATATTCAACAATAATATTGATTTGACTGTTCTAACACTGGGCACTGAGCTGAAAAAAAAAACCTGTGGGGGTAAACATGAGTGGGGAGGACAGAACAAGGTAGGGCGGGGCAGGAACAGGCAAAGCAACACATGGCTGTAACACTTAAAGATATATATATATATTTAATTATATATACAGTGGAGTTCACTTATCTCGACTAACGGTTAACTCACCAATCCTATTATCTTGATGTTTTTGAAGTGGAACCACCAAACTCCCAAAACTCCCAAACACCAAACTACTTTGTCATAGCATTTTCTTTTTCGGTAATGTCGATTCTTTTATGTCGCTGAACCCTAATATCTCGAGCACAAAAGAGGGACAAATTCTCCACTTCACATGGTTATCTCGTGACTGATGAGTGTACCTAGTTCACTGCGCATGCGCTGAGTTTGCGTTGCACGACGCTCTGTCAGTGACGCTTCTCTCACAGTGAAAGCACTGAAAGTGAAAGCACATATCGTTATTACGCTTCTCAACGAGACTACCGTGGGTCCCACCCCCATCCCAAAGCCTCATCCGCTTCTGTGTGCACATAAAGACCACCAACACCACAGCACTGATTAAGAAATCGCAGCAGCGACTATACTTCCTCCGTAAGCTGAGAAGAGCCGGAGCCTCAGCCCCCATCATGCGCACCTTCTACAGAGGCACCATCGAGAGCATTCTGACCAGCTGCATCACTGTGTGGTACGGCGCCTGCAACGCATCCTGCCGCAAGGCACTGCAGCGCATCGTGAGAGCAGCTGAGAAGATCGTTGGTGTCTCTCTCCCACCCCTCCAGGACATCTATAACACCCGCCTCTCCCGAAAAGCCCTTGCTATTGCTAGGGACCCCACCCACCCATCCCACAGCCTCTTCAGTCTGCTGCCATCAGGGAGGAGACTACGCAGTCTCCAGGCACGGACCAACAGACTGAAGGACAGCTTCATACCCCAAGCTGTCAGGGCATTGAACTCTCTCCCGACTCTGCCACCTCTCCCGTCTTCTGCACCAAGGACCTGATCTCTGAATCAAGAATTGACTTGACTGACTTTGACTTCTCTGATTTGATTGGTTTGCTCAAATATTTTGACATTGGTCAGTAACGAGCGGTTACCGACCAATGAGTATGAGGCTTAGATGAACACACACACACACCTGCTTCTGTTCTGACGTGCGTTTTGCTCAGCGCCGCTGCGGATTGAAGAACCCGGTTGTTAAAAGACGGGACGAAGCCAAATTTGTTGAGAAAGCACATTAGACAGGCAGAACGCAAGAAAGTATGCAATCTAGTACAGCGTGATGACCTCAAGAATATGTTGTGACTGTTTATGCTGTGAGCGAAATTGTGTTTGCAATGTTGTAGAATATAATTAAAGGTGAGAATTAAACGAGAATCAAAGGTGTTTTTTATTGTATACTGGTAAATCTCTGCTGTTAGTTGGTGCACATATGCCTTTTGTTGTTAGCAAAAATATACAGTGTATGTACATTTTTATAGCATGCCGATCGCTTCCTCAAATAAATCGGCATATTGGCTGTTGGTTATCTCGATCATCGGTTATGTCGATGCTTTTTTGCAACCCCCGAGGCCGTCGGCATAACCGGATTCCACTATATATATATATATATATATATATATATATATATATATATATATATATATGTGTCCTCAGTTTGGATACATATCTTGTGAATAGACAAATAACATGAAGACATACACCTGCTCATTTCTCAGTCGCAGTGATGTTTGTTTCATCAGCTGCAGAGAGGTTTGTTCCCTTTGCCACCTCTGAAGAATGAGTCATGCTGCCTTACACAAGATTTTGGAACTGATGCATCGCTATGGAAGCCCTCTAGACAATCAGCAGTCTCCTTGAGGGCACTGATCAAAACAGACTTTGAAATCAATTCCATCACTTTATTACAGTAGGCACATATCTAGCAGTGATTCCAGTCTGACATATGTCTGCACAGCACCCATGGAATTTGATTTATTCATGCAGCACCACTGGAAGACATGACGTACGTTAATGAGCTGATGGCATGATTAAATGAGTCATGCTTGTAACAGACAAGGAGATTGGTGAGTTAATTTATTTAGTGACATTTGGTGGTGAAATATTTGCATTCATGTGTCAGCGCCCTTTGTAATTAAACACAACCCATGATTTTGCTGCTGCTACATTAACATTTATTCAAAAGACACACAAACTACTGCTATTCTGAGGGACAGCGAAGTAAAATCTAAACTGGTTGGACCAAAACTGGGTCAAATCTGTAAACAGGGTTGGATTGCCAAGGTAACAAGAATCAGTTTTGCTCCAAACTTTAATGGTTTTAAAACTATGAATTCTTAATGAAGTGCTATTTTAGCATGAGACTAAATATTTGCCAGATTTATGCATGGTGTGAGAGAGATAATATAGAGGACAGAGATGATTAAAGCTGGCGATATATGTGGGCACAGACAGAGTCAGAGTTTGTCATCACATAACCAAAAAGCACCACCAAAAACAAATGAGAATGAAGCTAGTACACTAACAAGAAAACAAATGTCTCATCTCTCTTTTTCTTTTTTATCTTTAGCTTGTGCTCTGTGTTGGCAGCTTGAGTAGCTGATAAGAAGCAAACATTTTTGTTAGTGCTGATAAGTAGCCAGTGAATTTACCAAATTAGCACATAGATATGACCAAGGCCAATTTCACATACACATACATAAACAGCATTTGCACAGAAAACATAAAAAAAACATACAAGTAAATAAGACATACGCATAACTCAAAGTCTCTTTTAAACAGTAGCCCACTGGCATGGCACCATGTGTTGACAAATCTGTGGCCATTAATGTAAATCATAGTAATGATCACTATACAGTCCACAGCTGCTGATGTGATTCCTCTTGTTTGTTAATCAGTGAGCTCTTATGAAGCTAACTGAATCCCATAAACTGATGATGGAGTCAAGGTTAACCTCAAATTCATGCTGTATTTTCTAAATCCTCACTTCAGTCCAAGAGTTAAAGTTGGAGAATGTCATGAAAGTCATGTTTTTTTTTGTTTTAATTATCAAGCCTGTTGAAATGTTCTTCCTCAATTTGAAGATTGAAATATCCTATCCTAAATTTACTTTGAAGTTGTATATCACTATACAATATTTTTCAGTTGATTCCTAAATACTGAGAACACATTTTTGTTTACTGTGGAGTAAGAAGAAGTTGGGTAATTTGATTTTGATTTTGTTGGGTAATTATTGCTGCATGTCCACAAAGATACTGTGACCCCCAGAACTTCACAGAAAACTCTGATTTCCAGTGCTTGATTATCTATAAAATAAAGTATTTTGGCTGATTTGATCATTTTTGTGTTTAGCCACTGAAATGATCAATAGTGGAGAATGGATATAATTTGCTAAATATTTTTCATGTTACATACAACATAACATTGAGGTGCAAATGAAAGCCTACATTCTTAGGTTAAAAAAATAAGTTAATAGTTGCATTTAAATGTCAGTTTTGGCTCAGATGTGTAATTGTATGTAATTCAAATTTATGTAATTTACAAAATTAGAAACACTAGCGTTAGCTAAGAATATTATAAGAATTTGATAAGAAATGTTAACTAAGAAATTTCAAACTTGAAGTTTCCTTTTAAAATTTCTGAGAAGTTTGTGACACTTTTGAAATCTCTTTTGACCAGATATATCTGAAAGATGTTTTTTGTCTCAGGATTAAAAAAGCATATATTTACCACTAGATGCATTGTCTTCCCATTTAATTACACAGCTGTGTAGAAGCAATAAAATATTAAATTATGATTTTTATACATTTATTTTCCTTGTGAAGAAACAACAAAATTTTTATCAAATAATAGTATTAATATAGTATTAATAGTATTTTATCAAATAATAGTATAATAAGAGACATTTTAACATGACCACAATCAGCCATGCAAGACAACCAGGATATTTGGATGTTTTCCCAGTCCCTTTCATCTTAAAATACATTATTTCAAGAACATGTCATTGATCATTGTGTTTAATGAAAATCCACTGAGGAAAAAAACTGAATTCTTAGTTTTCATTGATCTGTTTACATGCTATTGATCTGTTTTGCACCATAGACTCTCCTCACCCCTTTCAATGTCCGACTCTGCGGGACTCTAATGCAATCTTCAAGACTACTACAACAAAAACAAGTCTTTGTCACCAAATAAGAATAAATGTTTGCTATAGTGCTATATCTGCTCTTATTTTAGAATAATATAGTTTTTTTGAAGACATATTTGTTTGCTGTTTTCCAAATAATTATGGGAATACAACCTATAAAAGGACTCAATGTCTTGAGACACTTACATAACATCTATTTGGGACTGTAATGACTTGCATGGCCATTTATGTTGGCGAGAAACTGGGCAGACATCTGGGTGGGCAAAAGTGCAGCACGTGTTCGTTGCTGAGATGATACATGACAAATCCAAGTGCGAGATGTTGAGAGCGTTTCCATTTGGAAACGTTTCATTTAGGTTCAAATTCGAATGAAATAAAACGTGAGGTTGCTTAGGAATTCAACGTTAAGATTTAGTCTGGATATGACATTTAAATATTTCCTAGACGTCGCCGAAAACATTTCTAATGAGCTGATGACCAAGCTAACACTGCAATCCTCTAAAATAGCCAGCCAAATCCATTGGATGATGCGCATGGTACACAGTATCTCCAGGAGAACATCACGCATCTCCAGGCGAGCATAACACATCTTTAAGTGCTCTGCTTACCAGTGCATCCATTGGCTAGCTGGATATTCCACTAGTGCTTTTGATTGGCCATATTTAATGATCTGTGGCTTATTATTTGCCCCTGTAATTTACTATGAATATTGTATGCATGCGGAATAGCTGCTGATAAGTTTGAAATAGCTTAGTCCTGGATGAGACGTGTGCGTGCGGGCAAATTATATTTCCTTGCTGGGTTGAGATTTTTCCATCACCTATTTGGATGCTTCTATCCTGGATTCGGATGGGTATGAATGGTCTCAGTCGGATATTCACAATGTAGATATTTTGCTGCATGTTTGGTGAGGACTATTACGCAAAGAATGTTTTGCGCTAAACTGAAGGATCTTAAGATTTCGGGTGAATGCCCCTTTTCTATGGTGGTGGGAAATGAGGAACCTGCGGACTTTGAGGAAAGCAGTGCGGTGAATGTTGTGCCAGTATCCAGAGAGGTGCAGGGCAATATTTCAAACATTCTGCCCAGACGCAAAATAAACCGGAGCAAAGTTAATCTGCATTCACTGGGCGAGAGCATCCGAAAGCTGGTGTGTCCGGAGGTAAATTCAGGTTTAATTCACCCGATGATATTTTGCAGCAGATTATTATACAACTGCATTGAGCAATCTATCCAGTTTTTATGTTATTTTTGCAAGTGTCTCGCAAATTAAATATTGTAATTAAGAGAAATGCGCAAAGCAGACAAACAGCTCTTAATAATTACAATATGAAATGCACACACGATATGCTATGCTAAAGAAAATGTTATTTCTTTTCTTTTAGTTCGAGAAATTACGAAATGCATTGTTCAGAGTTATGAAACAGCAGATAGACATGAGCTGGTAAGGTGTCTTTTTCTTCATTCTAATATGCTGCCTTACGTCTGTTAATGTTGACCTTTAATTATTATATTACCATTTTATCGTGCTGTTTAATTTGGACAGTTTGCTGACCATTTACTGCTGCAGAGATCGTTTGAATATTGTTTTCATTATTATGGCAATATGTAATAATTGCATTTCATCTTCATTTTATATTTTTATTACATGAAATATTTCAAATTATATGGTCTATTGTTAATGTAAATTATTATGTTATGTTATGTTATATTATTTTCCAGTGTAAAGTTCAAAAGTGTTATAATTTTGTTCTCCTTGTTCCATTCTGCATATTAATTAATTGACTGTATGTTTTAATATGTGTCCAAAGCCCTGTAGCATGCAGTTCTGATGAATCTCAGATACTGGACAATGCTGAACAATTGTCCGATGTCATGAGAAACTACTCACTTAAAACAGGTAAGAAGAGGCATTCAACTGTTTATATGTTCATTAATATTAATCACATTTTTAATCAATTGTGTTTTTCACATTAAATCAAAGGTATCCCCATGGATGCGCTAAAGATTTCACTGGGTCTGGAGGTATTTCGGGACTGTTATGAAGAAGATGGTCATATTCTCAGAGTGGTGGGGGGAGCTCTCCATGATTTTCTCAATAGCTTCAATGTTCTGTTAAAGCAAAGCACACCGCCCACCCCTGAGGTACAGCGTTACATCCACCAAGCCTCCATCCTCTGCCTGGACAAAGATCCAGGGCTCCTGACTGTCTATTACTTCAACCCCCTCCCCACCACCGAGCTCTTCTTCTCGGGTATCATCCAGGCGGCAGCGTGTATACTCTACTGCACACGAGTGGAGGTCAGAATGGATGTTGGGGGTAAAGACAGTGGTGCTCTACAGGCCAGTCATCAGCCCCATCTACTATACTCTGTGGTAGTGAGAGATGGCAGGAGCCTCACACCAAGCCCCATGAGGACACACTCGTCTGGAGACATTCCCCTCTCGTTGCTCTACTCTACTTTTCCCTTCCACATTCTCCTGGATCAGGAAATGGTCCTGATGCAAATTGGAGATGGTTTGAGGAGGAGGCTCGGGCGGTGCAGAGATGGTCAAAGGAGACCTGTTTTCAATGAGCACTTTGCCATTGTATCACCCGAGATACGAGCTAGCTTCCAGGATATTTTGACAATGCTTAACACTCAGTTTGTTCTGCGGGTGAAACATCATGGAGCGAGCTCTGCTGACAGCCCTGGAAAGGTATTTTTTGTTTTCCAATTTATCCTTCTGCCGTAAGAGCTTGTATCTTATGTATCGAAATGCTGATTCTAACAATGAGCCACCAGTTATGTGTGAAACTGCTTACCTAAAATATCAAGCTTATTGCTTAGCTAAGACAAGCTGAACAGGGTGTGGAAAAACATCTATGTTTGCAACTTTGAATGCAATGTATGCAAGTTTGCATTCACAGTATGAACTTCTGAAGGTCTATGTCATTTTATCACACTAAAACCAAAGAGAAAGAGGAATCAAAGATTGCATTGAGTTTCATGTTGATTAGACAATTAAAAAGCACAACACAATTTAACTAATCAGTGTAAAGTAATTAGTAGGATTTTTACTCATAGGTTTATCTCCATGCTGTTCTGAAGTTAGTTTTCATTAGGTGGTTGAGGGAAAATCTTTATGGGCAAATATCAGTTTCTTAGGTTACATATCTGTATAATAAGGGCAATGCAATAAAGTCCTTTGCCATGATGAAATGAACATGGCGCCAAATATCAAGACGTGGAATGCCTCTCAAAGCTATGATTAATGAGATCTACCTGATCACATGAAAGGAACTGTACAGCAACCTCATATCTAGATTAATTTAAGAAACAAAGAGTACACATAATATACATTGATGGTACAGAGACATTATAGGGAATTTTTGCTTCTGTCTGATTCATATAAGCTAATGATTAGTCTTACATGCTTTACTTTATTAGATTTATCTATACCAAGTAGAATTCATTTCAGCTTTGCCCCTCGATAATCTTGTGGAAAAATAGAGGAATATATTTTTATATTTAATTTTTTCCACTAAGAGCACAGTCACTGAATGCCATGAATTGTATTTACACAAACTAAATATCAATTATTATTATCCTTTGGGTCTTTTAAAAAACTCAAAAGTGATGTCCAACCTTTATTTAAATATTATAATATAATAAAGATTTTTTTATTTATTCGTGATAATGCAATGAAACATGCCAAATCATTTTTGGCCAGGATGTATTATGAACACATGCCAAAACAAGAGAGAACCAACAAAATATTAATAACTGATTATGTTGTAGTCAATGTATACTTATCCTCTTTTTTGCATAGTAAAAAAAAATGTTGTAGCTGTAGTTTACCTTCTTTTACCAAATACCTTTGATAAAAAATACCTTAATCAATTTTAGTGCTTTGTTTTCCCTTCATATCTAAAATATTTAAAAATGTCTTCATGTTTTGATTTTTTAACTTAACTAGTAGGGTCATATCAACAAATATCCCCTTTGGGCGCTACGGTAGGTCTTTTGGGTGTACAATATAATAATCAGAAAATAAATAATTTAAACAAATCTTATGAAATTAAGCAGGTGGTAGGGGCAGGGTGATAATATGGAGCTTCCTTCAAAACAATGCATAAATAAATGCAAATCAAATGCCTTTGAGAAAGATGAAATACATTAAATTATATATCATCAGAATATATTTACATACTAAATATGTAATTAGTATGCATATTGGTTACATTTGTAGCAAACTAGTCCAAAACCAAAATAATTACCACCCTCCCAACCCTCTCATTGTAGCATATGGACTTGAAAGGACAGATGGTCTTCATGTCAGAAATGAGCGCTCTACTCTTCCTCGGTTCTCCGTGTGTGGATAAGCTGGAGGAGTTGACAGGCCGAGGCCTCTACCTCTCTGACATTCCCATCCACAATGCGCTACGAGATGTTGTTCTGGTTGGAGAGCAGACCAAGGCCCAAGATGGACTAAAAAAACGCCTGGGAAAAGCCAAAGCTGCCCTGGAACAGGCACACCAGGCCCTGGAAGAAGAAAAGAGGCGAACAGTAGAGCTGCTCTTCACGATATTCCCAGGGAACGTCGCCCAGCGCTTGTGGCAGGGACTTCCTGTGCAGGCGAAAAAGTTTGATCATGTCACCATGCTGTTCTCAGATATTGTGGGATTCACTGCAACCTGTTCACGTTGTACACCCATGCAGGTGGTAAACATGCTCAGTGAGCTCTACACTAGGTTTGATCATCACTGCGGTGAGCTGGATGTGTATAAGGTAAGTGATAATGTGACTGTTAGGTCCAAACAAACACATTTATGTATAACATTTCACTGCCCCTCACTACTAATGTGTTGAAATCTTCGTAGATTAATTGTCCTTTGGTTAGGCATAGTATATTGAAACCTTTTTTGGTCTTTTCACTTCAAAGCCAAAAGGGAACTGTGTTTTTTTTTTCTGTATAAATATGTTCCTTTAACTTTATCTAGGGGCCTTTTGATTTTGAGACAATCGTTCACATGAAATCGTTTTCATTTTTCATAATTTTTGACATGTAGGCTCATAAACTGCTGGCAGTTTGGCTAATGTAATCTGTAACAGAATTTCCCATACACATGCAGGAGATGAATTTCTTGTAAAAGACAGTGGAGGTAAAGTTTAGCTTAGTGTCTGGCTTTGCTTACATTCTTACAGACAGCTATATCCTAAAATAGATTCCCCTCTTGTCTTCTCCCAACATATCTCAGCTGGTTCATGATGTGTGTCTCAAACATTTCCATACTGAATGTACAATAACAGGGAATTAATGTCTCTCAAGCTGTCATAATTGTATAATTTTGTTACTGTAAAGTTATTTTGTTATAGCTGGTATCAAAATAGCTTTCTTTCAACACCGAATCTTCTGCATTAAGGTTATAAGACATTTGTACATATGTACATTTATACATATATATATATATATATATATATATATATATATATATATATATATATATATATATATATATGTAACTGATATCTAAATGCACAACAGTTCTGTTAATTGGTTTTAGCTTATAGATGTCACAAGAGAGGCAGTTCAGAGTATAACGGCAGCCATGAACCTTGAATGTACCCAGAGGTGTGTTATGAAATATTTAGCAGTCTGCTCTCATAACCTTTCATATGTCCTCATTTGTGCATTCAAGGTGGAAACCATCGGCGATGCGTACTGTGTAGCTGGAGGATTACACAAAGAGTGTCCGACCCATGCTGTCCAGATTGCTCTCATGGCTCTAAAGATGATGGAATTGTCGGATGAGGTCACGACTCCCATGGGAGAGATCATCAAGGTTAGTGTTTCATCAGGTTTTTCCAAATTATGAGCACAATTATAGCAAAAAATTAAATCATATGTTCCATATACTTACTATTGTCTTTTTTTCTTATATGAATTCATTTCATGCAAACCTAATTAGACTCCTGATATTATACTTTTTCAACAATGTTGTTATTTAGTAAAATGAGAAATTCTCATTTTAAATTCAATGTGTGACTCATTTACACAGAATGCTTGTACACTTTTGTGCAAACACACTCCCACTAAGGGAAAATAATATTTGAAAGGTCACATCTAATGTATCCTATTTTGGGCTCAAACGTAGGTATGCTCATATTGTTCTTATCATTGCAATTGTTACCCAGAATAAGTTATCAGAATTGTAACTAGAATATGAAGAATGTATTCTAGAATATTGATGTTTTAGATACGAAAATATGACATTTTTATTTTCAGAAATTATCTTGGAGAAAAGTATTGTTTAAATTTGGTTTGAAGATTGCCATTGGATCTTCTGTATTATCATCGTTTTAACTGGCAAACAATAGACATCAGGAGATTAAGAATGACTCAGAAATAGTAATATTTCACATGGTTTTAAATAAATATATAAAAAAAGAAGATTTGAGAAAAAAGATGTGAAGCAAAATTATTATTTTTTACTGTTTGCTCTGTTTTCTTTTCAGATGCGTATCGGGATACACTCTGGCTCGGTTTTGGCTGGTGTGGTCGGTGTTAAAATGCCCCGCTACTGCCTTTTTGGTAATAACGTCACATTAGCCAACAAGTTTGAGTCCTGTAGCCTGCCAAGAAAGATTAATGTCAGTCCCACCACATACAGGTATAAACAGAGACGACTGTCCTGGTTGTTTGTTCTTTATACACAACTTATTGGCACATGTGTTTGACTAAATGTTTTTTTTTTTCAACAGCATGTTTCTAATTCTCTTGTAGTTTTGAGATATAGACAAATATTTAACCTTGAAGTGGGAGTAAAATAATTTTTTACACATAAATGAGCTCAACAGCTTGTTATTTATTGTAAAATGAAGTGTCAGCAACTATAGTAGTTTTATACAAGCGAAGTCAAGGAACATTCCACCAAATGGATCTGTGTTTTTTATGTTTAAGAAAGAATAACACAGAAGATCGTCATTAAATCATTTCTGACTGAGCCAAAACATGTATACGTTTTTTTCTTCATATTCCATTCTGTTACAGCTGATTTAGCACAAACAGTTTTACTGTGTACCTGCAAGTGGGATTTAGGACAATTTGTTACTTCACTTTCATTTCAGATTGTTAAAAGATTGTCCAGAATTCACTCTCATCCCCCGGAGAAGAGAGGATCTTCCGCCCAACTTCCCCGCTGACATCCCTGGAATTTGTTACTTCCTACAGGCTCGCGATCAAAAGACAAGTACTGCTCCTAGAGGCTGTGTTACAGAGGAAACTCAGCCCAGTGGATGAAAAAACAAAGTCTCTCAGACAACGAATGCTGGAAACAGTGGGTTAATACTGCCTGCCACTCTGTGTATCTTTTTTTAGTTGAGCCAGGGGTAGTTTATCATTAAACAGTTGAATGTTGTCAAAAAGCTATCAAATAATGCACATTAGGAAGGGTTTCACTGAGCACTGTTTTTCTTCACAGTGGCGTTAAGTATGAGTCCTGTGATTTTGATTGTTCTCTTTTGTTTTAATAAAGTAATTTCTTTATTTTGACTTCCTAACTGTATACCAAAAATCGAAAAGGCAGAGAATGTCATCCATTTGTATCTATAATGACTGACTGTTTATTTAAACGCTTTAGAGTTAAGATAATTAATCATTTATAGTCTATAAGGACAACAAGTATCGATTCAATAATCCAAATAGAGCACGTCATTGTAGTACACAGTAAAGGCAAAGAAAAGCACATAGCAAAGCATCACCTCAGCAGAGCCCAATCACAATCATCCTTAAACTATACATTGTGATATTTTTTTTTTGTATTGTAATAGATCTTTAATAAACATGCTTTCCTGAAGGTTTAGTTTTTTGTTGATGTTTCAGTGTGACCTGTTCCAATAAACAAGTTAAAGAGAGACCACATAAAAGATAACACTGTTGCATTATTCTAAATCATGTGGTCTCTGAACATTTTTTAACAGAACAGGACATAACATGACCATGTGTGTGTGTGTGTGTGTGTGTGTGTGTATATGTGTGTGTGTGTGTGTGTGTGTGGGGGGGGGGGGTTCTCTTAACATCCGTGATATATCAGGTGTACAATCCTGCCTATGACTACCATTTCACACAACCATAACATTTTTGAATGTCATTTTGCTTCATCACTACTACACTACAATCGAACATTTTGCAACATAAAAGCAGAGAGTCTAAAATACAATATAACCTTTATAAAAAATGTAATTATAATATAAACTGGAATCTATCAAGGTTTGCTAGCCTCAGTAAATGTTTCAAAACAGAGTTATAAAAGCCCAAAATGACACGTTTACGTTCAAATTATATGCATTTGCTAGCATTTTGAATTTTGACCCGAGATTGATAAATTAGAGAAATAGGCATTTATTAGGGCACTTTTTAACGGTCATCTCATTTGTAAAAATGTCCCAATTAACCCATATCTAACCCTGTATCGTGCTATTTTATAAAAAAAATTTTTTTTAATTAATTACAATCTTACGATTGTTCAATCTTCTTAATTAAATCTAAATAACTTAAATGGCAATATCCAATAGCGTTACACATCACACCAAGTGGGTCGATTAATATTAATAAGGTCATGCTGGCGTTGCTTGGTAACCTACCCGGAGCGAACAAGACGTAACCTAATTAATATTTATATACGAGGTAGGAATCGTTAATTCGTCAGTTTATAAGCGCCCACCTACTAACGTCCAGCTCGTAGCCAATCAGATAGGTCTACTGGACCAACGTCATTCTGCGTAATCAATATTCATAAGACAATCCTTCAACGTAGTACGATTCCTGAGTTCGGGATCTAGAGAAATGCAAATAGAGAAAACCAGCTGTGTACTCTTTGCATCCCCGCGCTCCCGTTGGCTACATCATCTGTCAATAATAATGAGCTCGTTTCAGGAATGGTGGTTTCAATCGTAACAGCTGTACGGTTTATCAGTTCTCGTGTTTAGAGATTTAATCCATCAAAAAAGGGTTTGGCGAATTAATCGGAACATGGTATGTATGCAGTAATAATATAAATGCGGTTGTACATGCCTTATATTTGTTTATATTTATTATTATTCATGTAAATGTTTGCTGTTTAGCTTACGGTATCATCGGCTACGTAGAAGGGATGGAAATAAGGCATTACTCAGAAGTGATATTCTGTATTTTAGGTGAATAATCACTGTATTGCCTCATTGTGTGGTAAAATGTAACCTATGCCGGGAAGCACCGCTCATATTTTGATTTATACACAAAAAGCCCTATAAATGGCTGAATATGTAAATAATAAAAAAGCAAGTAATGTATTCTGTTTTATATATATGTTTGAATTTCACAATGGTATATTTCTATCTTTTTTGGTAGTACGGTTTTGTGAACCACGCACTGGAACTTCTGGTGCTGAGAAATTATGGTCCAGATGTGTGGGAGGACATCAAGTGAGTTCTAATGGACTTTTGTATTACATCATTGATCATTTCTTTTTGTCCACTGAATATTTTATTCACTGAATATTATAAAATGTGTGTGTACATACTATGTGTGTGTATGAGCATCAATGTGTGATTGACAATGATCCAAAAATAACATTTCAGCTCTTGCTATTTTATTCTCAGCCCTTTTTCTCAATTCCTAAAAAGGGAGAAAAGCAGTTGTGATATCCCTTGCCTTTACTACCAGATGCACTTATTTTATTCATTCAGAGCATACGAAATCGCAAATAACATGTCATGGGGTGAGGTCACATATGTACAACTATTTCCTCTTGCACACACAGGTCAGCTTTATTTGAACTTCCTCCATCTCTTTGGCATGACTTTTAAGAGCACTCTTTTTAAGTCGCAGCTGTGCTTAATGTAAACATATGTTTTAGAGCCTGTTTAGACTCAAGTCGAGAGCTTGAGCCTCACTCAATGTTCTTGGCAACATTAAAATAGTTGGACTCAGTTATTGCAGCATTTTTCAGTATTATCATAAGATTAGCAGGATCTCTCAGTGTACTGTACCAGCCGTACTTAATTATGTTTCTAGTTCTATATTTAGGTTGAGTGTTACAAGTGTTTTCCCTTGTTGATTCTGTTGCAGCGTTTTGGCTAAACTTCTCTTTGATCATTCTTGGTCAATGCAGAATTTTTTTTCAGCTCAGTTTAGTAATATGGTCAAGTAAATCCCATTTTTTACCTAAAGAAATCTAAATTTCTATATTCTAAGCATTCAAAATAAATATTTTAATTATTTAGTTTTATTAGTTTTTATTTGATAATGTAATAGTAATTTGTTGATGTTCTTAATAATTTATATTATCTTTCTTTTTCAGGAGAGAGGCTCAGGTTGATGTAGAAGGACAGTTTTTGGTCAGAATTATCTATGAAGATTCCAAAACATATGACCTTGTGGCTGCTGCAAGCAAAGTACTGAGTAAGATTTGTTATTAGTATTTTTATTATTATTAGTGTTGTTGTTTTTTTGGAAGGATGGAGGTAATAATTTACTAATACTTAAATTAAAGTTTTTTTTAGTGCATTAGTAAGTATTAGTTTAAGTGTTTTAAAAGCAAAAGTGGTTCATTATAAACATTATATTAGTTCAAAGGCTGATGTGACAACAATATAATGATTAACTGGTATTATACAATAAAATGTAGCAAAATTACTTAGTTTAAATATAGAGATCTTGTTTTATGTTTTTTATAGTAATTTTTTACTTTCCTTGTTGATTTAACTATGATTTTTTCTCCAATAGAAATGGATGCTGGAGGCATCTTGCAAATGTTTGGGAAAATGTTCTTTGAGTTCTGTCAAGAATCTGGCTACGACACCATTCTCCGAGTGTTGGGCTCTAATGTCCGTGAATTCTTACAAGTAAGAGGCTAATGTTTTTATCACCCAAAGTCAGCAGCAGCAATGTCGAGAAAGTGATGCAAGCAACAATGTCTGTTCTCTATTTCACGCATGTACTGTACTTTCTGTGAGGGTAATTTTTAGAATAGTTGAAAATAATAATAAACAGGGTCAGTTTTGTTAGATTGAACCTTTTTGGTGACAAATTTCTAAAGTAATAATATAATTTACCGATTTATTTGGTTTATTTTGCGAGACATTCACTACTTTAAAAATTGTGTAGAATGTAACTTAATAGAGCAAGCAACTCTGTTTTCAGCCCTTTACCTTGCATTCACTTATTACAGCTAACAAGTAATCTGCATTGCATTACAATATTACGATCATCTTGTTCTCTCCTTCAGAATCTGGACGCATTGCATGACCATCTGGGCACCATCTACCCCGGCATGCGCGCGCCCTCCTTCCGCTGCACGGATGCAGAGAAAGGGAACAATCTTATTCTACACTATTACTCTGAGAGAGAGGGTCTTCAGGACATCGTCATAGGAATCATCAAGACAGTTGCACAGCAGATTCATGGAACTGAGATTGAGATGAAGGTCTGCTTTTTCTGTGCCTGTGCACTGATGATTCTTCCATTGCTTTCTTCTTTTAACATTCTTTAGCCTGGCTGATTTAGATTGGTTGCAAAGGTGAATGGTAGAAGAGATCCTGTGATCAGTTCTTACCACTAATCAAAAGACTAATTAAACATTAATATTAATTAGATTAGCTAAAATGAATAAATGGATGGATAGATAGATCTTTCTATTCACTAAAGAATCAATGATAATATATTGATCATTAAAAACATGTTACTTGAGCATCAAATCAGCACATTCAAATAATTTATGAAGAAAATTGTGTGACTATAGACTGGAGTAATGGCTGCTGGTAATTCAGCTTTGCAATCACAGAAATTAATTACATTTTTAAACATAATAAAATAGAAAACTATATATATAATTTCTAAATTTAAATAGTAACACTATTTCAAAATATTACTGTTTTTAACACATTTTGAAAATTTTGTTTAAAAAAAATATGAAAATAATCTTAAAAATCTTGATTTATATATAATGACATATATGTTTAAAAACCAATTGGTATTTTTACATAAACATTAAAAAACCTTAGACTAGAAGTAGATTTAGTCTTGTTCTCACTGAGAGTTTCATCAATACATAACATTATGATGAACTCCCTGCAGTTTATCCTTTGTCAATGCGCTTCAGTCTCTGCCTTATTTTTCAAATAAATCCCCCTAATCATCCCCCAGACAGCAGACTGCTCTTTCCCTCTCTCTCCATCTGGGCTTAGTGTGAATTGAGGGAGTCCAATTGACAGACCCTCGAAATGCAACACCTGACTTGTTGAAAAAAATGTTAGCCATCGTCGTCATGGTGACGGCAGGGCAAAGAGACAGCGACTTGACGTCAGTGAAATGGGCTCAACTTCAAGCTGAGAGAAAAAAAAAAAACAGCTTCTCTGAATTCAGCCCAAGCTGATATGATGTCTACAATAAAAAAGCTTTTAGGCCATTTTCAGTGATATTTCTAAAGAGAGAACAGAGAAATACGGCAATGAGTGTCGTCATTATGTAAAAAAATTCAAAAAGTTATTTCTGTATTTGACTCATACTCAGTACACTAAACTTTCTCTTTTATTAAACACTCAGACACACTTAAAGCTGTAACTTTCTCTTTGCTTAGTCTAAATGCTATGCAAGGATTGAAGTCTTAGGAATGAGATCACTGACCCTGGGCACTTCAGATGATATTGTTTGGAATCACAAGAGACCATTAAACTCTCTTTTTTGTTCTTAAAAGGAATAGTGTGGGTTCAAAAACATTTAACATTTGAGGCATAATGCTGATTACCACAAAAAAAAAAAGACTTCTCAATCCAACCATGAAATTCTTAGAAAAACACAGCACAGACCAAGGTAATTCACACATGCACAATATCGCTCTCTTTCTGGCCCGTAAATGAACACAGACTTGTATTACACTTTTCTGTGAATAAAATATCAAACAAATATCTAGGCTATTAATGTAATCCCCGTTCCCTGAAGGAGAGAACTGAGACGTTACGTTGTACTAACGTCATGTACTAACGTCTCACCAGGGAGCCCAATTACCTCCAAGTTTAACAAAACGTGCCAATGAACATTGGCTAGTGAGATTTGCATGCCGAGTCCCACCCACCTGGCACACAGGTATAAATAGGACCGGCATTACTCACTTCATTCATATTTTGCTGAGGAGCGGAGAGAGTATCCTGGCATCAACGATAGTTCAGGACTGTGACAAGGGGACATAATGCCTGCATTCCCTCTTTCTTACATTAGAAAAACTAGACGTTCCCTATCAGTCAGTCACGTTCAATGTTAAGTCGAACTGACGTCATGAAGCCCCTATGGAAAAACACCTCATGCACTGAACTGTGCTTCAAGCATTGGATATGTAGATGCTGGCAAGCTGTGGTGTGACCTTTGGCAACTGCTCTCACGTTCCAGCAACTGCTCCCCGCCACGTCCGACAACTGAAGGATGCAGGAGGATCTCAATTCAGGGTTTGTCAAGCGGGAAAATCACCTGAAGATTAAGTAAGCACTCATATCCCCCTTTTTAGAAGGGAGTGGCGCTGCAAGCAGGTAATGTATTTCTTCCCATACATTACCTGCTTGTTCCTGACTCTAGGGGCTTGAAGGGAACTCTCTGTAGGCTAGTGAGGACCACAGAGAGGTCACAGGAGAGAAAGAGGCACGGCCTGGGAGGATTTAATCTCATGGCACCCCTCAGGAACCTGATGACCAGGTCGTGCTTTCCTAGCGACCTGAAACATGCTGTGCAATCCTCTAGGTCCACGGTAGGCAAACTATGGCCCGCGGGCCATAAAAAGTTGGGCTTTTTAATCCGGCCCGCCGAACTTGATTAAACCTCCTTCATTTTACATTCCCTGTAATGTCACTCTGTCACAGCTGCAAGCGGCAGTGGTGCTGAAGCTTTGGTGGAGAGTAGGCGTGTGTCTCTACCCCCTCAAGCCCCTCTACCCCCCGTCAACAATCGCGTATCGCGCTCACCCACCCCACGTCAACAATCGCGCTCAAACCCAACACCACCCCCCCCACCCATCAACAACCACGTATCACGCTCAAACCGACACCCCCCCCCCCCCGTCAACAACCGTGTATCGCGCTCACCCCGATCAATTTTAAGAAACCAATGTGGCCCGCGAGACAAATAGTTTGCCCACCCCTGCTCTAGGTGGAGGGGGACAGCCTCTGCTCCAATCCGTCTTGAAGGAAGGAAAGCGCAGAACTGATTGGCATTTCCACGGATCTTTCCGCTGGGAATAACGCCACTCGAGAGTAGACTCCACTTCAAAGCATAAGTACAGCTCGTAGAGGGGCTCTAGCTGAAATGATGGTGTCTACCACCGTCTTTGGTAGGCCATTTACGTCCTCTGCGTCCTATCCAGAGACCACACATGAAGGTTCTAGATGTCTAGGCGTGGGTGCCATATGGTGTCCCATCCCTGAGAAAGCAGGTCCTTCTTCAGGGGAATCAGCCAGGGAGGGGCTGTTGCAAGGAACATGATTTCTGTGAACCAGGTCCGGTTGGGCCGATACTGCGCAAGTAGCAAGACCTGCTCCTCATCCTCCCTGACCTTGCACAGAGTCTGTGCGAGAAGGCTGTGTGCTAGTGCATCCATGCCAAGAGTCCCATCGGACAGGGAACAGAACATATGGCAATGGGAGGACTCCTGATAGGCGGGTGAGTTGCGACATGCAACGAGAGCATAGACCACCTTGATGGTTGATGTACACAACAGTCGAAGTATTGTCTGTCCGGACCAATACATGTTTGCCATGCAGCAACAGTCGGAACCGGCACAGGGCAAGATGTACTGCTAGCAACTCGAGGCAATTGACATGGCACTGCAGATGGGGTCCTGTCCAAGAGCCTGAGGAAGCATACCCATCGCATACAGCAGCCCAGCCAGTGATGGAGGCAACTGTTTGGACAACAACATGCCTGGGCACTTGTTCCAGGGGCACTCTGGCCCATAGAAAGGCAAGGTCCATCCAAGGGCTGAATGTTTGGCAACAGGTCGGTGTTATTGCCACACGGAGTGCCCACCTTTGGGCTCGGCCATGTAGCCAGTTTTGATGCATTCTCATATGCATCAATCCAAGTGGCTTTATAACAGCTGCAATATGCCCCAGGAGCCTCTGAAACTGTTTCAGTGGGACCACTGTTTTTTTGTCTGAAGACCTTCAGACAGTTCAACACAGACTGTGCGAGTTCGTTGGTGAGACATGCTGTCATGGTGACTGAGTTCAACTCCAGACCAAGAAAAGAGATGCTCTGCAAAGGGGAGAGCTTGCTCTTTTCCCAGTTGATTGCTCGCACAACTGATCTTGACACTGGGCTAAAATAAGCCATTAGTAGTTAGGTGAGATGAGTCGAGATAGTTCAGGATGTGAATGTCCACCTACCTGAGGGGAAAGGGTGGCCTCTGCAACTTTGGTAAAGATACGGGGAGACAGGGACAAACCAAAGTGGTGGACTATGTACTGGTATACTCAACCCTCGAACTCAAATCGAAGAAACGATCACTGCAAACCAATCATAGGAACGGACGCACGTGAGGATGTGCTTCTGCGTGAGCATCTTGAATGGGAGCCTGTGCAAGATTGGTCATAACCGCCCCCCGCCTTTCTTGGGTACGATGAAGTAGGGATTGTAAAACCCTGTTTGCGTTCTTTGCCAGGAGGACAGCAATCCTCACTCACAGGGCAGAGGCATCTTTGCCTGCCACCGAAGTAGACAGAATGCCTGAGCCCGGGGAGCCGCCTGGTGAATGAATCGCATAGCTAACTCTGATTGTCTAAATGAGCCAGCTGGACAGGATGGGAAGCACTAGCCAGGTTCCCAGGCTCCGAGCAAGTGGCACCAAAGGGACAGCAGATTACTTATGTAACCAACCCTTGTTCTCCGATGAAGGAAACTGAGACATTATGTTGACTGAAAAATGGGGACTAACTTGGGAGCCCCAATCACCTCTACATTTGAGAAAAAATGGCTAATGGAATTGGCAAGTTGAATTTGCATGCCAAGCCACTCCCCTGTACATATGGGTATATAAGATGGCTGCTTGCATCCACTCATTCAAGGTGTTACTGAGGAGCCAAACCATGGTACCGGCCATTCAGCAGAATGGTTCAGGATTATTGCAAGGGGACATAAAGATGAGGAATCTGTCAATCACTACCACATTATGACTTTTTTTGTTGCTGATTTTCCAGTGTCACTCTCTATTTTACTGGTGTACAAGTTACCCTCATTACCTTGCTAGACAATAACAGTGGCAATCCGTTGTTTTCACGTGACGTCATCGAAACTTGCGTACCGGCATATCCGCCATTTTGATTCCCTATGTAAGCAACAACAAAGCTTGTATATTCAAAACTTATGCTCACAAATGCCTATCTTTGGAATATTTGGATGTTCAAATAGGCCAAGAGTAAGTACAGATGTAAGATTTTTTAAACTTCCAAAAGTGATAACTGGACAATGTGAAAGAACACGAATTTTGTCAGAAGAAAGGCGACGTGTATGGAAAACTGCGATCAACAGGGCTGACATTCAGACTGAAGAAAAATTGAATAGAATGATCATATGCTCTAAACATTTTGTAGGGGGTAAGTTTAAATGTATTGACAATATTTAATTTGTTTAGAAGCAGCAATTTATACCAAAAGTAAAAATGTGTTACAGTCGACAGACAAATAACCCACCCCACCCACTTTGTCCTAATTAGTAACTTTCCCAAAATGCCTTCGTTTTTGGTAACTCAATAAACTTAACCTTTAGCAGTATTTGACATTCCTTTACCTTTTGTTTATTGTTATAAATTGGAAACATATTCAACAATTAAAATATATACAAGTTAAATTCAACCAATTTGTCTAATGTCCTTTATATTGAAATTCGATTCAGCAGTTAAAATAACACCTAACGTTATATTTTATATCTCCTTTTTAGGCATTAAAGACACAGAGCAGTGATGAAAACACTATTGTTCATGTTAATTCAGTCCATGGAGAGATTCATGAATGTGAAAGTACAGAGCGTTCTAAAACTGCGGTAACTTGTCCTCATTCCACCGCTTGTATCCATAAACACAATAGAAGTCACTTATGTTAATTGTTTTTCTACAAATATGTAGTATTAGAGTAATAAAGAGTATGATAACAAGTAAAATTAGCGACGATCGTCAATAAGATATACGAGTTGACACTGACAGTAGGGATTCAAAATGGCGATGCGCAGTGCCTGGTGGGTAACTACGCAGGTTTTGTGACGTCAGTGAAAACAACGGATACTTCAAACTCACACATTACCAAATAGCTCAGCTATTTCAGTCATCCAAGATGCATGCACAATTGCAAAGATATTTATTTTACAGAAATTATACATCATATACTCAAAATTGTCAACAGACAAATTACGCACTATTGTGGCACTTAATAAAATGGACATGCTTATAGACCCATACAGATAATCTCAAAAAGGTTTGCCAATATATCAGTCCAGTGTTACTATTATATTTTAAATAGTTATTTTTTAATATTCTGTTTTAATTTTAAATTTAAAGCTTTAATGATTTTTATGTTTGTTTCATTTTTATTAGTTTTTTATATTGTCTTTATAGTTTTTAATAAATGTTAGTTTTAGTTCATTTAGTTTCAGCTATTTTAGTACTTCAACTTTAATGAAAATGAAAATTACTGAAAATAAGAAATATTGCCTTAATTGGCATTAAGCTGACATATGTTTAAGTTGTGTAATCTGTTTACACATAAGTTTATGTGTTTTGGTATTCCATTTAATTTCAGTTAACGTTTGTTTTATTTCAAGTCAAAACATTGTAAAAATTAACTATAATAACCCTGTATCAGTCCTGTATCGATTGTCTCATATGTAATGAGACTCTAAGTTGGTTATTTGTGGGTTATTTGTGGTTTATTAGGTCATTCAGCAGAAGAGTGAAGAATGTGATCATATTAAGTTCTTGATTGAGGAGAAGGACTCAGAGGAAGAGGCATTTTATGAAGACTTGGATGGTTTTGAGGAGAATGGGACTCAAGAGACACGAATCAGTCCATACACCTTCTGCAAGGCTTTCCCATTCCACCTGATGTTTGACAAGGATCTTATGCTTTCACAGTGTGGAAATGCCATCTTTAGAGTTCTGCCACAGGTTTGTCTGCTCAAAAAAATTGTTAATTATTTTTTTTTTTATACAGTATATATATATATATATATATATATATATATATATATATATATATATATATATATATATATATATATATATATATATATATATATATATAGTGTAATGGAGTAACATGTCAAGCTATGTGTGTCATCTTCAAGCTGCAGCCTGGTGTCTGTAACCTGTCCTCAGTGTTCTCTCTGGTACGGCCGCACATAGACTTTAGTTTCCATGGCATCCTGTCTCACATCAACACAGTCTTTGTTCTGCGGAGTAAGGTCTGTATGCCTAAAAACACAATACACACAATCTGATATAAAAACCACCAACAATCATCAACAAAAATGTGCTTAATATTTTCTGACATAAGTGTATTTATCAGTTCTACAGTGCATGCCACACACTGCATATGTACATGCCACACATTACAATGTATGTTGTAAGAAACATGAAGATTTTTATTAAATATTACAAAAATTTAAATATAAATTGGTTTGTTAATGGTTTCATGTAGGAGGGCCTGCTGAATGTAGAGACTGCTGAGAGTGAAGATGAACTCACAGGAACAGAGATCAGCTGTCTCAGACTGAAGGGCCAGATGATTTCACTTCCTGAGACTGAGAACATCCTTTTCCTGTGCTCACCAAGGTAGATGTAAAAGAATGAAATACTACCAATAAAGCACATGTTTTTGGTTTTAATCAAGTTCTCCAAACTTTGGGGGCTGACGCACACAATTACCATCCCACTTTACTTAACATTCACATAAGTTGTAAGAATATGACTAATACTGATGAATAAACAGTAGCCTATTAGGCAAGGTTATTAGCAGTCCCAAACTAGATTTTGTTAAAACAATAAAGATATTAAGTTGGTATGAGCCATCACAGTCATTTAAAAATATACAAAATAACACAAAGTGATAGAAACTAAAGTTACCATGTAAATAAACAATGCTAACATGAACTGTTAATGAAATGTTGATGCATGATTCATGAATTGAATGAATATACCAGTATGCAGATCATTCCTACCCAAGACACAAAGTACAAGTTGCGAAATGTATTGGTACTTTTTGGAAATTTCACAATGTTGCATGCTCGTAGTTTATTTTGTGTGTGATTAACATGCAATTGTGGCAATCGCAGTGTACAGTGTAAAACTACAGTTTTCTCCATGGCTTCCCCACAGAGGCTTTGCAGTGCAACTTATAAGACATGCAGTGGGAAAATATTTTCTGATAAGACTGTCATATTGGGTCATACTATATTTGAGTTATATTGTTATAATTTTTTTGAAATTGACAGTTTTTTGGAGAATAAAATTTTGTTTCTTGACTATTTGATAATGTATGGGCTTAATCAAGGGTTTTGTCATTTTTGCATTTTAGTGTTATGAATCTGGATGACCTTACTAGGAGAGGTCTCTATCTGAGTGACATTCCTCTTCATGATGCCACTCGTGACCTTGTGTTACTGGGGGAGCAGTTTCGTGAGGAGTACAAGTTGACCCAGGAGCTGGAGATTTTGACTGATCGTCTACAGCACACACTCCGAGCCCTGGAGGATGAGAAGAAGAAGACAGACAGGTCAGTCTATGACAGATTTTAAATTTAAATTCTTTAGTGGCCAAAAATGTTGTCCAGGGAGGAAAATGTCTTAGGGTTACAGATCAAATGTCTTGATTATGTATGTAACGTCTAGGTTACTAATGTAACCCACGTTCCCTGAAGGAGGGAATGGAGACGTTATGTCGGACTGACGTCATGGGGTCTCGCCTGGGAGCCCAATCACCTCCAAGTTTTATAAAACACACCGATGAACATTGGCTAGTGAGATTTGCATGCCGTGTCCCACCCACCCGGCATAGGGGTACAAATAGGACTGGTATTACTCACTTCATTCATATTTTGCTGAGGAGCCGAGAGAGTATCCCGGCCATTCAGCGATGGTTCAGGACTGTGGCAGGGGGACGTAACGTCTCCATTCCCTCCTTCAGGGAACAGAGGTTATATTAGTAACCTAGACGTTCCCTATCAGTCAGTCACTGATACGTACGATACGCCACAGGCGTACACAGGTGTAACTGTGTTACGAGTATTGGAGATAAAGATGTTGGCAAGCTATGGCGTGCCCTTAGGCAACTGCTCTCACGTAGTCGTAACCTACCCAGCGCCCCAAGTAAGCCTGAGCTTAGTCCTCCATGCCAGTCGGGATGGAAGAGACAGGACATACCACGAGGATGGTCAAGCTGCTGTTCCTTAATGTGACATTTCACGGGGGAAGAGTGCTTCAGATCTCAATTCCCACTATTCAGCTTAATCAGAGTTGTTAACGCTGGGAAAGCGTCCAATGGGGGACGCTACGGAGACCACACCCTGCCCAGGGGGGAGGTAATGTGCGGTAATACACATATGGACTGACCCGAGGGGCAGTACGACATATGGAAAGTCTCTACGGTAGGTCCTACTCCTTCCCAGGGAGGAACACGTACCAAAGAGACCGGCAGAGCAGAACTGCCAAGGGAAAGACACGGGTTTACCAAGAGGGAAACCATCTTGTGGAGCTTACACATATGGGATTACCAAGAAGGAATATCACCACATGGGCATCTAGTCCTGTACAAGAGCTGACCACCGGGGCATGCACACAGGCACTGGGCCTGGCGTCAGACGCCTCCGCCATGTCCGCCACCGAAGGATGCAGTAGGAACTCGAAATAGGGTTCGCCAGACGGGGAACTCACCTGATGAGGAAATGGCGCTGCAAGCAGGACACCGAGCCTGTTCTTCCCAACACCACCTGTTTGTTCCCGGCACACAGGAAGAAACTGGCTCCACTTGGAGATTGCAAAATCTCGCGAATGTATTAGGTGTCGCCCAGCCCGCAGCTTACAGATGTCTGCCAGAGAGCACCATGCGCCAAAGCCCAGGAGGAAGCAACACCCCGTGTGGACATTGCATACAGTCCGAGAGGAGCTGGATGAGTCAGGGAGAACCAGAGTGGACAGTGTGAGATGTGTTGCCGGAACAAACAAGAACACGATTGCCCCTGAGATCTGGGGGGACGTTCCTCAGAGCCATATAGACAGCCTTCGTTTCTAGACAGTTTATGTGCAAAGAGAGATGGAGAGATGGAGATCCTGTGCCCTACACAGACCTTGTGCTGAGGACCGTCAGGATCACTCCCTATCCTGTGAGGTATGCATCCATCATTAGCACTCGGCAATAACTCGTGAACTACCAACACAGGACCTTGAGAAAGGGTCTAGTGCCGCTGGCATTCCGGGACCATCTATGTGGGCATTACCATCACCATGACTTTTGTCACCCTGAGGGCAAAGTCAGTTACCGTTTGCAGCTCCTGCATTAACCCTGGCACAGAACTTCTCTCGTTCAGCTTGTTTGGTGCTTTGGCCTGATCGATTTGGAGTAGTGCTATAGCACGACCGGGAAGTTACAGGCCTTGGATGGGAAGCAAATGAGATGCTTGGTCCCCCACGCAAAGGACCCACAGACTCATCAAAGCTCCACAGTCCTTAATGTGTGTAGAGTGTGAGCTCTGCGGGGACTGACCTGGCAGGAGAGCTCGTACTATCCTCAGATCACCCTGCATATTAACTAAAGTGGTTTTCTGCGGTGTAGAGAGACCAGAACAGAGAATAACGGAGGAGACTCCACCTTTTTCAAGGTATTGGAGTCTCGATCTTAACATTGCAATGGTCATGTTGCCGCATTGCCTCAGCATGTAAGACGGCCCAGATACATGAGCCACTGATCATTAGGGGTGGGAATCTTTTGGCATTTCAAAATTGATTCTCAGTTTTGAATCAAATTTTAATTTGAAATATGCATAGATTTGATTCTAGACTTGTTTTTGCATTTTATTTAATTTGTTCTCCTTGAAGCCCTGTGCCACCAACTGATTAATATTAAATACAACTCAAAGCTGTAATTTCAGTTATATAACATTTTTTTGAATAATTATTTGTCAATCTTAAGTTGTTAATTAACTTAATTTATAATATCTAAATATTTTACATTCAATTATAGTATTCATAATAAATTAAATTTCCTGCCTTTTAATTGATTGGTAATGCTAGTAATATTGCTTAAATATGTTTCCCTGGTACATATCTGTATATCTGTTGCCATATGTTTATTGTATTCCGTTTTTAAGGAGCTTGTTCTGTTTTTTTTTTTTTACATATGGCAACCCTTCACTGGAGTGTTAATATAGAGGTTAGAGTTCAGAAAATAGTAGAAGTGTGTAAACTGAACAGCAGCTACTGTTAGTGGAGTTGTTTATTAAGTGTTTAAATTGTACGTACTTTGAATTTGTATTATTATTTTACTCAAGTCCAGTGGAGACTGAGACAGTCACCGCTCAGACTTTCATATTTGTCTCATATTCGCCCAGCTTTTGCATTATCAAAATATGTGATTATCAATTGGTTTCTGATCACTGATCTTTAGGAGTTAGAAAAAAATTATACGCAATTTTCTCAATATTTAGTGATTTGGCCTCGAATACGGTATATGTTTATTTGGATTTACATCAGGTTGTTTGTTACCACAACAGCCCGTCCACATTGAATGCGCTTCTCATGCATAAAATTTACAAAAAGCTTGACATGCCGGTAATTATACATTATAAGGCTATTTCCCAAAAATATTGATATGTTGTTGTCAAAAAAAACATTATAAGGCTATTTCCCAAAAATATTGATATGTTGTTGTCAAAAAAACATTATAAGGCTATTTCCCAAAAATATTGATATGTGTCACAGTCTAGTCATAATCCTCCTGTTTTGTCCCTCATGTGTTCCCGTAGATGTCTTGTTAGTTTAATTACCCATTTAGTTTGACACCTGTTTGTAATTTCCTAGTGTATTTAAACCCTCATGTGCTCCATTGTGATTGTCAGTCTTTCAATGTTATTTGTAGTAGTATGTGGTTTTGCTCCTATTTCTCCCTCCGAGTTTCTGTTAAGCACCCTCGTGTGCCTTTTGTTTTTTGTTATAAATAAAGTGTGTTTTGAGTTTATTCCGTTATCTCCGTGTTCTGTGCGTCTCCGTGTTCCACTCACAGCCGCGGTTTGGGTAACAGAAAGACTGACCCGGGTTGGTCACCCAAAAGAGGACTAGGTTTGTCGCCTCAAAAGACTTAATATGGAATTCCCACTATCCGGACGACGCGCTCATCAGTTTTTACACCGCCGGACTAAGCGCGTCGTCCCGGGCACGCATCCCAGCGGGCGGTCCCAGCATGGACTTCCAAGCCTTCGTGGAGTGGGTGCTGGCGAGTCACAACTCGCCATTTACCATCGGGCCGGTGGAGGATACCGCAAGTCTCACTCCACAGCACCAGCCCGAACCCGCGCTCCATCAGCCTGAGCTTTCTCCCGCGCCTCGACGCCCGTCAGCGCCAGTTCCCGCGCCTCGACGCCCGTCAGTGCCAGTTCCCGCGCCTCGACGCCCGTCAGCGCCAGTTCCCGCGCCTCGACGCCCGTCAGCGCCAGTTCCCGCGCCTCGACGCCCGTCAGCGCCCCCGAGCTTCGCAGCCCCGCCGGCCGAGCATGGACTGTTGCCCGCGGCCGCCTGTCACGAACTGTGTAGCCCCCAGGCCGCCCCGCCGGCCGCTGACGAACTGTGTTTTCCCCAGGCCGCTCCGCCGGCCGCCCATGAACTGTGTTTCCCCCAGGCCGCCCATGAACTGTGTTTCCCCCAGGCCGCCCATGAACTGTGTTTCCCCCAGGCCGCCCATGAACTGTGTTTCCCCCAGGCCGCCCATGAACTGTGTTTCCCCCAGGCCGCCCATGAACTGTGTTTCCCCCAGGCCGCCCATGAACTGTGTTTCCCCCAGGCCGCCCATGAATTGTGTTTCCCCCAGGCCGCCCATGAACTGTGTTTGCCCCCAGGCCGCCCATGAACTGTGTTTGCCCCCAGGCCGCCCATGAACTGTGTTTGCCCCCAGGCCGCCCCTGAACTGTGTTTGCCCCAGGCCGCCCCTGAACTGTGTTTGCCCCAGGCCGCCCATGAACTGTGTTTCCCCCAGGCCGCCCATGAACTGTGTTTCCCCCAGGCCGCCCATGAACTGTGTTTCCCCCAGGCCGCCCATGAACTGTGTTTGCCCCAGGCCGCCCATGAACTGTGTTTGCCCCAGGCCGCCCATGAACTGTGTTTGCCCCAGGCCGCCCATGAACTGTGTTTGCCCCAGGCCGCGCATGAACTGTGTTTGCCCCAGGCCGAACTCCCTATATTCCCGGGCCTCTGGTTCCTTCCTGACCCCCCCGACCTCCCAGACCTCCCTGAACCCGAGCCACCAGAACTCCCACCCAGCCTCCCTCTCCCACCATCTCTACCATGTCTGCACTCTGCCCCGTCTCCTCCTGTGTCCCACACCCACACTCTAGCTCCCCTCAACACCGGGGAGCTGCCATGCGTCGGCGGAACACCGGCATCGCGGGGCATTGAGGTTCCACCTCCAACCTCGGTGCCCCTCATTCCACCTCGGCCCGTCGACGCATCGGCGTCACTTCCACTCCTCACTCCCTCAGTCCCACCAGCATCCCTCAGCCTTTCCTCTCCTGCGGGTTCCCTCGTCCCTCCGGTCGTCCCTGGGTCGGTTGTCGCCTGGCCTCCACCTGCGGCTCCGGCTGGCTCCCCCCTCCCTCCGGGCCTCCCTTTGTCCTCAGTCCCTCCGCCTCCAAGTCAGTCCTCGGGCCTGCCGCTGGTCCTTCGGAGGCTCGTCGTTCCAGCTCCTTCTCGGCCTCCGGAGCCAGCGGCATCAATTGGGGTCCGCGGCCCGTCGGTGTCACCGTGGACTGACTTGGTTGCCGGGCCCCTTGTCCCACCTGAACCTCCCAGGTCACCTCCCTCTGCCTGGCCCCTGATTCCGCCTGCACCTCCCTGGTCACCTCCCTCTGCCTGGCCCCTGATTCCGCCTGCACCTCCCTGGTCACCTCCCTCTGCCTGGCCCCTAGTCCCCCCCGCACCTCCCTGGACACACCCTCGTACTTGGCCCCTGGTCCCGCCTGCACCACCCTGGAGACCTCCTGTACTCTGTAACCTGGTCTCCAGGGTGCCCACCCTCCCACCCATGTTCTGATGTATTTGTTTGGTGTTGTGTTTTGGTCCTCCCCCTGGTCCCCCTCCCTCCCTCCGCGGTTATCGAGTTTAGGCGCGAGGTCGCGCCTTTCGGGAGGGGGAGCTACTGTCACAGTCTAGTCATAATCCTCCTGTTTTGTCCCTCATATGTTCCCGTAGATGTCTTGTTAGTTTAATTACCCATTTAGTTTGACACCTGTTTGTAATTTCCTAGTGTATTTAAACCCTCATGTGCTCCATTGTGATTGTCAGTCTTTGAATGTTATTTGTAGTAGTATGTGGTTTTGCTCCTATTTCTCCCTCCGAGTTTCTGTTAAGCACCCTCGTGTGCCTTTTGTTTTTTGTTATAAATAAAGTGTGTTTTGAGTTTATTCCGTTATCTCCGTGTTCTGTGCGTCTCCGTGTTCCACTCACAGCCGCGGTTTGGGTAACAATATGTTGTTGTCAAAAAAGCTTTATTTTTTTCCCATTGCAAGGCTGTGCGCTCTCTAAATTGTCCAGTGCTGCGTTGTTTTTTGTTGCATCAACATCATGTTATTTATAAATGTTTAGTGTATGAATCGATTCTAATCGTTAAAGTATAAAGTCGCGATTCATATGTGATGGTAGCTGTCAGATGACACCAGGAAGGGACCACATCTAGAAATGCGGTGGGAATGCTGTCTTGAAAAAGACGCAATATCAACCCATGCTTTGCTCTTTTGGAAAACTGCTCTTTTGTGTTGAAGATCCCAGGGTAAAATCCCTTTCACTTATCGTCAATCTTCATTGGTCCGTTTTCTTACCCGAAGATGATTGGGCTCCCATGTGAGACCCCAAAAATAAATGGGATAAAATATTGTGTTACTGTACTAGTTGCTTGAAAAATAATCTGATTACATAGTTTGCATTACTTGTAATGCATTAACTCATAATGCACCCTCATACTTCCACTCACTACTACAAATCTACACACCTTTGATCGATCAATGAGTGTCGACTTGTGGTACCTTCACAGAGAGGCAAACAAAAAAAAACAAAAAAAAATCACTCTCTCATTTTCGTTCACCATTTCTTGCTGGTGGAACGATCTCCCTGCCCTTGTCTGGAATGCAGAATCCTTGTCAATATTCAAAAGACTGCTGAAAACTCATCTTTTCCATGAGCACCTAACATGACACACACGCACATACCACCTACTTAAATGCAATACAGTATAATTTTTGATCTTCCCTTTCCTTCTTTACTAAATGAAGACCTTTGAGAGTCTGTGGACTGTAGAGTTTACAGTATTCTATAATTTCCAGATAAATAAAGGCTCATCTCCTTCTCTGCATGTCATTATTACTTTTTTACATTAATCTGTAAACTACATTAAATGTCAATCAGACCATCTCTTCCTGTCTAAATGGGTTGTTACACAAGGCAAGCTGATAATAGGCTGCAGTCTTATCTGAGACCATATGTGAGGACCCAGATCCAGACCAGTATACTGAGTTATGCAACAAAGGTCACTTTTAGGTCTAATGACTAAGGCCCTATCCCAGATGGCACTCTAAGCCCTTACAATCCTATTTCAAGTATATAGTTTGGTGATGTAATACCGCACAAACTGTCACATGACTATAATGATAAAAAATAAGCACGGAATTGTGTTTATTTTGTTTCCCCTGCGTACACCTTTTTTAAGATGGCTGTCTCTCTTTTTCTGGTTGGAAAATTAGTCTGTTTGTGCGCTCCCCGTGGGGAGATGGTCTGCCTCAGTCTGCAAGCTCTGTGTTTGTTTATTAAATCTGGTGGAGAACCTTGAACATCACCAGAGATCCTCTGTCTCATCAACACAGACAATAAATACCAGCTCAAACTACACAAATGCCTGTGTCCTATTCAGAATTAAAAACATGAGTGGGGGTAAGGTTTAATAAATGTTCACTAAATATGGAGTATGTTATGGTTTTATTTGTTTTGCAGATTACAAGCCATAAGTGTAAGTATTGCTGAGTAGCCCATATGTGGGTATGAATTCGTATTTTTTTTCAGAAACTTGGATATTTGTGACAACAGTAAATAAGACAGATAGATCACATACAGCGCTTCTAAAGGCACAGGAGCTTCACAAATTTGTGATTTGTAGATAACAACTGAATGTGCTGAATAGTGCAGCCTTATCTTCATTAGTAGGCATCCTGCACTAAAACTTGTGCAGTTGGTCAATTTAGGACACTGTTGAGTTGTGACTGTGCCATTTCCTTTAAGGTTTAAGAATATGATTTTAGAACACAGTATTTACATGTAGTTGAAGTAAGCTCTTGGCTAATAGAAAATTGCTGTTTTTGATGTATTTTTGAGACTACACAACAAAAATCAGCTTTGCAGTTACAGACACTGTAAGTTAAATGAAAATGTTAATTACATTTTTTAAATAAAAAGTTATTTTAAATTGTAATAATATTTCAAAATATCAATGCTTTTACTCTGTTTGGTGAGCACAAAATTCTTAAATGTGCAATAGGTGATCTGGGAAATACTAACTTTAGCCTGCTAGCTTTGAAAACATGATCCCACCCTCCCTGCAAATTGCCATCCAAAGCCACACCTCCTTCAAAACACGAACTAGATCAGAAGCGAGACGACCAACGTTATTGGATTGCATCATGTGTCATTTACCAGTGACAAAACTTTAAAGTATAGTAAAACATATAAGTATATAATAATATATCTTGCCTGCCATGGTTTCCACGATGAAAGTCAGCTTGGCTCAGATGAAGATTCTTTTTATAGATCCTTTGCCAGTGCCACTTGTTCAGAAGGAAAGTTAGGTTGTTGCTATTTCCCTGCCATTTTCGCTCTGCCTGCACAGCATACATGAATGCTGATGACGTATGATGTAAGGCATAAACAGGTTGCACGGTGGTATGTAAACAAGTTAACTGACAGGGAACAAATGCTGTCATTTCATCTGGACCAAATGCAATGACTGAACGAACATTTTATGGTTCTATGCCTTACACAGACTATATATTTATAAAAGTACACTTTTATAAAAAGTGCACCACCAGGATTTTGAGGGGACTTTCAAACAGCATACCAAAAATGTTTCCATAGAGAATAGGGTTGCCAAACATCCCATATAATATGGAATCGTCACATATTGAAGGCATCGATGACGTGTTCTGAATGAAAGTCATATGGAACACAGTTTGTCCCATATATTCAAGCATGCATTCTAAATTGAGAATTAATCATTCCTTTGGAGACAAATCATTGTTTAAAAACACAGCAGTATATTGAAGGTCTTAAGACCCAGCAGAATTATCTGGCGGATGGTTACTCCACTTAAACAGCAAGCAGGACTCAAGCAGGCAAACCCTTTTCACTGTCCTTGTTTTGATTTCAGCAAATCAGTTTATGCAAGTGAAAACAACATAATTATTGCTCATATGTCCAACAATCAGTTACGCAAGATAATGTCTGGGTTGCTGTTGTAACCCATGTTCCCTGAAGGCGGGAACGAAAATGTTACGTCAGAGGGACTGACGTAATTCCCCCGGATGCTTAGGCTGTTGTGAGAGCTCGTTGGCTGCATGATTGAGTTTGCCCGGAATGTGAATGACTCAAACCGACCTCAGATGTTTCTGAATCTAGAAGAAGAGATGGCGAGATTCAGTGGGAGCATAGACCACCTTCATGATTGTTGTATACAGCGGCCGCAGTACTGTACTTCTGGACCAGTACATACTAGTAGCGGAATTTTGAAGCGGCCCAGCGAAAGATGTACTGATAGTAACTTGAAGGAATTGTACATGGCACTCCAGCCGCTGGTGGAGGTATTTGTAGAGACAACACTGTGCCTAGACACTTGTTCAAGGGGAACTGCTGCCCATAGTAATGTAAGGTCCGTTATGCCACAGGAGCTTCTGAAAAAGTTTCAGTGGGGCTGCCCTCCTGTTCAGGCTGTTCAGCACTGGCTGAGGAGGTCGTAAGGCATGCTGTGAGGTTGACTGAGTCCAGCTCCATTCAGAGATAACAGAAATTAAATATTTTCCCAGTTGACCCAAAGCAGGTCCCTGTGTTCGCACAACTGATCACACGACTGAGCCAGAATGAGCCAATATTATTCAAGATAGTTGAGGATGAGAGTGGCAAAGCATAGCGTAGCACACTGTCATCTGGGACCTCTTTGGACCCAGAGATAAGGGAAGCAGAGGAAGAAAACAGGGAATAGGGTATCTGCCAGGTTCAACCAGTGATGCCGTTCCTCAACTACTAAATTGGACATCATCAGACCTACGGCTTGCGCAGGGACTTTCGTCACACATAAGGCAAGGTCTGTTGCTGTGTTGCTCCTGTATTAAACTTGGGTCAGAGAAACCTTGTGCAGACTATGTATGGAGTGAAGGCTGGAGGGGGCTTGCTTAGCGGCTCTGTAAACCTTGACTGCAAGCACAGGCGAGAACTTATAGGCCTTTGATGGAAAACACGGATTTCCAGGTATTACCATGGATTGGCAGGGAACAGTAATTTGTGGACACAAATGCATCACTACCATGCGCTTCACCTGGGGGGGATCTCCACATACCCCTTAGCCGCCCTACCATCGAAGGTAGTGAGGGGGTAGGAAACATCAGCTCAGTTTCAGCCAGAGAAAGGTGCCTTCCACAAACTGGTAACCTGCTTATGTATTTACGGAAAGAATGCCACTGGGGTGGGGTGCTGAGAACCAGTGTGGGCCGCCCTGGCATACCAATCGTCCAGCCTTAAACATTCAGGACATGGTGGAGGCCTCCACACGAGCGTTATGCAGTCAGCGGCCCAGGGAAGCAAGCTCTGGATCAGACTCGAACAATGTAACTTCCCCAAAGGGGGCAATGCACCCGAGTCGTCAACCACAGAGATCTCTAGCCCCCCTCCAATGCAGTGATTGACATCTGACCCTCAGCTGAAAAGATGAATGTGATTGCAAGCACTCTTCCTTATATACCTACTTTGCAGGGTGGAGTGCGCAATGCAAATCTTGCATACCAATGTGCATTGGCTCGTTTCGTTTACACTCGAAGCTGATTGGGCTCTCAGGCATTCTGACTGAAAGGGAAATGCAGTCTCCCTGAGGGAAGATGTGATTGAAAAGCAAATTCACTATTTCACTATTGTAAGTTAATGTTAAATAGAGTAAAACATTTTACATTTAAGTAACTTGTAGTGTATTCTTGGACCTCATTATTGAAATAACCAATAGCAGCTCACTAATCCTTTAAGTTCTATTTATTTAAAAAATATGCAGATTAATTTATTCATACATAATGTTAAAATGTTTATTCAAACATTTAGTTCAACATTTTAAGTGCCATTGTTTAAAACAGAAAAAGGGTAAATTTCAACAATTAGTTTCAACATTATTTGTTATATGTTAACAAATCATTAACATGTCTACCAATTTACTCATGGAGCCACATTGAGATCCCTATAGCTGGAAATTATAATCATATTGTGCCTTAAAAAGTAAGAAACCAAAAGAAAGTCTGATATGAATTAGAATATAAAAGGCTATTAATATATCTTTACAGGCATGCAAACTTTGGGTAAAAGTATAATGCAACAAAGATTCATTTCCAGAAGATCGCAACCCTAGTAGAGAATCACCTATTGCACTTTCAAATAAATATATGGATATTTGGAAAGAGCTTGTAATGTTCATTTCATACCTGTTTTCTATCATGTTAACAGAGCTTTGAAATGTTTTTTGATTGCAGAGGTTAATATTTGTGTTTTCCCATTGGCAGTATGAAATAAAAACAGAACAGATGGATGAATGTCTAAATGTAGAGAGAGCAATACTCAAACAGCTCTGTGGATAATTAGCACTCAACCTTCAGGGAAAGTACATTGTCTAAAAAAATGAAGTGATGCACATTATTCTATTATCAGTTGAAGTGAATATTACAAAAATATATTCATTTAGGTCTTTTTAAAACTGAAGTAAAGAACTGTATTGCTTGGAATGACTACTCAACAGTAAATTGTGACTATATGACTCAAAATAATCAATCTTTTAGTGATATTGTGTTCAATGAATGTGTGTTTTCTCTTTGTTTCAGGTTGCTGTATTCGGTTCTGCCTCCGTCTGTAGCCAATGAACTGCGGCATAAGCGGCCCGTGCCTGCTAAGCGATATGACAATGTCACAATTCTTTTTAGTGGCATTGTTGGGTTCAATGCATTCTGCAGCAAACATGCATCAGCAGAGGGTGCCATTAAAATCGTCAACCTGCTCAACGACATCTACACCAGATTTGACATTCTCACTGATTCTCGGAAGAACCCTTATGTGTATAAGGTGAGTGAATTTTAACCTGAAAATTGTATCTGCTTAATTTAATTTTTTTTTAAATTGGTTAATGGAACAGCTGAGAAGAAAGTAAAATATTTATTTTATAAAGTATAAATTTATTTTTATACTTATTACTGAAAATGCTTCAGAATTGACAGAAAACACCTTATAACCATAGATTTTTGGCCACATTCAGAGATCCAGCACACAAAAGACACAACTCTGTATGATTGTGACTAGCCTAAAAATATCTTGACAAAAAAAGATGTGTCCCAGGCACACGGATACATTAGTGTGAATAAGCTTGTGAAAAGGCAAGTTAGCCTCAATATAAAGTTACAATTATAACTTACAATGTGAAAAATATCAAAATCTAATTTCAGTGTCACTTTGAGCAAGCTTACTGTAACAAAGGTGTCACTTTCAACAAACGTAGTAAATCTAACAGCTACAAAGGTCAAAGACAAAGAAATATTTTATAAGTCTTTTTATGATATGTAGTTTTATGATAAAGCTTTTATGATGTACCTAATTACATCAATAAATGAATGACTATATTTAGAGTAGGGTGTGAAGCTTATTTAAGGTCAAGTGCCACACCGAATTATCTTATGTGGGTTGATATTATTAAATTTTTTTTCTTTTGTTAAACCTTGCTGTAGGCAAACCACAACGTGTGCACAATTCAGATTCTTATGAATAACCATTACTGGAGAAAAGAGACATTACTGTCTCGAGTCATTCACTAGAGACATTTGATAACAATTGGTAACTATGGAATATTAAACAACAATACTGATATATTATTATTTGTTTAATATTACAGAAATTGTATGGTTAATTATAATTACTGGCTCACTTCTCATTTAAATTCCAACAGCAGAAAACCAGTTCAGTAACACTTTTACAGTGTCCCTGTTACACATCTTACTTGAACTTACTATAGTAATAACGGTAAATTATGTGTGTCATGGTTGCATGTGTAGAAACAGTATGAAGACGAAGGAAATTGAAGATAAATGTCTTTGCCAAAACTCAGGCGACTATTTAATATTTTAGATGAGAAAACGTCAGAGTGGGTGACGTCACAATCCAAGAATCTATAAATACATGCCATGCCAAACAGCCGACAACTAAAAGTGTCTGAAGTAGATGCTGTTGGCAGGCACGCAACGAGGTATGGTGATGGGATATTGTTCCCTATTCAGGGAAGTAAGGGTACATACATAACTGAGACATTCCCTTTCAAGGGAACTTGCGCTGTGTCAAAGCGCTATGGTAACGCTATACTAATGTTGCCATAGCGACAAGTGCATGTCAGATGTGATCGGCCTCAGACGAAGACACCTGGATCCCAGGAGTGAAGTCTAGGTCTAAGTTGCAGAGTCTAAAGAAGTGTGTAGACAGGACCAGCCTGTCACATCACAAACATAACGGAGAGACTCCTGTCAGAAGGGCCTGAATGCTAGCCATACTCCTAGTAGAGAGGGTTCGGATTGCCAAGGGTGCGGTCAACCCGGCTGACTTATAAGCTTGTGAAATAGCCTCAGCTAACCACTCACTCAATCTCTGCTTGGACACCGGGGACCCCCTTTTTTGTGTGGGATGCCCTAAACATATGAACAGTTGTTAAAATTCTTGCGTAAGCATCCAATACCTGAAGGGCAAGCAGAAACCTTCTACCCAAAGGGATGTGGAAAGCAACGAAGGCCGCAACATACACCTTTAAGATGGTGGAGATAACCCAGTAGGGAGTCAGCATTGGAGGAACTCCAGTATTGTACCATCCGGGCAGTTAACTGGGTCCAGCCCATAATGAAGCTTACTTCGAGGCATAGTCTCCTCATGGCGGTAGCTCTGGAGTAGAGACAAGCCACAATCTCCACAGTTCTGAAAACTCTCTACAGTACCCCTGAGAGCAGAGCAATTTTTTATGAAGTACAGATGAACCCTCAGCCAAGTCTGAGCCAAAGCATCCAGTCCAGAGGAGCTGGATGTTATAGAGAGACAGAGTAAACATTGAGATGCCCCCTGTTTCAACAGGATGTCTGCTCCCTGCATGGCGGGAGCTCTGGAGTGGAGAATGGTCTCAACAACCTCAGTTGAGAGACCCAAGTTATGAGCTGGGCCCCCTCAGGAGCCAAGCCTTGATCTCCACAGTTCTGGGTAGGGGTGCAGTATTGTATCCCCTACAGGGGACAGCATGTCCCCCCCTGACCGGAATGTCCTGGGGAAGCCACATCTGTCCGTTAAAACAGAGCAAATAAGGTGAGATGGACCCTGTCCTGGTGAACTTCTCCAGAACTCCTAGGAGCAGAGCAATCAGAGAAAAAGTACAGACGAAATCTTAGCCAAGTCTGTATTCCCAGGCCTCAGCCCCTGTCTCGACTGGATGTCTGCTCCCAGATTTTAAGTCCCAGTGATATGAACCGCCCTTAGTGACAGCAACTTTCCTTGGGACCACAGAAGAATTTTGTGCATCAGTTTGTAAATTGGGTGTGATGTGTTATTAGATCGATCAAGAAAATGATGGCCCATATGAACATGAGCCATAAAGACAGCCATCATTTCCAGACAATTGATGTGCCAGGAGAGATGCACCATCTCACCACCATGGTGATCCCTTCACAGACCTTGTTGCTGAGCAACCATTTAGGCTCGCTCCTAAATCCGGCGAGGGAAACATCCATCATTAGCATTCGGCGGTGACAAACAACACAGGACCCACATGAAGGCATCGCCATGTGACCTTGATCATGTGAAAATGGGTTTCTGTCCAGGGAAAACCTGGTTTTGAGTCACCACTGCAGGGGAGTCAAGTACAGCAGGCCAAAAGGTGGATTGTTGGACACTACAGTCTTTGGAACTGCTTCACAGTGAGTGACTGGCCTAGCTATATTTGTTATGGCTTATAGGACTGATTCAATTCGTGCATCAGAACCAAATTCTAATTACACCTGAAAAGGTGGTCCTGGAGAAAGCATTTCTGCATTCAGCCTAACCCTCAACCATTCCATGGAAGAGCAACATCTCAATTTCAAACCGCTAAATTCAACAGATTATCAATGTAGTTCAGCTTATAAGAATCAGAATCAGAAAGAATCAGAATCAGAAAGAGCTTTATTGCCAAGTGTGCTTGCACACAAAAGGAATTCGTCTTAGTGCTCACGCTTCCAGTGCACATTTATAACACAACATGAACAAACAAACAAAAACAATCACTGAAAAACTCAACACCGAGGCAGCCATTTATCCAACTTATCTCCAGAAATTAGTGCAGTTTAGCAAGCATACATAGCAGACGCAACAAAAACAAAACGTCACATTGTACATCACGAGTTTGGGGGGGGGGAGATAGATAAGGACAAATAAGGACAGGACAGGCAGACGGATGTTGAGAGAGAATATGGCCAAAACATGAAGATGTTTTTGAGTTCAGTTCTGTGGCTTTGTCCCTGAAGGGAGATAAGAGAGACCAGGCTGCATGCTGACTTCCCAGCCGAGAGATGCAAATACAAATCCTTTTTTTAATAATCCATTTGATGATCTTCGGTAATTTGTCCGGATAATAATCAGTCAACCAGTCAGTTCAATCAGTTCAATCAGTTCTGGTCCTCAGCACCATGTCCAGCCTCATGGCCAGACCGGTAACAGTCTGTAAATTCACCGATCTGACTCGCTGTCCGGACTGCGTTGTTACGGTTCAGTTCGCATAGATTACGATTTAGTTCCTCAATCTCTATCACTCTCTGATCTAATCCCTTCAAACGGTCAGACCCGGCCTCGAGGCATTTCTTCATTTCAGACAGCGGCTCGGTGAATTTGCTTGCAGCTGTCTTACCAATCTTTCGATAGGTCAGGGTAATCCCAAAGCCAAAGAATAGGAACCCCGCTATCAGTAATCCAATCATATATAAATCCATTTCAGTATTTTCAGGGGTCCAGCAAGTGGCGGGTCAGAAAAAAAGAGACAAAAAAGACAGAATACTAAGCGCAAGAGCAAGAGCAGAGCAGAGCAGAGCAGAGCAAAGACACGTCTGCACTGTAGAGAAGCAGGAAGGAGACCATATAATGAAGGAGAGCTTATAATGTCTTGGAAGCGCAACACCTCAGTGCTGTGTCCGTAGATTTGAAAGATGATGCAATGATTGGTGTACCTTCCCCCAAAGGCAGACCTCAGGGACTTTCTGTATGTATGGTCACTGCAGATCAGTCCATGGACGTGATCTGAAACAATTGACCTAACCCTTGAAAGGGAACTAAAATTATGTTTTTTTAGAACAATTGAAAAATTCTAACTTTTACCTTTAAAATGTTCCCTTCTACATGTCCATGTTACAATGAGTGATTCATCAAAGGGGAAAAACTGAAAAGTTGCATCACCCACAAATTCAGTTTCAGCTGAAAGTGCAAATCCATGCCAGATATAATGCATAATTCTTATACCTGCTTTAAAATGTGAGCTATAATGCAAACAAGTTTAGCTAAAAACAGAAATTAAATTTATTGAATGTGATTGTTTTTTCAGCAAAATGTCACTTCTTTTCTTTTTAATATCACAAGCTTGATTAGACTTCTCTAGGGGCTATATTTGGCCCACATGCTGCATGTTTGACATGCTTGGTTTAAATATTACAAGTGTAATGCATGTCTTTTGAACTTCCAGAGCAACCATTAACAACCATGGTTTTGTATTTTCTGTAGATTTCTAACTTTTTTACTGTAACTTTCTGTGCTTCATGGCCTGTACTTTTCCAACTACACTTAATGTACAACGCTCTCTTAAAAGCAAGGACATGAGAAAATGTCCTTGATTTACATCCTAGGCATACAGACAAGAATGCACTTCATGTAGCTTTGCTAAGTAAACAAAACGGGCGGGTAGAATTTCAAGGCTGGCTCACCAAAAAAAGCAATATTTACTTAAAGCCAACTGTATCTATGTGGTCCAAAGGTTTCATGAAGAACTGTACTCTCTCTGAAGATGTGTTTTAGAGTTTGTTGCAATATTTCAATATTATATGCAATAAAAATTTGAGTTTGGAGAAAAAACATACAAGATGTTTTACTGGCAGCATTTGCAGTGTGCGTCTTCAAGAATACTTGGATGAATCACAAGTGTCTTACTATTATCCTGCTATTTTCATTTTATTTTGTTTGGCTGTATTTATATCACAAACTAAGGCTAGTTATTCAAGGTCACAAGATATCTTTAAATGGTTTAATTACTTTAAATTTCTCATTTTGGATATCCATTAATCAATACATGTTGATAAAAAATGTTGAGTAAATATCTACATCCTGTACAAATACTAGTGTTTTAAGTAGGTTAGTGTTAACTTTTAAATTACTTAAATATAAAGTGGAAAATCCTTTGAGGTTTATCATACCACAGACACATTAGCTATTTCTGGTGGTTTCTGATTTGAATCCATCTCTTTCTTGAATATCTTTCTATTCTCTGAAAGGTGGAGACTGTTGGTGATAAGTACATGACCGTGAGTGGTCTTCCGGAGCCCTGCATCCACCATGCAAAATCCATCGGTCACCTGGCCCTGGACATGATGGAGATTGCCGGACAGGTGAAAGTGGATGAGGATCCTGTGCAGGTGATCTCTCAGAATTTTTTCTTGACACAGTTACAAGTTTATACAAAAAAAAAAAGAAAAGAAAGAAGAGTATGCATTGCACATGAGGTTCTTTTAAGGCATTTTGTTCCAGAACATCTAATCAACAGGGTAACATAGTATCACTGGATTCTCTTTCAGAATAGTTGAAATATGTGGACACAAAATTGTTTTCTCAAATCTTATCTTTGCCTAAGAATGAATACCAGTTCAAGTAAATGTAATGAAGAATATTACTGCAATATCACACAAACTAGAGTGTGTGGTGTGGTTGTTTCAGCTTTACTTTTATCAGTACTGTTGGAATGTTTTTCAATCATATTAGAAGAACAGATAAATAGACAGTCGTTCTAATGTTCAACATACATGAAGAATATCACCACAGGTCTATTTTCAGATACTTTACCAAGACTGCCGAAGTTGGCATGCTGTGGGTGCTGATTACTCACATGATGGGACACTGTGTACTGTTTAATATATGATGTTCTATATAATGTAATATAGAACATTAGTGCTAGGATTAAGTTGTAGTCGATTTAATTTTCTTTGAGCTTCATTTTCATTGTTTCCTGTTCTGCTTTGCATGCGTTTGCTACTTATTTCCCTTAATTACTGATTACATTCATCTGTTGTTCATTTAGTTACCTCATTACCCTGTGTATTTATGCCCTTAGTTTCCTCAATTTTTTTTCAGTTTGAAATCAACTGAATTTATTTTTCATAGTTATTCTATATATTTTTATTTCCTAAGATTTGTGATTTAAGATGGTTATTTTGGATATGCCACACTCCAACCATCACCCATTACAATTAGTTCTGGTTCTCAAGATTTGGCCAGCGGCATCTCTACAGATGTCATTCTGTGCATTTTTCACCAAACACCAACAGTCAACATTGCTTTGGCTACATTTTGAACTATTTTAATTAGCTGAACATGAGAGGTCCAGAGATGTGGACAAAAATATGAAAGGCTGTGGATTAAAAAATGCTCTACTTGATGTTTGTTTGAAAATTCAGCAGTAAACATATGTGTATAATGTTGGGTTCCATTCTATTTAATCAGTTCACTACTGTATAGTCATCATGGATAAGTAATAGAGAAGTGGGATCAGTGTGCTAGGGCCATGCCCAGTGCTGCACTAGAAAACATTATCAAGCTATGATAATCCCTATGGCTCAACATTAACGCTTGTCTGGGACAAGTGAAAGAAAAAAAACAAAGAAATCACCAAAACATGAGCATGATTGTGTAGGGAACTTGAACAGTCGTAGTGGAAAAAAGTAAATGACATACTGATCATAATGTTGATGCTAATGGTATTTATTAGGTGCACAAATATTTACAGTGTTGAAAAACAAAAACAAATAAAAACTGTACAAAAAGGAAACAAACCAGCAACAATGTGCTAATTTGGCTGCACCAAATAGCTCAAGTGTTACAAATGGTACTCACAGGCAGAAATCCAAATGCATGTCTTTATTAAGAATGGTCGAATAGGCAGATGGTCAGGACAGACAGACAGCATTCGTAAACGATAATCCAGGCGGGGAAGTCAAGACAGGCAGATAACATACACAAGCGATAATCCAGGGGCAGGTGGATCTGGATCTGGATCTGGATCTGGATCTGGATCTGGATCTGGATCTGGATCTGGATCTGGATCTGGATCTGGATCTGGATCTGGATCTGGATCTGGATCTGGATCTGGATCTGGATCTGGATCTGGATCTGGATCTGGGGCACAGACATAAACACTCAGAAATGTTAACTATTGCACAACAAGACTTCGCGCTAACAGTGCGATTGACAGAGTCTTTTATTGTTTGTGTAATGGTTTGCAGGTGGTGCGATAATCAGTCCAATGAACAGCATCATGGGAAATGTAGTGCATGTATGTGTCAGTATACATGTGAGCTCCCTCTGGTGGCCAGAGAGGGGAGCGTAGAGCTCATATTCATAACAAGGTTGCGTTATTGAGGCTCGTGCAGCTTCTCGAGGAGAAATTGAAACAACACACACAAGCAAGCACAAGTCAGCATACTACGATTAAAAAATAGTTTTTTATTTATAACAAATGATACAGTTAAGCAATATCACATGACTTACTGAATACCATCACGAGTAAAAATGTGATGCTGATTTAACTCAACAGTTCAATAAGTAGATAGTATTATGTCACTTATATTTTAGATGCAATATTGACTGTCTTTGTTCAATTTCAGCAGAGAAAATCCTTCCCAACAACAATCAAAGTAGAGCCATAGTGCATCTCAGCAACACTCTTTCATTACTGAATGAATCAGCATTTTGAACAAATCGTTTGAATTAATGAATGACTCAATGATACAATATACTTGATCAAAGATTCAATCAACAACTACCTCATTCATGACTGAATCAGCCATTTGAACAAATCATTTGAATGAATGACTCAATAATACGATCTACTGGCAGTTTAGTTTCATGTTTAAAAATATATTTTTTTTAATCTGATGTTTCTTATTTGTATTTTCAAAAAATTCTTAAAACAGTAATTTAACATTATTTAATGCCATTGTAATTTTTCTGTGTAAATTATTTATTTTGATTGGCAGCCCTATGGTGTCTAATGATTATAACTGAATTTATTGATCAAATTTAAAATGCCCTCTGGGTAATTATCACAAATATGCCGATTTAAATACAGTAATACCTTGAGATAGGAACATCCCATCATACGAATCTTCCGAGATACAAGCAAGCCTTTGAGCATTTTCTTGCTTTGAGATATGAGTAAAGATTTGAGATCCGAGCAAGCTTACAGACACCGACGCTAGGTGTTCGAGCACTCAGAGCAGCCCATGAGCCTCACTCTTTCACTTTGCGTGCTCAACGACTTCCATACTTCCCGCGAGTCTTTCTGTGGAGTAGTGTTATATAGATGTATAGGGTACTTGCATATGATCTCCACTAGAGGGCCACCTTGGTTTTACAGCGGTGGTTACCGGGGGGAGACGAGTGATTCACAAGTATTAAGCTGGAAGCAGCAGTTATGTGCATTAAAAAATACATTTATTAATTGCACTTTGTGAACAAACTTTGAACCACAATTTGGAATATCCAGTTAATCTCCAAGTGAGTCTACAAATTTATTTGGAATCAACAAAGTATTTCATATATTTAATATTTAAAAACTTTAAAAAATTGTACTAGGAATTGATTGGCATGAAATAAATGTTAATATTAAACATTAGTGTATAATTGAAATGAAGGTCTAAATGATCAGTTCATTAATTAGAAAATTTGATCTTTTGACATTTAAGAGTTCTTTGTAACTTTAAAACATCCTGCAAGTTTCATAGCTTAAAGCGTCTTCCTCATCAAAAACAAAGCATTTACTTTATCAAGCTCCAAAAACGTCTTATTTTGGTATTTGCATATGACTGCCTCTAGATCTAGACATCAACGAATAGTTACACGTCATCGCACCACAGGCTGGAATTCAGTTGCTGAACAGCTCACATTTGTCAGCAATGGATGATTTGCTTCGCCTCAAATGCAAGAACCCATTATAATCACTGACACGGTCTACACTGGATACAGTAAACAGATGCGCGTTCAATTTCTGACATGTTCCACACACTTGAGTCTGTTAACAACAGTACAAAATGGAAAAGTGAATGAATGTTCGCTTTGGCATGCTCAAATGACATGTTTACGTCTCTGTACAAACATCAGAAGGATCCCAGTGTCGGAATTAAGTGGATGGTTAATTTTAATGATGTCCTGGATTATGTCAGAGCATTATATGTTTGTTTGGAGCATTTTGTTTGTAGATGAAGCACAGTGTAATTGAGTTTGCAAAGAAACTTTTGTTGAAAGATGAAGCAGCTAACTGTATTGGATCTGGATCTGCACCTCAAACTGTAAATAAATAATTTAATAATGCTTTGTCTATAAATGACAATAGCAGTTGTGCATCAATAATGTTTCCTATGCAATGATGTTAGCCAATAATAACACTGACTGTTTACTGACAAGCCGTAAAGGAGCTGCCCGATCCAAAAAACGATCATTTCAGAAAAAGGGTCAGAATGAAGGTTGAAAATATTTTTTGTTTGGAAAAAAAGTGTGGGTTATGTAACCCTGGTTCACTGAGAAGGGGAATAAGAGGCTGTGTCATGGAGTTGACATTATGGGGAACACCATCAGTGTGACCGGTGTCTAAAGCAAGTGTACCAAACACGGCAATTAATTGGCTGACCACATACCTTGACGTCACAAGTGGACGGTGGCTACAAAACACTTAATCAACTCTTATGTTTGGAGACTTGCAAACAAGTCCTAAACATGGCAACGAGACACATTCCTCTTGTCAGGGAAGTGGGGCTACATACGTAACCTAGATGTTCCATTTTGAAGTGGATCTTCAATGCTGTATCATGGAGTTGATGCTATAGGCAACCAATATCCACCTTGCCATGCTGAGGGAATGCATGCCACACTACTGTGTGAATGTGCACAAACATAGTGGGCATAGGTTAATTTGACTCTGTGGACAACTTGATCAGCATCTGGATGCATCAACTCCAAGGGCACATCCAAAATTACTCAAAAGACTGCTTAGTGACTTTATTCCTTAAGACCATATCTCCAAATATAGTAAGAGATGATGTCCAAGCTTTTATGCTCTATAGCAAGGGAAGTTCCAGCTAATACAATCCTTATTAGGCACTAAGAGCAGAGCTCTAAGGGAAGATGGCCCAGCTATGTCAGCACCTTGACAAAACCCTTAAGGATTAGCCTACTAAAGGGAGTTTATCAACTACAACCTTTGATATACAATTACTTCCAGGGGGAGAATATAACCCTCAATGTCATAGCAGAACCATAAAGACGCGTACCCATTAAAAGGGAAACCTTTAGTACCTGTTAATTCCTAAAGACCCTATTTCAAAACCCTGAGGATAAACTTACGTCCGTTCTGTAAAAAGCATTTCATACACTATACGCGCCACTTCTTCTTGCCAGTTGTCTGCCATATTTGTTTACTTTAAAGTCACGTTTGACCGAAAGAGATTTTGTGCGATTTCCAATGTTCACAGATTTCTCATGTCCACAGCCGAGGCTCTGTTGTTTGTGAATGGAATTTGTTAGTGTTATGTGCTTTCCTGATCACATTGTAGCAAACCACACACAAGAGGAAATAAACAGTTAATCTATGATGGATTATCTATGACAGAAATCCATGATTTTCTGTTTTCTTTCATATTTTGAAAATCTTTTAGTGTGGCCCCAGCTTTACTCAATCCTAAGAGGTATCCTAAAGAGTTGTCTACCAAAGGGAGCATGCAAGGTGCTAAAAACCTCAGTAATTAGGTAATGAAGGTTACAACCTTCAATGTTGCTACCCCTCAAAGGGGAAGCCTACATCCTTTAACTCTTTTCACCCACTCTCTTTAACCCCAAGGGAACGACAATGGAGCTTAGGCCCTATTTAAAAGCCCTATTAAACTTCAGTGTAACTGAGGGAGAGCAGCTTAACCCTGCTTTGAGTAAAATAACTCTACCTAAGCCCTGTTATAGCTGGCGCTTCGTCTTTTTCTTTTAGCTCTAGTAACATGATGAAGGCAACTGAAATTAAAAACAGATTGCATAATCTCACGTGACTGTCTTTGTCCAGCAGTTATCCTCAACAGTGCTAGCCTCAAGGACTGCCCAGTAGACTATATTGGATTGTGAGTTACGGTAGTCTAATTAGCAACACACACCACACATCATTAGCCCAAGACGGTGCCTGATGTTAGTGCTTTAACATCTTTTTCCCATAGAAACCCTCATCAGAGGGAGGAGGGGCAATATTATGAAGACTATTCAGTTGTTCTTTTCTGGATGCTTCCTATTAATGTCACAGGTTTGTAGATGAATAGATCTACTCAAACTCAAAAATGACTAAAAAATGCGGTGAATAAACAAGGTATTTATTATAAAATAAACTGAACAAAAATGAGAAAAACAGTCTGTGCGTGAAAACAAATGTGGTACACTGGATACAGTACAGTGTTTTCCCGACGCACTGATCAACTGACAACACGGGGAAGACACAGCTGGAAACATAGAGGAAACGAGCAACAGGTGTGGGAGATCAGCCTGTGATTGTGCTGCCAGGCAGCCCTGATTGCTCTACTCACGTGCTGAAGAAATTGACAGGACAATACAGACAACAGAGAAGAACCGGTGACACACCCTGACCCGTAACAAATAATCAACTCCCTGAGGTATTGCCTCCTACTTTTTGCAATATGCTGCCTCTGCCCCCTATTCCTCAGTTCCTCAGTAAGGACCAGATGAGTGGCTGCACAGACTTTCTGATCCTGTCTTCTGAAACATTCTGGAGATGGCTAAGAAGGTTTGGAAGAAGTGGAGGGTTTTATTGGTAGACTTGTACCCTTCATGGGATATACCACCTTAAAGCAGTGGGCTGTACCCTTGCCTCTCTAAACCTCTCTAAACCACTGTTTGTTCTGTCAGATCTGTGACTGCCTCAGAAGACAGCCCCTGCCCTTGGTCCAAGTCTCAGGAGATAAGCTTGGTTTTCCTGAAACACACGCCATGGTGTGCACAGCACTGCTAGCCTAACCTGCTGCCGCATACAGCTCACAGGGGAGGGACAAACAAGGCCCGCAAGGAAACAATTGTCCAAATGACCACAAGCTAATGTCTGTTTAATTTGTGAACAAGGTAAAATTAATCTATCAGTGGCATGGGCCATTACATACAATAACTCCCTTTATGCAGGGAGGAGCTGACAAAGCATTAGCTTGCCCTACTCCCCAGAGCTAGACGGTGCTAGGAGCTTTTCGTTCTTACCTCAAAAAGAAAACGAAAAAAGACTATCTTGAGTGGAGCTTCCTTCCCGTAAACTGTGCAGTATTTGGCAATGTTTCATACAGACATTAGCAGTATCCAAAAAAACAGATGCTGCGGTAATTATTTTTAATTTTAATTTACTATTTCTAGCTTGGAAGTTTTTCAGTTAGGTCTATTTCATCTGTGCCTTTGTTCCATTATAGTTTGTGTTCTTTGCTCTTTCTTTATCTCTGTTTGTTTTGTCTTCAGTAATCTTGAGAGGTTTTTTTTAGGGTAGTATTAGTTTTTTAATTGAAATTGAAAATGGTTATAAGAATTATGAAATGTCAGTGTTATAAAATATTTTGACATCATAAAAACACGTACAGTAATACCTCAGTTTACGAGTTTAATTCGTTCCAAGAGCGAGCTCGTAACCCAAAATTCTTGTACACCAAAACAATTTTCCCCATAAGAATGCTTTAAAAATCACTTGATTCGTTCCACACGATCATAAATGCCCATTTAAAATATTTTTTTGGGTTTTACCCTATTAATTACGTTTAAAATTACAACCATTAAGATCTCATATAAATACTAATTAATAATTGACAATAAAACTCTAAAAGTACTTGATAATTTACTGTAACGCACTTTACCTTTGAGGAGCGTCACTGCTGGCGTGAAGGAGACGAGAGGAGTGGGGAGGGGGGCGGGGCTTTACTGCTTAGACTAGGGAGAATTTCCTACCTTCTTTCTATATGCTGTACTGTACATTTATATTTCACTACATGAAGAATAGCGATCACAATTAATGCAACGACACGAGGTAAACCCGCTGTAAATCACTTATGTAGATCATTGTGACAAATGATCGTACAGAGTCATAATTGTTTAGTATGCTGTTCTCCAAAAGTGTATGGCCCTTTAAGAACGTCATTACGCCCTGTGTACCTTGTACTGAGAACACACTTGAGCCTCATTAGTATGTGTCGTGTTGGTAACACATGCTTCGTTAATAAAGTTTCATCGTATTTACATCTAACAGTCGTTGTGGTGATTAACGGAATGAACAACAACTTATAAAAGAATGCACTGTGTTGAATGATGCAGCTAAACCGAGCAACGCTGAGAGTGTCATGGGGAATAAGGGACGAGATGGATCCAAAAGCGAGTAAAAGATTTATTGTCCAGAGAAGTGTAAAACAAACAATAAGCAGCAAATGAAAAATGTCCAAGTGATGAGTACAAGTGAATCCAGGTGGCGCAGGGATGCAATGGGTAGCTGGTGTGTACGAGTGACGAATCCACATGAAAAAAAACATTGGAGTGCAGGCACAGGGAAACACAGGAAGCGGACGATAGAGGAACAAGGGACACAAACAACGATCTGGCAAACACAAGGTGGCTAGATATTGGCCGGGTAATGAAGTGCAGCAGGTAATAAGTTAATAATAAAAAGTTTTATTTATATAGCGCCTTTCCCATGCTCAAGGTTGCTGATGTGGTGATGATCAGGTGGTGATGATGAATGAATGAGTGGGGGATCAGTAGGCACGCCTCCCACATTCACTCCACATATCAAACACACACACACCTGCAGACAGAGAGTCAGTGCCTTCAGGAACCGTGACAGAGAGAATGAACGAGTGAAAGGGTGATAAAGGGGTTGGAACCATTATGAGAGGCAGTCGTTAGGATATTTCCAGTAAAAATGCGCGCGATGATGCTGAGAGTTAGATCTTTTCCACACAAAAATGCGCGTGAGTGAGGGAATATTTTTCTCGCACACCTATACAATGCTCGAATACCGATTTGACTTTCCATGCTCGTACACCGATTTGCTCGTATACTAGGTCACTCATAAACCGAGGTATTACTGTATATTGTGACCTAAAGGATTATTAGGAACACCATAATAATACTGTGTTTGACCGCCTTTCGCCTTCAGAACTTAATTCTGTGTGGCATTGATTCAACAAGGTGCTGAAAGCATTCTTTAGAAATGTTGACCCATATTGATAGGATAGCATCTTGCAGTTGGGATGCACATCCAGGGCACGAAGCTCCCGTTCCACCACATCCTAAAGATGCTCTGTTGGGTTGAGATCTGGTGACTGTAGGGGCCATTTTATTACAGTGAATTCATTGTCAATGATTCGAGCTTTGTGACATGGTGCATTATCCTGCTGTAAGTAGCCATCAGAGGATGGGTACATGGTGATCATAAAGGGATGGACATGGTCAGAAACAATGCTCAGGTAGGCCGTGGCATTTAAACAATGCCCAATTGGCACTAAGGGGCCTAAAGTGTGCCAAGAAAACATCCCCCACACCATTACACCACCACCACCAGGCTGCATAGTGGTAACAAGGCATGATGGATCCATGTTCTCATTAAGTTTACGCCAAATTCTGACTCTACCATCTGAATGTCTCAACAGAAATTGAGACTCATCAGACCAGGCAACATTTTTCCAATCTTCAACTGTCCAATTTTGGTGAGCTCATGGAAATTGTAGCCTCTTTTTCCTATTTGTAGTGGAGATGAGTGGTACCCTGTGGGGTCCTGCTGTTGTAGCCAATCCGCCACAAGGTTGTGCGTGTTGTGGCTTCTCAAATGCTTTTCTGCATACCTCGGTTGTAAAGAGTGGTTATTTCAGACAAAGCTTGAATCAGTCGGCCCATTCTCCTCTGACCTCTAGAATCAAAAAGGCATTTTTGCCCACTGGACTGCCGTATACTGGATGTTTTTCCCTTTTCACACCATTCCTTGTAAACCCTAGAAATGGTTGTGCCTGAAAATACCAGTAACTAAGCAGATTGTGAAATACTCAGACCGGCCCATCTGGCACCAACAACCATGCCACGCTATAAATTGCATAAATCACCTTTCTTTCCCATTCTGATTCAGTTTGCAGTTCAGGAGATTGTCTTGACCAGGACCACACAGAAACTGCCATGTGATTAGTTGATTAGATAATTGCATTAATGAGAAATTGAACAGGTGTTCCTAATAATCCTTTAGGTGAGTGTATATTGTCATTGTGTAATAAAATGAATCGTATCGTGGTATTAGATTCTGGTTGTGTCACCCGCCCCTACTGTGGGTATACAGTTGTATTATATATTATTATATTGAGTATACAATTAACTAATGCTGTTTTCTAAAAATGTCCACAGTAAAGAAGAATCTCGGCAATGTCTTTTGTTTAACTAGAAGACACAAATTTTTTATTATACGTGCGATTCTCGAAGATGTGTCACAGCTAAATGAAAGAGAATGCTGAATTAGACAGATGGAACAGACACTTTCACATAAAGACACACACAGACAAAATTAAGCACAGTCTGGCAAAGGGAGACACCGTCAGATCATCCTTCCTTTCAGTGTTTAAAAATACACCCACATTAACTTTATTCTGAACCGTTAGCTCTGCTCTGGCACGTACACATGGCAGAGTGTGTGTTGTTCAGAGAAGGAATGTTCTATGCATTCTAACCATTTTTCCTGTAAAAATATGTCAGAATTGTTGAAGACGATGTGATTATTAATGCATTATGTGTGAATGTGTTTACATAATTTCAAGAATATTTCAATACATATTTACCATCTAACTATTATGTTTTGGAGCAGATCACCATTGGAATCCACACAGGAGAGGTGGTCACAGGGGTGATAGGGCAAAGAATGCCCCGTTACTGCTTGTTTGGAAATACAGTCAACCTGACAAGTCGTACAGAGACCACAGGAGAGAAAGGAAAGATAAATGTGTCTGAATATACATACAGGTGAGAATTGCAGTATGTCAAGCCTGAATAACAAAAAATTGTTAAGTTGGCTTGAGAAAGCCAACTTAGTGATATTGTATCTAAACTTATTATTATTCTTCTTACCTAAAATTCTCAAAGCATCTCCTCCTAGAGCTTTAAAGCTACAACCACTAAACTCTGCTCAGACTTCAGACCTGTTCTGACTTGAGTTGCTATATCTTTTCAGACTGATTAGACTTTGATAAAATTGAAGATTAAAATTATAAAAAGTTCCATAGACTTACATGAAAAGTGCGAAAACTAAAATTCAACTAAATGATGTTTTATTAACAAAGTTCGGGAGGAGCACGTTCAAATGATTAACACAATCAACACGTCATCAGCAATTACACCTCATCCTATCAGCAGGAGAGGAAGCATGTATATATAGACATGTTTGACATGTTTTGGCTTCAAACTAATCAGAGCTCTAGAAGGAGCGTCAATCACTGACGCTTGAACGAATCAGAGCGCTGCCAGAAACTGATAGAGCCGCCATTACTGGATGGAGAAAGAGATCATAATCTCCTGCTATAGATTTATGTGAGCAAGTTTATGATCAAACGGAAATTGTTTCCGATTATCAAGTAACCCCTGCAGCTAAGTTTATTTATAGCGCCTAAGTTTATTTATGTACTTTATTGCAGAAGTCTGACTCTTGCTCGTATTTACATGGGGAAGGCAGATACATGGAAAGGCTCCCCTGAGCAGCGCGCGCGCGCTGACTCGATTCAAGTTTAAGTCAAACTCTGGCGGCAGCGTCTAACAGTCAAATTTTATTTATAACTAATTCTTGAATATATATTTACATTGTGTTAATTTTTTTATCTGCTTTACTAAATTTAACTAAAGTCTGACTCCTGTTCTCAAGTTCAAACGTGCTTCCTGAGCAGATTCGCTTGTAGATCGATGTTTTGTGAACACTTAAACAGTAAATGAAATAAGGTGTTTAAAGGATGAAAAAAACATGGCAGATCGATTCAAACTGTAAACTGCTTGTAATTCGAAAAAACTGCATTATTCTCCCGATTGTTCTTGTGCAGAAATGATTTAAAAAATACTAATATTTAAGTTTTGTTTCCAATGAAGGAAGGATTTATATACATCTAAATAGTATATATTAGAGGCTGCATATACATGCAGTGTAACGACATTTTTTGAAAGAGGTAAATAATGTTTAATTACATCTTTAAAATAGAAATAAAATATTTCGTCACAACACCTATGATGGGGTCCTTCATGATGAATAACTCCATGTGTGTACCCTAGATGTCATCTTGTGGACTAACCAAGTATTGCAAGAGTTCTGTAATCAATTAATAATTTAATAATGTTTATTACCAATGTAAATGTTGTTGATTTTAGATGCTTTATATTTAATATTCATTGTTATTCTTTGATATTTCAGACCACTCAAACTGATATTTCAGACCACTCAAACTCAAACTGTTAAACTGAATCATCAGTAATCTCCAAATAAATCTTGTTAGCGACATGTTTTAAAGTTTAAACTCTCAAAACTTTTCAAGCTTGAAGCTTTTACAACTAATTTAAACTTTCAGGCTAGGCTTTCTCAAGCCAACTGAAGTTTATTTCTTATTTCTAGTTTTATATGAAATTGAAAAATTTGAATTTTTTTTATTCAGTGGTTAAATCCCTTTATTTTTTTATTTTTTACTTGAATAAGACCAACCAAAATGAGGATATAATATAATATACATGAAGAAAGTGAATGTTGTTATTGTTTTGTCTCAGGTGTTTGCAGTCATTGGAAAACACTGATCCTCAGTTTCATTTGGAGTACAGAGGACCTGTAACCATGAAAGGAAAAAAGGAGCCAATGAAAGTGTGGTTTCTCTCACGCAAGACCTAACACACACTGTGGGGCCGCAGCGATGCCATTTGTATTGTGTTCTCAGATAATGTGCATTCATTCTAAAATCTATGAAAAGGAACATAATGTACTTTGGTTTCTTCATTATCATTTTATTCTTCCCCTCTCAGAGGCTAAATTAAATATAGGAGGGGGGGGGGGGGGTATATATAGAGCAGAGGGTGAACAAAGCTGTATGCATTTTATATAGAAATACAGTAATACCTCGGTTTACGAGTTTAATTCGTTCCAAGAGCGAGCTCGTAAACCAAAATGCTCGTACACCAAAACAATTTCCCCCATAAGAACGCACTAAAAATCACTTGATTCGTTCCATACGACCATAAATGCCCATTTTAAATATTTTTTTAGTTTTAACCTATTAATTACATTTAAAATTATAACCATTAAGATCTCATATAAATACTAATTAAGTATTTTTAGAGTTTAACTGTCATTATTAACTATTTACTGTAACATGCACTTTACCTCTTCACTGCTGGCATGATCGAGACGAGACGAGAGGGGAGGGGGGTTGGGGTTTCTGCTTATATATTTCACTACATTGTAGCGTTGCTTCTTTTAATAACCAGACAGGTTCCTTCTCATTCAGAGATTTTATTGAGAACTATCGGATTGCGGTCCTGGCTTCAACCCACGCCGTACATAACAGAAGAATCAAAACTATCTCTGCTCTCTCTCTAGCGCCGACTGAAACCCCGCCCTCTTAAAGTGACAAGACTGTTAACTTAACACTTATTGACACATCAGATTAACTAGTTCCTTCAACATTTGTAACGATATTACAACGTGAAGAATAGCGATCACAATTAATGCAACAACACGAGGTAAAACCGCTGTAAATCACTTATGTATATGATCTGTACAGAGTTATAACTGTTATAGTATGCTGTTCTCTAAAAGTGTATGGCCCTTTAAGAACGTCATTGGGTGCGTTGGACTGTGAACACACGTGAGTCTCGTTAGTATGCAATGTGTGGTGTTGGTAACATGCTCCATTAATAAAGATTCATCATATTCACATGTAATCATATTCACAACAACTTATAAAATAATGCACTGTGGTGAATGATGCACCCATACTGAGAGACACTGAGAGAATGAACGAGTTAAGGGGTGATAAAGGCGCATGGGTGAGGGAATTTTTTTCTCGTACACCGAGACAATGCTCGTACACCGATACGACCCTCCATGCTCGTACACCGATTTGCTCGTATACCAAGTCGCTCGTAAACCAAGGTACCACTGTATATGTAAACTGCTGTCTATTTTATATTAATGATATTACTTTGAGTGCCAACTATTGAATTGATTTACAGTTTTTTACAATTGCTAGGACACATTTCTCAATACACTTTCTCAAAAAAAGAAAATTCACCCAGTGATCACAACAGCAGTCTACTTGAGCTAAACTGTGGAACATGTATCATTGCTTTGTCACAATATGCATTCAATGACTACAGCTTTTAATTTATCTAAAAATAAATTGTGAAAATGAGAAATGTGTCCTACCAATTGTAAAAACAAATCAAAACAATGTAATACAGTAAAAGACCATCCGAATAAATACAACTGGAAAATGGTACAGATGCAACATGCAGCATACACTATGCAACACGCAAACATTAGTTTTTGTTGTCCACACAAACACTACAAGTCCAATAATATTGTATTATTTCATCACTGATTGAAAGAAGTTATTTTCTTTTGTCACTGTATTAAGTACTATGTCTTTGTGCTGATATTTAAAGTTTGGAGCACTACAACATAGAAATACCTAAAAGAAACTTAATATTAAGAAATAACTTTTCAGTATCACAGCACATTTTGTTACTGTATCAATTTATTGTATTTGAAATACTCAGTTTAATCATAATTCAATTTACAAGTCTAATAGAATTTTTCATGTTTCAGGATAATGTGCATGATGTAAATAATAAAAATGCACATTAAAATCGTAATTACACCCATACATTGCCAAATGTACCTATAAACAAGCCATTTTATGATTACAATTTAGAATATACTTACATTATTGTTATACTATGAGTAGTTATTGCATGAATTAAGAGATTCTAAACAGTTTCAAAATTAATATTTTCTATTTAAAAAGTGGATGTACTTCATTGGTGTAGGAGTTTGTATTCATTGAACCTCACAGATAGGAAACGATTATTTTATGTGCACCTCTACTTTCAGCATATATTTAAGTCTTGAATTAAAATATTATTTAAAAGATTTGTCTTATTTGTTTGTGTTGTGTTGTATGATAAAACAAAGTAGCATTGTGCTGCTAAGGTACTTTTTTCTTTTACATAATTACAAATATTAAGGTTGGCAATAAACATTATAAACACTATAAAATCAGACATAGACTCTCAGATTCAGAAGCAGTGGGGTATGAATAGAAACATAAAAAAATATATATAAATGTCAGGACTGAATCGATTGAATAAATAGCACAGAAAATGTTTATTTCATGATAATAGTAAAGAAAAAAGAAGAAAATAAATGCTTACTAGGATCATATTTTTGTACCTCAATAACCTAAGCAAAACGTACTATATCAGCAGACTAGTGTATTATCTTCACCAGAAACCAATATTATCTTTATACAGACAGCTATTACCATATAAAGCTCAGTCAGTCATTTTAGTGCAACTGTCTCCTTCTTGTGGTACAAACATGTAACTACTTTGAAAATTAATGCTTAGCTCAGAAAGATAAAATGAAATGCCATTTTAGCATTTTCTAGTTCCCCTTCAAAACTTCTTGAAGCACTATGACCCCAATATTTTCAAAACTTCAACTTCCACAGATATTTGTTGATTATAGATTGTGTAGTAAATCATTATCTTTTGGACATAAACTGTGCTAGCAGTTACTACTTCTCTTTAGTAAAATGCCAAGTGCAGTAAGACAATTGATTGTGTCATATAAAAAGATAAAAACATCATAGAAACAGATTGTTTTGAATTGTTTCTGAAATAAGAGTAAGTGGGAAGATTGTTATACCCTAGTGATAGATTGCAAACTCAAATTGCAAGATTATTTGATTAGAGCAATCAAGCATGACTTTACAATTCTGATCAACAAACAACCTTTTGTGTTTTATAGAAGAATAATTGTGCAGGAAAAATGCAAATGAACAACCTACAGCATATGAACCATAGTACAATGGAGCACACAGGGTTTGTAAAGCCACATATTAAAAAAAATATAAGTGCACATAAACTACCGTTTAAAATTATTATTTTTTTATTATTTGTTTAAAGAACTTATTTGTATTTAACAAGGATGCATTTAGTTGAGCAAAAGTGACAGTAAAGATATGTTACAATTCTAATGTTAGAAAATGGTATTTGTTTCAAATAAATGCTGTTTTTAACATAATAGAAAGATGAATGATTCTGAATGATCACATTGAAAAATACATTGTACTGATATCTCACAATGTTACTGTATTTTTATGTAAAATGCAGCCTTATAAGCATAAGAGACTTATTATTAAATAAGTTATATTTATGATTTTAACAAATCAGATCACTATTTTGCAGATACAAAATCTGTAAACTTGTAACCACACCTGTATATGGTTTACTGCAAGTTTAGCTTTAAGCCTCTACAGTTCAACATGGTTTGAGGTGCAGTTTTATTATATCATAAATATCATGAAACATTTAGATCTATTTAGATCTACATTTAGAGTTCAGATCTTTTCTTGTGTTTGCTTTCAGTGGGACAATATCAAAGGTCTTACAATAGAACTACACAAAATGTCTTCAAAGGTCTTATTTTATGGCACTAAGACTGAGATTAAGACTGGGGTAATGATAAAATAAACCATTATCAGAGATTATCATGTCTCAAGTCTTGATATCTCTTTATCTTCTCATTGAGTCTCCAGATAAAACTTTCACCTTACATGTTATTTTAACTTTATAATTGCCAGGCCATGTACACGTAATGGTTTAAAATGTCATTACAAGTAAACTTACAGCTTTTCTCACAGTAGTGACTTTTTCATTAGTATTTAAGACATTGTGAGCAATAACAGTGAGAAACTCAATGAACTGTTGAGTCATGTCACACATAGAAGAATTGCAAAGTCATTAATCGACAACCCATCAGAATAGTTCTCAATTTAAAAGATACAACAGAGTTCAAATTATGCTAGCTAAAATTCATTGCTTAATACAGAGTTAAACAGTAGTTATTGCCACATAACTTGTGTAACAGACACGCCCTACATTTTAAAAGGACTTTGTGTGAGAACAAAAGAGACATCAATGCCATGAAAATAGTTGACCATCCAATACAAGTGAGTGCTTGTTCTCGCAGAATGATTTGAAGCCTCCACTCTTTTGCACAATCAATGAAGAAGAGAGGCATGCTGAGATGTGCAACATACAGCCTGGAGGGAGGGTGAAATTTATACTCTGTGAGCTTTACTCGGCCACATCAGCATGAAGATTATACTCAGATAAGACAGTATGTGTTGTCACTCGCACGGGTATAAAAGACAGGTGTAAGGTAAAGTTAGGCCACCATCAGGATCACAGCAGTCTGTCATCATGGCCTTCAACGGGACCTGGAAAGTTGATCGCAATGAGAACTATGAGAAGTTCATGGAACAAATGGGTCAGTAGACACAGACAAATTAAGCATGTCTGAATACTGTTGGTTTTAAAACCAAACTCTGAAATCTCTTTCTAAAGATGTTGAGTGATTTAGTGAGTCATTATTTATAAAGTGTTTGTGCATGTGTACTGTATATCTTTAAAGGCATCAACATGGTGAAAAGGAAACTAGCTTCTCATGACAACTTGAAGATCACCCTGGAACAGACTGGAGATAAGTTCCATGTGAAAGAAGTCAGCACTTTCCGCACAATGGATATTGACTTTACTCTGGGCGTCACCTTTAACTATTCTATGGCAGATGGCACTGAGCTCACAGTAAGCACAATGATTTCAGATTTCAGAGGTGCTTTAAAGGCTCTGTATTGGCATCAATGGTTGCATAAAAAACCTTTAACCCATAGTAATCAAAGGCGAAGGTTCAGATGTGTGTTGAGCAGTGCAGAATGATAATTAATGAAATGGTGATTTTATACATTCACTACTTTGTTCTAAATCAGCGTCACATGTACATTTGCTGAAACCAGTGCTTTTCTTATGGAGTGGAAACTACAAAGCTCACACTAGAGCAGCAGAGAAGAAACATAACTTTCATAACACTCTCTATATTAAAGCCTCCTGAACAAACAACCACTAAAAGGTCAACGAGAGAATGTCACACTGCAATGTCACAATTCAAACTGACCTTGAGTCTGATCTTGGACATTCTGATTGCAGGGATCCTGGGAAATGGAGGGTGACATGCTCAAAGGGACTTTCACACGTAAGGACAATGGAAAGACGCTAATAACAACCAGGAAGATTATTGGTGATGAACTTGTACAGGTGAGTTGTTGTTTCTTATGGATTATGACATATATTCAGACCAAATCTGGGATTAAATGCTGTAAACTTGTGTTCACTTTTTGATTTTTTGCTTGCAGAGTTATAGTTATGAAGGTGTCGAGGCCAAGAGGATTTTCAAGAGGGGTTAAAATGCCATGACCATTCCAACATTTAGTGGGATGATAAATGTTAGAAGCATTTATATTCAACAACTGGCAGCCCTAAAGTTTGCAAAGCATGTATGTAAATTGTGTCATTTGCACTATGAATTTTGATACTTATGGTAATAAAGCCATTTTAAGTCCTTTTGCGAACAGTTTTAATTATATGCTGCATGTGTTATGAACCTGTGACTCTTGTTGGATGAAATTATTTCAAACAGAAATACTTTGTGATACATTACAATTTGTTCCATTTAAAAAAAAAAGGAAAACATTTATATAATCATATAAAGACAAAAATAAATTGTGTCAGTGATTGAACATTTGAAGTTTATTAAACAAAGAATAAAAATAACTGCATAGACATCTCCAAAAATATATAGCAGATATCCTTTTACATTATTTATTTCTTTTGAACCATTTTAATATTTTGCACGGGAAAATAATTGCTGGAAGGCACTCCACAAACAACCTCTAGGGAGTATGTACAAAGGTCCATTTGCAATTAAATTAAAGTCAAGGACACAATCGCTATCTTTGTCTTTAAGACTTATATATACACACTACTGTTCAAAAGTTTTAGATTTGCAAGTTGTTGTTTTTTTACATGTTTTTAAAAGAAGACTCTTTTGCTTAGCAAGGCAGCAATTATATGATCCAAAACACTGCAAAAACAGCAAAACTGTCTTCTATTTGAAAATATTAAAATTGAATTTATTCCTGTGATGGCCAAGTTGAATTTTCAGCATCATATCTCCATTCTTCATTGTCACATGAGCCAATGAGCCAATGAGCAAATAATTGTAACATGCTGAATTTCTGCACAAGAAAGATTTAGTATTATCAATATTGAACACATTTTTGTCAGGATTCTTTGATAAATATAAAGTTCAAAAGAAAAGCATATGATTATCTGAAATAGAAATTTTTTGTAACATAATACATGTCTGTCCAAAAAAAATTAAAAAAATAAAAATAATAATAATAATAATATAAATATATAAAAGAAAGAAAAGAAAACTGTTACTGGCCCCAAACTTTTGACCGGTCGTGTATAATGTTACCAAAACCTTCTATTTCAGATAAACAAAAGAATCCTAACAAATAACATTGTACACAACTTTGATAATAATTGATTTCAATTGATTTATTTGATAATAATAATGTTGACTCGAAACATGTTTCTTGAAAAGAAAATGAGCATATTAGAATGATTCATTGTATTTTGTAAAAGTATTTCACAATATTACTTTTTTCCTGAATTTTGGCTGAAAAAAGTAAGCAGAAGGAACTATGTTTTAAAAGCATAAAAAATATTACCAATCTAAAACTTCTGAATGGTGCTCTGTGTGTGTGTGTGTGTGTGTGTGTGTGTGTGTATACTGTATATATCATTAAATTTGATATTCAGCATAAAATGCTCATTCATGTTCACAAGCAAATAGTAATTCAAACCAAAGTGCATACTGCCCTCCTGTGGATGGCTCTTATAAGATACTCGAACTTCACAATTTACAGAAAGAGGAAGAGGGTAGAAACAAAATCTCTCCTATACTTCCTTCAGTTTCAAATGGATTGTAATTACAAGTACAAAAAAAGAAAATCCATAACTTTCAACTTCTTTGGCAATTCTCTTTCATTACTTCTCACTGGGTCACCATTACCTGAAAAAGAAGACTTAGTATTATTATATATTGTTTTTCAATACATAAAGTACTACTCAAAAGTTTGAACAAACCAATTCATTCTTTATTATTATTAATTTAGTTTATTACTTAATTATTACTTAATATAGCAACTAAGCTATACAGTATTAGTACTAGTGTAGTCAATCAATGGCTGAATACGCAACAGAACTTAATTGATAGAGTGATATAGTTTTATTAATATAGATATAGATTAATCTATTAATCTAGATATAGATTTTGTCATTTTTTATAATTTTTTATGCTTTATTTCAGGCTTGGGTATTTTAGTACTTAAACTTATTTTATATTATTTATTCGCTAGGCAAATGTTTAACTTTTTTCACCTTTAGTTTAACTGAAACAGGGGCAAGATTTCTATTTTCCAGCATGCTTTGACATGATACTCAAAAGGGAATTTAAAGCTAAAGCTAAAAATATGTGTTATATAATGTTCTGAGCAAGATCAATGTAATTTGACTAGCAGAAACCTTAGTAAATCCCTAGTGTTATTCATTTAAATGCTCTCCTTCCATAAAGTTTGCGTCTGAAAGGGAAACTCCTACAAATGCATATGCAATAAGGTCAGCCACAAAAATAATTGTGTCCACACCTTTTCAGAGCTAATTTTTCATTGTTTGTCTTTAGTAAACCCAAAAGAGTGTTTGTTGCTGCATACAGTCAGTAAATCTGGTCCTAAATGCTCTCTATTGCTGTACTCATTCAGCAATTGCTTTTCTATAATAATGTAACGAAAGCATTTGTCACAGTCATGTCATGTTCCTCCTGTTTTGTCCCTCATGTGTTCCCGTAGATGTCTTGTTAGTTTAATTACCCATTTAGTTCGTCACCTGTTGGTTATTTCCTCATGTATTTAAACCCTTGTGTTAGCCCTTGTCATTGTCAGTTGTTATCGTTGCCTGTGCTCCAGTGTGGATGTTCCTCGTGCCTCTAAGTTTGCACTCCCATGTGCCATTTTGTTTTTCTTCTATTATTAAAGTATTTCTGTTTTTGACTTCCGAGTCCGCTCCGAGTTCCTCTCTGCATCGCACGCAGCCTCCAGCGTAACAGAACAACTGACCAGGGTTGGTCGCCCTCGTGAGACCAGGCTTGTCACCTTATAAGACTTTCGAAATATGGATATCCCTGCCGTCGCGCTGCTCCTGCTAGAGCAGAAAGACCGTTCGCTGGAGTCCCACACCCAGGACTTCCTCGATCTGGCGTGGCTCACCCACTATCCGGACGGCACGCTGATCAGCTTTTACATCGCTGGACTAAACGCGTCGTCCCGGGCAGGCATTCCAGCGGGCGGCCCCGACAAGGATTTCCCGGCCTTTGTGGAGTGGGTGCTGGCGAGCAACGGCTCACCACTTACCATCGGCCCAGCGGAGGACACCGCCAGCCCCACTCCCCAGTTCATGCCCGAGTCGCCGCCACCAAGCTCCTCGCTCGTCGACCTGCATCCCGCGGCCGACGAACAGCATCCCGCGCCTCGACGCCCGTCATCAGCGCCTCTTCCCGCGCCTCGACGCCCGTCATCAGCGCCTGTTCCCGCGCCTCGACGCCCGTCATCAGCGCCTGTTCCCGCGCCTCGACGCCCGTCATCAGCGCCTGTTCCAGCGCCTCGACGCCCGTCATCAGCGCCTGTTCCCGCGCCTCGACGCCCGTCATCAGCGCCTGTTCCCGCGCCTCGACGCCCGTCATCAGCGCCTGTTCCCGCGCCTCGACGCCCGTCATCAGCGCCTGTTCCCGCGCCTCGACGCCCGTCATCAGCGCCTGTTCCCGCGCCTCGACGCCCGTCATCAGCGCCTGTTCCCGCGCCTCGACGCCCGTCATCAGCGCCGGTTCCCGCGCCTCGACGCCCGTCATCAGCGCCTGTTCCAGCGCCTCGACGCCCGTCATCAGCGCCTGTTCCCGCGCCTCGACGCCCGTCATCAGCGCCTGTTCCCGCGCCTCGACGCCCGTCATCTGCGCCTGTTCCCGCGCCTCGACGCCCGTCATCAGCGCATGTTCCCGCGCCCAAGCCAGAGATCCTCAAGCCAGAGATCCTCAAGCCAGAGATCCTCAAGCCAGAGATCCTCAAGCCAGAGATCCTCAAGCCAGAGCCGCCGGCTCTTCAAGACCTCCAAGACCTCCAAGACCTCCAAGACCTCCAAGACCTCCAAGAACCTCCACTGGCCTTCCCAGTTCCTCCACTGGCGCCTCCCGAGCTCCTCGCCCTGCCGGTGCCTCTCCTACGCCTGCACTGCCCCCTAGTACCATCCAGGCCTCCCGACGGCTTCCCGGGGAGGCCCCTCAAAAAATTTTTTGGGGGGGGGTGAAGGATCTCCGAGGGCGGGTGGGGAGAAGGAGGCGCAGCCGACTGGGGAATTGGATTCCCCGGCACCACCCTGGACACGCCCGCGTATATGGCCCCTGACCCCACCTGCACCTCCGTGGACACGCCCCCGCACTTGGCCCCTGGTCCCGCCTGCACCTCCGTGGACACGCCCCAGTACATGGCCCCTGACCCCGCCTGCACCTCCGTGGACACGCCCCCGCACTTGGCCCCTGGTCCCGCCTGCACCTCCGTGGACACGCCCCCGCACTTGGCCCCTGGTCCCGCCTGCACCACCCTGGAGACCTCCTGGACTCTGTAACCCGGTCTCCAGGGTGCCCACCCGCCCACCCATGTTCTGATGTATTTGTTTGGTCCTCCCCCCTGGTCCCCCTCCCTCCCTCCCTCCGCTGTTAGCCATCTTAGGCGCGAGGTCGCGCCTTCCGGGAGGGGGAGCTACTGTCACAGTCATGTCATGTTCCTCCTGTTTTGTCCCTCATGTGTTCCCGTAGATGTCTTGTTAGTTTAATTACCCATTTAGTTCGTCACCTGTTGGTTATTTCCTCATGTATTTAAACCCTTGTGTTAGCCCTTGCCATTGTCAGTTGTTATCGTTGCCTGTGCTCCAGTGTGGATGTTCCTCGTGCCTCTAAGTTTGCACTCCCATGTGCCATTTTGTTTTTCTTCTATTATTAAAGTATTTCTGTTTTTGACTTCCGAGTCCGCTCCGAGTTCCTCTCTGCATCGCACGCAGCCTCCAGCGTAACAGAATTGTATTACCAATCAGCAAGTTAGTATTTACTGAATTAGCTACTTAAAGCTAGCCAAGTTTCTACAATTTAAAATGTTTCAGTTGCACTTAAATGATAATTTTAAGATAAATGTGTGAATTAGCTTACTCAAATATTTCAATTTAAGCAATCAAAAAGTATGAGTACAAAATAAAGAGCTGCCAGTTCTGCTTACTTAATTTTTTTTAATAACTTAAAATCTTTGATGTAACCGATTATCTCAATTATTTTGAGCTTGGCCAACTTAGTGTTTATACTGATGAAGTATTGCAGAGCATCATTATTTATTATTTATTATCGATTCTGTTATTTTAGTTATGCTTGATCTGTCCTCAGCCTTTGATACTGTGGATCACGAGATTCTTGTCTCTCGCCTGGAATCCTGCATCGGGCTACAGGGGGAGGTCTTAAGTTGGTTTAAATCTTTTTTAACCAATCGAAGTTTCTCAGTTAAAGTTAGTAACTTCACTTCCGATTCAAGCAATCTAAGCTGCGGTGTTCCTCAGGGTTCCATTCTAGCTCCTACCCTGTTCTCTCTTTATTTGCTTCCTTTGGGCTCAATCTTTAGCAAACATAACGTTTCCTTCCACTGTTACGCAGATGACATGCAAATCTATCTGCCTATAACAAGAAAAGAAAAATCTGCTCTCCATACTCTATTAGCATGCCTGGACGATGTTAAATCATGGCTTTCCAATGACTTTCTTTCCCTAAACTCAGATAAAACGGAAGTCATTGTCTTCAACCCTTCTGACTCCAGAACACAAAATCCTATTGATCTTGAGTAATTAAGTTCATTTATCTCTCCCAAAGTGAGGAATCTGGGAGTGGTTTTTGACAACTGTTTAAAATTTGACAAGCAAATAAGCACTGTTCTTGGTTCTAGTTTCTTCCATCTTCGCTCTCTCCCTAAAATTAAATCCTTCCTTTCCGAGGGCTCTTTAGAGACTGCTATCCATGCCTTCATTACATCGCGACTGGACTATAAATTCCCCTACTGCAGTTCGATCACATTACACCCCTCCTGAGATCTCTTCACTGGCTGCCTACCCAGTCTAGAATTGAATACAAAATTCTACTACTCGTTTACAAATCTCTAAATAATATGGCTCCCTCCTACCTGACCGATCTTCTTCACCCTTACACTCCTGTGAGAGAACTGAGATCGGAGGAAAAACTACTCTTAAAGATCCCCAGAACCCGCCTAAAGACAAGGGGAAATCGAGCTTTTGAAGTGGTTGGCCCCACGCTATGGAACATTCTTCCTGACCCTGTTAGAATGGCTTCCACTTTATCTAAGTTTAAATCGTGCCTTAAAACTCATCTTTTCTCTCTGGCATTTGATGTATAGTATGTAATTATTTGTGGTATTTGTGTATGTGCAGTTGTTTATGCATGTATATATGTTGTATATACATATGTGTATATGGTTGATTGTGTCTCTTTGCCTCTGCCTCTCAGTTTTTGTTTTTTGGCTGTTTCTGTTTTGTTTTATTTTCTATTTGTTTTCTATTTTTATTTCTTATTTTATTGTTTCTTTTATACTTTATGTACATTTTTCTTTCAACCTGTTGTACAGCACTTTGGTTGGCCTTTGGCCATTTTTAAATGTGCTCTATAAATAAACTGAACTTGAACTTGATTATTTAGCACAGTGATTATTTAGCACACCATTATGATTAAATAAACAATTCACATTACAGTAAAACAAATTCAGCATCAGTTATTTCATGAACTAGTACTGAAAAATCGTCTTATTGCATTTAATTCAGGTTAAAATAATTTATATTTTATTATTGTTTATTCATAGCAGATTAATGTTATTTTGATAATTAATAAATTCTCTAAATGTATTGCACATTGTTAGTCTGTGTTATCTATTGCATTAACTAATAAACAAATCTCTTAAAGGTCACCTTTAGTATAAAGTTGTTATGAATATGAGCTCTGCGCTCCCCTCCCTGGCCACCAGAGGGAGCTCTCACTTATACTGACACTTCACTACACACTACATTTCCCAGCAACCATCACACTGGACTGATTACACACACACACCTGAACTCCATCATCATTGTTTGCCACACCACCTGTGATTCATTACCTGGACCATAAAAGACTGTTTCATTCTGACAATCACCGCGAAGTCTTGATTTGCAATAGCTATCATTCTGAGCGTTTAGTCCTATCCTGTTTATCTGTTCCGATTCTGCCTGTTACCTGTTTCTTGATCCTGTTCTGCCTGCTCCGACCTTGTGCCTGGAATAACGTTTACTATTGATATCTGCCTGCCTCGACCTCTCGCCTGGACTACCGTTTCTGCTTGGATTACTGACCACGATTGCTCTCTGTTTTGCCCTGACCCCCTGCCTGTATGACCATTCTTAATAAAGACATTGCGATTGGATCCCTGCCTGTTAGTCCTTTGTTACAAAAGTTTATTGTAAATATTATAAGTAAGTGTTTAAGTTTAAAAGACATCTGTGCAGGTGCAGTACTTTTACTTAAACAAACATTGGATTGGATTGTTCCAGACGGACCGTTTTTGACTGCTGCACTGCTGTTTCCTGTCTGCTCGAGTGGATTGCGTTTGCACTGACATATAAACTTGATTTTTGTTTTAGATCTAAAATTCGACGTTCGTTTGTATTGCTAAATACAATATTAGATTATTTAATATATTGTAATCGTTAGCTTTAATCTAAGTCGCTAAACGCGTTAGCATTGTGCTATCTTACTGTCCGTGCATACAGCGTTTTTCTCGCTCGCGCCTTTTTTTCCCGACTTCATCAAACAACTGGTCAACAAGTTGGATCAACACACGCGGTGAGTCATGTCATCTTCTCTCAAAATTGTCACTTGCACTGCCTGCTTCATGCATAGTCTTTCTGTCTCTGTCAGCTGTGAAGGCTTCACATGTCATAAATGTAGGGACATAATTAGGCTGACAGAGAAGGTTTCAGAATTAGAGACACGCATCCAAACTTTAATCGAGGACAGTAAGAATGCAAGGGCTTTAGATACTACTTTGGATGCGACTAGCTTAGCAAACCCTGTACATTGTTCGGTTCCGGCTGTAGAGCCCGTGCAGCAGGGCAACTGGGTGACTGTGAGACGGCATAATCGCGGGTCAAAAAACCACTGTTCCATTCCGATCAGAACATCAAACAGGTTCTCCCCACTCAGTGACGCACCCACTGAGAAACCTGTTGAAAGTGCCCTAGTGATTGGCGATTCTATTACTCGGAATGTGAAAATAGAGACTCCAGCCACCATAGTCACATGTTTGCCGGGAGCCAGAGCGCCTGACGTCAAAGCAAATTTAAAAGTGCTGGCTAAGGCTAATCGTAAATATTCTAAGATTGTCATTCACGTCGGCGCTAATGATGTCCGACTTCGTCAGTCGGAGATCACTAAAAGTAATATTAAAGAGGTGTGTGAAATCGCAAGTACGATGTCAGGCACCGTAATTTGCTCTGGCCCTCTTCCTATGCGCAGGAGTGATGAGATGCTTAGCAGATTATCCTCACTCAATGGCTGGATGTCTAAGTGGTGCCTGCGGAATAACATAGGGTTTATAGACAATTGGAAAAGTTTTTGGGGCAGACCTGACCTGTTGAAAAGAGATGGTATTCATCCCACCTGGGATGGTGCCGCTCTTCTCTCTAATAATTTGGCATATAGTCTTAGAGCTAAACCTTGACTAACTGGGGTCCAGGTCAGGAAGCAGACAAACTGGCTAAACCGACCGTCTGCTAGCTGTCTCACGTCACAGAGGTCAGATAAATTCCAACACATAGAGACTCTTTCACCTAGATATCATCCTATAGAGATTGTGTCTGTTCCCCGAATTAGCAAATACAAAAATCTCTCAAAATCGTTTAAGAGTAAAAATTTAATTGATTTACAAACAGCTAAGAACGGATATAACACAAATGAACAAATGATAAAGCTTGGGTTACTGAATATACGATCCCTTTCCTCAAAAGCACTTATTGTAAATGATATGATTACAGATCATAAACTAGATGTGCTGTGTTTGACAGAAACTTGGCTAAAACCAGACGATTATATTACTTTAAATGAGTCCACCCCTCAAAATTACTGTTATAAACATGAGCCTCGTCTGAAAGGTAAAGGAGGAGGTGTTGCTGTAATTTATAGTAACACGATCAGTACTGCTCAAAGGTCTAATTTGAAATATAATTCTTTTGAAGTGATGGTCCTCAATGTAAAATTATCTAGTGCAAGTAATAATTCCTGTTTAACTTTTGTGCTGGCTATTCTATATAGGCCACCAGGGCACCATACAGACTTTATCAAAGAATTTGCTGATTTTCTCTCAGGATTAGTAATGTCTGCAGATAAAGTCATAATCGTCGGTGATTTTAACATCCATGTAGATAATGAAAAAGACGCATTGGGATTGGCATTTAGAGACATTTTAAACTCTATTGGCGTTACACAAGATGTATCAGGACCCACTCATTCTCGTAATCATACTTTAGATCTAATATTGTCATATGGGATCAATGTTGATACTGTTCAAATTCTGCAGCAGAGTGATGACATCTCAGATCATTACTTAGTTGCGTGTAGATTACCTTTAGCCAAAGTCGAAAAACTAACTCCCTGTTATAAATATAGTAGAACTATCACTCCTAACACAAAAGATAGCTTTATAAATAATCTTCCCGATCAGTTTCATCTACTTAACATCCCAGATAGCCTAGAAGAACTTGATGTTGCAACAGAAACTATAAACTCTCTCTTTTCCAGCACTTTAGACACTGTTGCTCCGTTACACTTAAAGAAGATTAAAGAAAATAGTCCAACACCGTGGTACAACGAGCACACCCGGGCCCTCAAGAGAGCAGCCAGAAAAATGGAGCGGAGCTGGAAAAAAACTAAGCTAGAGGTTTTTCGAATTTCATGGAAAGATAGCTCTATTGAATTCAGAAAGGCCTTAAGATCAGCTAGATCTACTTACTTTTCTACCCTATTAGAAGAAAACAAATGCAACCCTAGGTATTTATTTGATACAGTGACTAAATTAACAAGAAATAAAGCCTCAATCCCAGATGCTTTAAATCAGCACAGCACTAATGACTTCATGGACTTCTTTACTTGCAAAATTAATAATATTAGAGAGAAAATAATAAACATGCAACAATCTACTACAATATTCCAAAATACAGTACATTTTAGTGTCCCTGAAGAAAAATTCCAATCCTTCATTGCTATTGGGGAGGAAGAATTGTCTAAACTCGTTAAATCATCAAAATCAACAACATGTATGCTAGACCCAATACCGACTAAGCTACTGAAAGAGATGCTTCCAGAAATCATAGATCCTATTCTTAATATTATTAATTCTTCTTTGTCATTAGGATACGTACCAAAAACCTTTAAGCTGGCTGTAATTAAACCGCTTATTAAAAAACCACAACTTGATCCTACAGAATTAGTTAATTACAGGCCGATATCGAATCTACCTTTCTTGTCAAAGATTCTAGAAAAGGCAATATCTTTACAACTATGTTCCTTTCTAGAAAGAAACAGCATCTACGAGGATTTCCAGTCAGGATTTAGACCATATCATAGTACTGAGACTGCTCTCATTAGAGTTACAAATGATTTGCTCTTATCATCCGATCGTGGTTGTATCTCTCTGTTAGTGTTACTGGACCTTAGTGCTGCATTTGATACAATCGACCACAAAATCCTTCTGAATAGACTTGAAAATTATGTTGGCATTAGTGGAGTTGCATTAGCCTGGTTCAAGTCATACTTATCTGAGCGTTATCAGTTTGTAGCATTAAATGAGGAGATGTCATATCGGTCACGGGTTCAATATGGAGTTCCTCAAGGTTCAGTACTAGGACCATTGCTTTTCACCCTGTACATGCTTCCTTTGGGTGCAGTTATTAGGAAGCATGGCATTAGCTTTCATTGTTACGCTGATGATACTCAGCTCTATATTTCTTCTCATCCTGATGAAACGAACAAATTCACTGAATTAACAGAATGCATAACCGATATAAAAAATTGGATGACTAATAACTTTCTACTGCTAAATTCTGAAAAAACAGAGATTCTAATTATTAGACCAAAAAGTTCGGCACATAATAATCTAGACTACTGCCTAACACTCGATGGCTGCTCTGTCAAGTCTTCGTCGTCAGTTAGAAACCTGGGTGTGCTCTTTGATACCAATCTTTCATTTGAAAGCCATGTTTCTAGCATCTGTAAAACGGCGTTCTTCCATCTTAAAAATATATCTAAATTGCGACATATGCTATCTAAGACAAATGCGGAAAAGTTAGTTCATGCGTTCATGAGTTCAAGGCTAGATTATTGTAATGCTTTACTAGGTGGTTGCTCTGCACGCTTAATAAACAAATTCCAGCTGGTCCAAAATGCAGCAGCTCGAGTTCTTACTAGAACCAGGAAGTATGAGCATATTAGCCCAGTTCTGTCAAACCTGCACTGGCTTCCTATTAAACACCGAATACATTTTAAAATCTTGCTAATTACTTACAAAGCATTAAATGGTTTAGCTCCACAGTACTTGAGCGATCTCTTAACACATTATAGTCCTTCACGTCTATTGCGATCCCAAAATACTGACCAGCTTATAATACCTAGAATATCAAAGTCAACTGCTGGCGGGCGATCCTTTTCCTATTTAGCTCCTAAACTCTGGAACAGTCTTCCTATTACAGTTCGGGAAGCAGACACACTCTGTCAGTTTAAATGTAGACTAAAAACACATCTTTTCAACCTGGCATACACATAACACATTATACATAAATTTTTAATCCAAATCATGTAAAATGATTGTTAGGCTGCATAATTTAGATAAGCCGGAACCGGGAACATTCCCATAACACCTGATGTACTCGATACATCAGAAGAAGAATGGCATCTACGCTGATATTGGTCTCTGTTTATTCCGAGGTTACCGTGGTCAGCTGGATCCGGGCCGTATGCAGATCAGATGAAGGACCTGGACACGAGCACAGCACTGCCCTGGGGTGTCTGCGGAGACCGTGACTCTACTGGACCCTCCCCTGTGACGATCATGAACCCATCTCTAACCGGACCAAATTGGACTTCATATTGGACTTGAATTGTTGTATAATAATCATGCACGGTTTGGCTGTTGGCCAGAGGAGAACTGGTCCCCCAACTGAGCCTGGTTTCTCCCAAGGTTTTTTCTCCATTCTATTCTTCATTCGTTACGTCACCTGCCGGAGTTTTGGTTCCTTGCCGCTGTCGCCTATGGCTTGCTCAGTTGGGGAAACTTAACACTTAAAATTCATCAATTGTATTAATTCGCCTGCTCTTTTGGGGCTTCTGTTCAGCCAAACAAACTTTGTTTATATTGTTTTTCCTGTAAAGCTGCTTTGAAACAATCTACATTGTAAAAAGCGCTATATAAATAAAGGTGACTTGACTTGACTTGACTTACAGAATTGTAAACTTTTAAGTTTAAAATAATATCTGAAGGTTTAGTGAGGTTTAGTTTAGGTTTACTTACCATAACTTTCACAAATATCCATGTTCATCTAGCCCCTTTGAAGTGACAGGGTGCCATTTAGCAGTGGGCTTATTGATGCTATTGCCTGAAAAGGACAATTTAGTTTAGTTAATCTACTAACTACAGTAATTAAGCTCCCAATCAGTCAGTCACATTTGATGTAATGTCAGAACTGAACTGACGAATTAGGATCTCGATTGAGAGCCCAATCATCTTCGATTAACAAAATTAACCAATGGACATTGGCAAGTGAGATTTGCATCGCAAGGCACTCCCCGCCAGCCAGGTATATCAAACAGCGTGCAAACTCTAAGCTAAACTTTAAGCTAAACAAAGCTGTTGCTTTGGAGCCGAGCAGTCATTCACTCTGCTCTCACAATCATCATTCTTACGGAACAAGAGAGAAACTGTTCCAGTGTTGGCGTGACGGCACATTCCAGCAGTGGTTGCAATTCAGAAAAGAGTATTGCACAGCTACTGTACACCTGGGCACCTCAGCATTGAAAGAGCTATTTCCCTAAAAGATCAAGAGGATGGTGAGTGTCTTTTTAAAGCCTTTAAAGATGCCTAGTCACTTCTAAACTTTCTCGTAAAGCCTTGAGCCCCTCTGCTGTTGACCTGCCACCGCTTCTGTGTAAAGCACAGCCACCGGTCTGTTTGACACTCTGGGAGACCAAGGATTAAATTGGAAGCTTCTTCATAGGGAAAATGACCCCCTTCAAGTGACATGTGCTGTCAAGCTGCCAGTTTGGTGGTGGCTGAGGAGATTCCCCCCTACTATGTGAAGCGCTTTGAGATCTGGAAAAGTGATATATAAATGTAACATTTCTTTTTCTTCTTCTATCTGAGGGTTGTCATGGCCACCTAGAGAGTCATTCTCTACTCTGTATGAGGATCAGATGTCGATAGCCACATCGAAGAGAGGGCTATTATTCACTGGAGATGAAGATGAAGTTGAGCTTTCCACTTCAGCAGGGTTTCAGCAGGAAATGTTTTCCTCTCTCACTACCCTTGATAATGGGGTGGTTAGTGGGTTCATGGGAATCACTCATAATGCACAAAGGTAGTCCTGAGCCAACGTTGATGCAGGAACTGTGCATAGTATATGAAAGTCATAGCACAGGTCTTCAGCCAGACAATGTCTTCCTTGGTGGTCCACAAGCATCACCTGTCTAAACCAGGGGCGTAGCCAGAAATTTATTTTTGAGGGGGCCCAGCTTAAAATGAGGGGGCCTGAGCATAACATAGCCGGCTGGATTCGAATCTGCGCAGGAACACACCAATGGAGCTCTAGTCCATCGCCTTAACCTCTCAGCCAAGACTGGTTGGGGTGTGACACGCAGCGCGCTATTGTTGACTTTGGGGGTGCGTTGCGATCGTCTTGTGTAGCGGGCAATATGTGTTTTCACTTTTATTTTCACAGTCGCGATTTTAAACAATTGAAAATCTGAGGGGGCCGGACATGTAAATGAGGGGGCCCAGGCCCACCCAGGCCCCCCCGTGGCTACGCCACTGGTCTAAACCTTGCAGAGCTGCAAGATGTCGACAAAGCACAATGCTCCCATATCACAAGTTGGCCTTTTCAGAAATGCTGTCAAGAATTATGCCCCGTTTGTGGCAGTCTAGAAGCAGGCTGAGGTAATCAAAAGTCTGCTCCAATGTCCTAATGTCCCTCAGTTGCAGCTAACGTGGTGTGCTGGAAGGGGCATAAATTGCTGCCTTTTGGTAGGGATCCCATTTCGTCAGTCATTCTGATGCAACGTCAAACATGACTGACTGATAGGGAACACCTAGTTTACAGATGTAACCCTAGTTTACCAATGTAATGTTCCCTGAAGGGTCTCGGCTCCTCAGTTCAACACTTGAATGAGTGAGATCAGCAGGCTTCGTCCAGGATGTGGTTCACGATTACAGTTTCACTCGCCAATCTCCATTGGCTTGTTTTGTTCACATTCAAAGGTGATTAGGCTCTCAGGTGAGATCCCAATTCATCAGTCTTTCTGATTTAACATCTCTGTTCCGTCCTTCAGGGAACTGGGGGTTACATTAGTAACCTAGATGTTACATTAGTAGCCAAGACGTTACTAACATACACTACCATTCGAAAGTTTGGGGTCAGTAAGATTTTTATGAAGAGATACTTTTTTTTCAGCAAGGATGCTTTCATTGATCAAAAGTAACAGTAAAAAAGTAAATCATATTTTTTTATCAAATTACTTAGCCTTGGTTTAAATAAAATAAAAAATCATATCAACCCCAAACTGGAACGGTAGTGTCAATATAACAAAATATCAATGAATGAATGAACAGCTCAGCTAGGCTTTAACATACCAGAGTCAGGCTTACTTTTGGCACGTTCAGATTGGTTCTCTATTCGGCTTGATTGTCCCATGTCTCTCCCATCCTTAACAGCTCCTCTTGGCTCAGGCATGGAGAGAACCAATGGCCTTTGGTGGTGATACTTTAGTCTGTAAGTGTCTGTCATACAATTATCCACAGAGAAATAAGTGGTCAGTGCTACTCCAGATCCTGGTGACAATGAAGCAGATGGCTTTTCCCAGCCACAAGATCTTTCCTCAGGCTCGCTGGACATCTGTTCCCCTCTTTCCTGGTCAGAACATGATTTTGACCTCATATCTGATGAGCTTGGGCACGTGCCGTTGATCTCCAATCTCTTGTGCACTGCGGTGGTGTTCAATGATGAAATGCCACGATCGGATGCTCTGGTAGTTGTCTGTAATGGCTCCTGTAAAATTCTGGGACGGAAGGGTGGAGTCCTAAGCTCAATTGGCCGCTGCGCGTGTTTGGAGTGAGTAGATATTGATGGAACTATTCCTGACTCTTCCCTCGGCTGCAAAGGGAAAATGGTGCGATTAGGACCTGGTGATTCATGTGGAACAACTTCACTGGTGCTAGAGCGATAAGCACTGTCTTCCTGCTCTGAAAGAGGGTTAGTGAGTTCATCAGAACTGTTGCATTCTGAACTGCTGATCTTGCCCAGACGACGCAGAAGGGGGCTTTCTGGGCTGTGGTGCCATCGCATGGAAACTTCCTGTTGCTCTGCTTGAAGGTTGCCGGCTGATGGGTCTTTCTCTGCGTTGCCCCCTTTCCTGGCACCACAGGATGCATGTCTAAGTTTCCTTCTGTGAAACATGAACACTCTTATTTAGATGTGACCTTATTTTTTACATATTTGCATATTTCATTTTTTTTTTTTACATACTGTATTGTCTTATTTAAATTAACAAAACGAACTAACAACAACAACAACGATAAAACTACAGAAATGGACCATTATACACTTGTCCTATAGACTATAGTCACTATCCATGATGAAGAAAATGTTGAAAAGTCTTGTAAAAATGTATTTTATAACATTATTTTATTAATGTTGATTTAATATGGTTTGGGGGAAAAATATACTTGATTAATAAAAGTTTGAATTTAATGTCTCATATTTCACAAATGTCACATGGTATAACTTGTTGAGCAGTTACACACATTAGCCTCATCACCCCTTTTTTACTTTATGTATTTCAAGACAGTATGAATTGCATTTTTAAGGTGTTTTTTTTTTTTTAAAGGGACCAAAAATCAGAGGCATATCATTGACCTATATGAAGAAATGTCAATGACTTATTTTTCGGCATAAAAACAAGATGGAATCAACTGATTTAAAATAAAATTATATTTAATCTTTCTTTGAGGGTTTATATTATATATTTGTCTTTATATTTGTGTGATCAAACTGTGATTCAAATATTACCATGAAATGCAGTTATACTGTAAATGTGAACTGTATATTGTAAAATATTTGCAGTGTAAAGACAAAGCCTGCAAATACCTTGAACTTGGGCTGCCTTTCATGAGATGTTCTGAGTTCTTTCCCTGAATTTTAACAAAATGTTTACCTAAAGGAACAAAATGCAAACCAATAATTTATTTTCAGAGACGTTAAACAACAGACAATAAAGCCTAAAAGGTGTATTTTTGCATCTCTGCCATGGGTGTATGAACAGAACTGCCCAAATCCCCCTAGCTGGATCGCAGCGGGCACGCACAGACACACTCACTAGGACACATCCTACTCACTTATTTATAAATAGACAGACTATTCATCTCTTTCCTGCCAACCTGCTGAGTTCCATGTGAGGATAAAGCCACAGGATACAACATGTGCTCTAAGTCTAAGATTTATGCATTAGCAAGCTTATTGAATGCATTTTACAACTGATGTTTTTGTATTTTCACTTTATCTGTACTCATGTATTTGTCTATCTTACTGAATGTGTGCTGTCCTACTGGCACATAAGCTTTTGGTATGTTTTTTTTTTCTTTACTAAGAAGGGGCTTTAAAATCCCATGACTTCTGAGAAACCAAGATTCGGAAATAGTACATGCAGATTTGAAAGAAAGAGATTTCAAGAGGCTGATTTAGTGACTGCCACACAAGGCCGATCGACCATGTTGCAACTAATGGTGCAACTATTATCAAGAATTAATTATCAATGAATAAGAATTAATTATTATACATTTTTTCTATTCCTTCCTTCTTCATCCCTGTTTTCCAATGCAGTATAGCACTCTTTAGTGCGATAAAGTGTTTGAAATTTTAAGCTGTTTCTGTCTCTTTTTACTCTCATAGAAGGAGAGAGAGGGATTTTCTCAGTTTTTGGCATGCTAAAGTGTTACCATGGAATTAGAGAATTACAGTTGCATAAAATCACAAAGTATACAAAAACACAACAAAACTCTAGATGAGTCAATCTTTTGAAATTACTCCAAATGCCTGTCTATCTTTTGGGGTTTGATGGAGCTTTGTAGATTAAATTAAAACATCCTTTTGAGCACATGCTACTTTATGCAGTGCCAAGTGTGACCTGAAATGCTCAATGCAAATGTATTTAGTATTTAGTATTTTATTTTGTGGCGTGCCGATTCATAAAATGTAATGTACATAAATATTTAGTGGACTTCAATACATGGCACATGCCAAAATCATAAAAGCGATTTTTGTTTACAAAAGGTATATTCTGTTATTAACAATAATGGGAGGGGGGGGGGGAATCACTCATCTGACTTCAATATCTGTCAAAGGTTTCTAAACATTGTAATGTTTTTGAAAGAAATCTCTTCTGCTAACCGAGGTTGCAAAAAAAACAAAACAGTAAAACCAGTAATACTGTGAAATATTACTATATAATTATTGTTATTATATTGTATATTATTTAAATTATTTAAAATACGCGTAATTTTGTATTTTAATAAGTTTAGAAGTGTAATTTATTCCTTTGATGACAAAGTTGAATTTTCAGCATCATTAATCCAGTGTCACATGATCCTTCGAATTTATTCTAATATTTATTGCTGCTCAAGAAACATTATTATTATTATTATTATTATTATTATTATTATTATTATTATTATTATTATTATTATTATTATTATTATTATTATTAATATTGAAAACAGTTATTGCTGCTTAACAATTTTGTGGAAACCATGATACCATTCAAATACTTGTCGTATTTTTAAAAAGACATAAATTAATACTCTTTACTCATCAAGCGCTCCTTCGTATGTCGGGGTGGACCATTGGCCATTCGGGTTGCCTCAGATCTTTGGCTCCACCTGGGTCAGACATATCCATGCCTGGCGGACTTGCAGGCCGTCCTCTGCTCTCTAGCCCCCCACTACTTTGGCTCCGACAAATTCCGCCCTGCCCAAGTGTCACCTCCACCCTCAGTCACACCAGCTCATTCTGAGCCCTCAGGATCCCCAGTTCCATCTCAGGGCTTCCATCTTCTGTGTCCACCTGTCTGCCTGTCCCTTTTACCTTTGGGTTGTCAGCCCTTCTCTTGTTTTTGGACTATACTGTAGATCTTATAAACTACTTTTTGGATTTCTACCTCTTCCTCATCGTGCATGTACCTTTTGGAGCTGAAAGCATTTGAATTTGAATGATTTCTGAAAGATCATGTGACTGATGATTGGAATAAATTACATTTTAAGATATATTCAAATAGAAAAGTTAATTTAATTTGATTAAACAAATGCAGCCTGAGAGAAATGAGAGACTTTGTTCAAGAATATAAAAAACAGCAATGTTTCCAAAGTTCTGACAGATATTGTACAATCGCTGTTGCTAATGGAGGTTGTCTTTCTGTTTGCAAAATGCATTAAAATATAACTGCATTTTGTCATGAAATTTATGTCATATAATTCATTCAGTCCATGAAATTAGTCAGGTTACCCCTGCTGCCCCATACTATACTAATTTAGTAATAATAATTTCCCAAATCACAGAAAATGTTATTGTGCATGTTTTTTGGGGAGATTTTCACCTCTTTTTCTAATTAGAAAAGAGACAGGAAAGACAGGACTCAGAAATCATTGGCTAAATTCAACCCATCATCTCCCACATGAGAACCAAGGCTCAACATTGGTGTGGCACATGTGCTCACTGCTAGGCCTTGACTATTACATAACTGTTAGTTTTAAAATATTAAAAAACTATACTGGCAAAAATACAGTTTAATTGTAACAAGAGCTGATAATATTATTGATATATACAGTATTATTCATATACAGTAATACCTCGGTTTATGAGTGACTTAGTATACGAGCAAAGTGATTTACAGCGGTTTTACCTTGTGTTGTTAATATTAATTGTGATCACTATTGTTCACATAGTGAAATATATACGTACAGTACAGCATATAGAAAGAAGGTATGAAATCCTCCCTCTAAGCAGTAACTGTCACGGTTCATGAATTCATTGTCTCCTAGTTCTGCCTGTGTTTGTGTGTGTGTGTGTGTGGTGTGATTGGGGGCGTGGTCACTGATCACTGATCTCAAACACCTGATTCTCATCTTCACCTCATCTGCACTTCAGCCCATTGGATCCCTGCGCCACCGGACATTGTTTGTTTTTTGCACTATTATATTAAATTCACTCATTTGCACTTGAATCCGGGTTTTGTGTTTTCCCTTGCTGACAGTAACTGTAATGGTTATCATTTTAACTGTAATTAAAAGGGTAAAACCAAAATAAAATATTTAAAATGGGCATTTATGGTCGTGTGGAACAAATCGATTGAATTTTAGTGCATTCTTATGGGGAAAATTGTTTTGGTGTACGAGCTCGTATTACTGTGTGTGAACTTTGTGTTTGTATTTCTGGGGAGCTGAGGAAGGTTGAGGGTTTCTGAAAATGTGCTGCAACTGAAACCGCAACTAATAACAAAATATTTGAAGTTTGAGAACACAAGCTCATTTGCTACTAATACAGCAGGAACGAATCAGCTGTGCCCTATAGAAAATGATTTGACTGCAACCAGCTTGGGTGAAGGACCTATCAGCTGGTGCAGTTTCATGACAAAACTTTGTATTTACATTTATGCATTTGGCAGAGGATTTTATCCAAAGCGACTTACATTGCATTCAAGGAAAACATTGAATCAGTTCTTGCTTTCCCTGGGATCAAACCCATGACCCTGGCGTTTTAAATACCAATGCTCTACTGACTGAGCTACAGGAAATATTTAACTAATTTAATAATTTATTAACTTTATACAGTCATTGAACGGACAAAAAAATATTTAGAGCTTCTTTACAGCAGAATTTAAATTAGCCTCATATTTGAAGAAGCTTGCATTATTAATTTAGTTATTTTCTTGTTTATCACTTTGAAGCTGTTTTGAAGCAATCTGTGTTGTATAAAGTATAATAGAAATAAAGTGACTTGCCATGGCGTATGGGTAATACTTACTGTGATACAGCGGAGAACGCACTGCCTCCATTTTTGAGTCACCTTGATTTTTATGGCCTTGATCCCTGAGAAAATACACATTAAGACCAAGGAATCCATAAGAAAAACTTCACACCAATCTTTACTTCATTTCTCCTACCTGAGGTGCTGTGCTTCTTGACTGTGTCTGAACTCTTTGCCTGTTAAGTTCTCAACACCTGGTGAGTCAGGATTGGTGGAACCACTGCTCAACCTATCACTGCTCTCGTATCCTGACTCTGTCCTCTGGATCATCCAATTATCACTCCGCTGTGCTACATTTGCTCCACCTTTAGGTCTGGTCACCATCATCTGTCTCTGAGATTCCTGGGAGCTCTGACTTTCAGTCTCCAATCGTGAGTCATCTTCGTAAATAGTCATCAGACCTTTTTGTTTCTCCTTCATCAGACCTTTCTCATGAACAAAGCGGCGGACACATCGAGGACTCCCACGATGCTGTTGCTGCTGACGTTGCTCTAGTTCGCTTAGCACACTGTCTACATTCAGGACTTCTCGAACTGGTCTCCATGAGGTCTTGGATTTGCCACGCTCTGGGAGATTTGTGGATCCATGATGGCAGAGGGATGATGAATCAATGTGACGACTGGTGCCAGTGGCCATTCCCTGGTTTGAGCGTGACTCCTGGGTTGATACACGAGGATGTACTGAAGAATGCTCAGGTCGAGAGACTCGTGAGGAAACAGTTCTCTGTCTCTGGTCAGAATGAAACCTCGGGCCATTTTCAGGGGAAGAAGATGGTCGAGGATATGTCATATCTAAGAAAATCAAATTATAAATATAAATAAACAGTGGTCCAAAATATATTTGCATTCCTTATTTACTTTAAATGAATGAATTACTAAATAACACATTTCAAATATACAAGTTTCAAGCCAAGCATATGACATAAAAGTTTTACGTGTCAAATTTTAAAGCCGATAAATTCTTTAAAATCAAGACATTTTTTGCTTGACATATTTTATGACACTTATTGACTTTACAAAAAATGAAATCACCTTGACACCATTTTATAAATAATATATATAAATGGCTGCGAAAATTTACGCAGCCATTGCAATTTACAATTGGTTTGATATTTCGTTATCTAAAGCAAAAGCATTCTGAAATGTCCAAATGCTGTTTGGGGACACAGATATAAATCATAGTTACATGCAAATCATTGACTTCACACTGGGTATGGTCAAGGTATTCCTGTACCCTATACCAGGCTATGTCCCAATGTGCCAGGGACTATTGTTCCCTATCAGTCAGACGTTACGTCGGACTGGCGTCATGGGGTCTCACTATATTGTCAGTATGACATAATGTATCCATTCCCTCCTTCAGGGAACGGCGGTTACACTGGTAACCTAGACGTTTTGCAAGCTTTCTGTCCTCCTCCTTTTACAGATCAGGACCAGGAAAAGCTGCCCTGTGTAGAAAATCTGATCAGCTATTTGTCTACTTTGGATCAGTTAAAAAGATGCTCCCTGCGTCCAAACAGATAGTCTGCAAGTAGATATTTGAGGCATTTCTCTTGCCTATGAGGTATCTTGCCATCCTTCAGCTTTGGATGTCAGAGCTCATTTTACCAGGAGAATGGCAGCCTCAGAGGCCTTAATTTTGGGCGTATCCCTTCAGGATATCTGTGAGGTGGTGGGTTGGTCCTCTCTGCTCACATTCGTCAGATTCTGCAACCTGGACCTGAGCACTATTTCAGGTTCACAGGTGATTCTGTCATAGTCATTTTCACAGAATTCTCATGGACAGGCACTTGTAAGTATGTTTGGGCATTAAAGTGTCATCGACGCAGTGCGAGTTCCCTCTAAAGGCAATGTCTATGGTTTTGACCATCATTTTGACCCTTGTTCCGTCTCACCATTGGACTAGTTGACACAAGTGCTTCTGATGCAGTGACGCAGAGACTTTCCCAAAGAGAACAAGTTTTATAGTCGTTATAGGCATTAGCTAAAATTAATCAATAGTGAGCAATACATTTGCTATGGTATTATCTTTTTTAATGTAAGGTAATAAAAATACATCTGTTATTTACAATTGTTAGCTCAGATCCATTAAATAATATTAACAGATACAACTTTTGATTTTAATAATGTATTATTAAACATTGAAATTAACATTAGATTAATAAATGGTTTAGAAGTATTTGTATTTGTTATTTCATGTTAACTAATGTAATTAATTAATGTTATCAAATGGAATCTTATTGTAAAGTGTGAAACCTAAGAATACTCGTAAGGTTACACTGATTTTAACATTAATATTGAGCCTCTTTGGCCAGATATATGCTTTCTGTAGCCTCTTTAATAGGACAGATGGTTTGCTGTTATTCTGGACGTTAGCTAGTGCTCAAACTTTTTTCCTGTGTGTAAGTTGCCCTGAGAAGCTCCGTCTGTCAGCACAAGTGCCCCCAGCATGAAAATGTTGATTCACAATGGACACATGACTTCTTTCATGTTTGAAAAAATCAGCTATCTCAACAAAATACACAGTAGCTGTATGTGCTGGCTCGTGAGACAAAATCATTAGTCCATTGTCATTTTCAAAAGGTTTATTAATTTGTTTCTTTGATAGTTCTGTGGGCTCTTAATAATAATATTAATAATAATGATAATAATAATAATAATACTAATACTAATACTAAGAATAATCATTTAAAACTTATATTAAAAGCTAATAGTGTCAAAATATCTCATCAACACCATGTATATGTAGCCCTATATTATAAATTACAAATATTTTTTATACTGCTTCAAATTCATAGAAAAAAAATAATAAATGGATAAATGATAAAATTCTCATATGAAACCTAATTTCAGAGACATGAAGTAGCAACAGGACAGGACATGACTACAATACCAAAATAAAAGTCTAAAATCAGCTTATACTAAAAGTGCTCTGCAGCTCATGAAAAGGTTTAGCAATTATTTTTTGGCGTGTGGATGATTGATGCATATTACCAGGGGAAACTGAATTAAATGTGCAACACACAAATCTCCATGTACTACAAATGTAAATAATTGCAAGGTTCAATTGGATGAGAATGGTCTACACTAACACTATAATATGATTAAAGTGTAAATATTTTATGAGCACATAAGTAAAATAGAATAATTGTTGGATGACACTTATTCTGTGCAAATGGATTTTTATAGAGATAATTATAAGGGACTCTACTGTCCACAGGACGAGAATTCATTTAAGATTCAATAATGCAATAATCTTTCATACCTTTCATACCATATCTTTCAATCTTAACATACCTTTGTGTTGGAGAGAGTCTGATCTACGGTAGCTTCTTTCACTCTCTCTCCTCTGTCCTCCTCCTCTGTGAGAAAAATCTCTGGAAGACTCTCGAAACCCGTTGGGACTTTCTGGAAGCACTTTAACTGGGAAAATGAAAAGGGAGAAATTGGTAGGATCAAAACTCTAAAGAGCTCACACTCTTGTCAGAAAATAATCTTTATAACACAATTCCTTTAAACTTTGATTCTTTCTGGAGGACTCCACCCACATTGAAAATGATCTTATCATTTACTCTCCCTCAGATTCCAAATGTTTTGATATGACGTCATATCTTCAAATGGACTCAAATTAAGACAAAGGTTATGCAACGGTAATCCATAAAACCGCAATTAATGATTCACTGTTTTCTGAATTGAAACGTCTAGGTTACTATTGTAACCCCCGTTCCCTGAAGGAGGGAACGGAGACGTTACGTCGGACTTACGTCATGGGGTCTCGCTTGGGAGCCCAATCACCTCCCAATATAACTAAACGCGCCAATGAACATTGGCTAGTGAGATTTGCATGCCGAGTCCCGCCCCACCCGGCTTCCGGGTATAAATAGGACCGGCATCGCTCACTTCATTCATATTTTGCTGAGGAGCCGAGAGTGTATCCCGGTCTCAGCGGTGGCTCAGGCCTGTGGCCGGGGGATGTAACGTCTCCGTTCCCTCCTTCAGGAAACGGGGGTTACAATAGTAACCTAGACGTTCCCTATCAGTCAGTCACGTTCGACGTTACGTCGGACTGACGTCATGGGGTCCCTATGGAAAGCGCCACAGGCACTAAGCCGTGTTACGAGAATCGGAGATGCACATGTTGGCAAGCAGTGGCGTGCCAAGACAATTGCCTCCGAGGACGTAACCTACCCAGCGCCCCGTGTAAGCCGACTTAGGCCTCCACACCGGTCAGGACGGAGGAAAAAGGCCAACGTGAGGAAGGTCTAAGCTGCTGTTCCTACGTGAGCCTCACAGGGAAGAGAGCTTCGGATCTCAATTCCACAGATCAGCTCGACCCGCTTAGTTATCAACGCTGGGGGAGCGTACAGACGCTACGGAGACCACACCCTGCCCAAGGGGGAGGTATTGTGCGGTAGGACACATATGGACTGACCCGAGGGGCAGTATGACATATGTAAGTCCCCATGGTAGGTCCTACCCCAGGGAGGAACGCGTACCAAAGAGACTGGCAGAACAGAACTGCCAAGGGAAAGACACGGGTTTACCCAGAGGGAAACCGTACCGTGGAGCGTACACATATGGGATTACCAAGAGGGAATCTCGTCATATGGGCATCTAGTCCAGTACAAGGGCTGACCACTGGGGCATGCACTCGAGTACTGGGCCTGGCATCAGACGCCTCCGCCGCGTCCGCGACCGAAGGATGCAGGAGGAACTCGAATCAGGGTTCGCCATACGGGGAACTCACCTGAGGAGTAGATAAGCACTAGTATCCCCTTATTAAAGGGCATGGCGCCGCAAGCAGGACACCGAGCCGGTCACCTGTTTGTTTCCAGCACACAGGAAGAAACTGGCTCCACTCGGAGATTGTAGAATCTCGCGAATGTATTAGGTGTCGCCCAGCCCGCAGCTTTGCAGATGTCTGTCAGAGAGGCGCCACGCGCCAACGCCCAGGAGGAAGCAACACCCCGTGTGGAGTGCGCCCTCACCCCCAGGGGGCATGGCTCGCCCTGAGCCTGATATGCCAGGGCGATGGCATCCACTATCCAGTGGGCGAACCTCTGTTTGGAGACAGCCTTTCCCTTCTGCTGTCCCCCAAAACAGACAAAGAGCTGCTTGGAGCTCCTGAAGCTCTGCGTGCGGTCCACATAGACACGTAGTGCACGGACGGGACACAGTAACACGAGGGCTGGGTCTGCCTCCTCCCGGGGCAGTGCTTGCAGGTTCACCACCTGATCCCGAAAGGGAGTGGTGGGAACCTTGGGCACATATCCAGGCCGGGGCCTCAGGACAACGTGAGACCAGGCCGGCCCGAATTCAAGGCACGTTTCACTGACCGAAAATGCCTGCAGGTCCCCTACCCTCTTAAAGGAAGCGAGTGCAGTCAGGAGCACTGTCTTGAGAGACAAGATCTTGAGCTCCACTGACTTGAGGGGCTCGAAGGGAGCTCTCTGTAGGCCTGAGAGAACGACAGAAAGGTCCCAGGAGGGAAAGAGGGGCGGCCTAGGAGGATTTAACCTCCTAGCCCCTCTCAGGAACCTGATGACCAGGTCGTGCTTTCCAAGAGACCTGCCATTGACGGGAACATGATGAGCTGCAATGGCGGCGACGTATACCTTCAAGGTAGAGGGGGACAGCCGCCGCTCCAACCCACCTTGAAGGAAGGAAAGCACAGAGCTGATCGGGCAAGTCCGGGGGTCTTCCCGCCGGGAAGAACACCACTCAGAGAATAGACTCCACTTCAAGGCATATGCCAGCCTCGTGGAGGGGGCTCTAGCCGAAGTGATAGTGTCTACCACCGCCGGTGGTAGGGCACTTAAGTCTTCCGCATCCCGTCCAGGGACCACACATGGAGGTTCCAAAGATCTGGACGCGGGTGCCAAATGGTGCCCTGTCCCTGAGAAAGCAGGTCCTTCCTCAAGGGAATGCGCCAGGGAGGGGCTGTCGCGAAGAGTGAGAGTTCTGGAAACCAGGTCCGGTTGGGCCAGTATGGCGCAACTAACAAGACCTGCTCCTCGTCCTCCCTGACCTTGCACAGGGTCTGTGCAAGAAGGCTCACTGGGGGGGAACGCATATTTGCGTAGGCCCCGGGGCCAGCTGTGTGCCAGTGCATCCGTGCCGAGGGTCCCGTCGGTCAGGGAAAAAAACAACTGGCAGTGGGAGGATTCCCGGGAAGCAAACAGGTCTACCTGCGCTTCCCCGAATCGACTCCAGATCAGCTGGACCGCCTGGGGGTGGAGTCTCCATTCTCCCGGGAACGTGAGCTGTCGTGAGAGCACGTCGGCTGCACGATTGAGCTCGCCCGGAATGTAAACGGCACGCAGCGACCTGAGCCGATGCTGACTCCAAAGGAGGAGGTGGCGGGCAAGTTGCGACATGCGACGGGAGCGTAGACCACCCTGATGGTTGATGTACGCCACGGTCGATGTGTTGTCCGTGCGGACCAGTACATGCTTGCCCTGCAGCAACGGTCGGAACCGGCGCAAGGCAAGGTGTACCGCTAGCAACTCGAGGCAGTTGATATGCCACTGCCGTCGGGGTCCTGTCCAGGAGCCCGAGGCAGCATGCCCGATGCACACGGCACCCCAGCCCGTGGTGGAGGCATCTGTTGTAACAACAACATGCCTGGACACTTGCCCTAGGGGAACTCCGGCCCATAGAAAAGCAAGGTCCGACCAAGGGCCGAACGTCTGGCGACAAGCCGGTGTGATTGCCACACGGAATGCACCTTGGTGCCAAGCCCACCTCGGGACTCGGTCCCGTAACCAGTGTTGAAGTGGTCTCATATGCATCAATCCGAGCAGTGTTACAGCGGCTGCGGATGACATATGCCCCAGGAGCCTCTGAAACTGTTTCAGTGGGACCACTGTTTTCCGCCTGACTACTTTCAGGCAGTTCAACACTGACTGTGCACGTTCGTTGGTGAGACGTGCTGACATGGAGACCGAGTCCAACTCCAAACCGAGAAAAGAGATGCTCTGCGCAGGGGAGAGCTTGCTCTTCTCCCAGTTGACCCGAAGCCCCAAATGGTTGAGGTGTCTGAGCACCAAGTCCCTGTGCTCGCACACCCGATCCCGCGACTGTGCCAAAATGAGCCAGTCGTCGAGATAATTCAGGATGCGGACTCCCATCTCCCTGAGGGGGGAAAGGGCAGCCTCCGCGACCTTGGTGAAGACGCGGGGAGACAGGGACAAACCAAAGGGGAGAACCTTGTACTGGTATGCCCGACCCTCGAACGCAAAGCGAAGAAACGGTCTGTGACGAGGGAGAATCGAGACATGAAAGTACGCGTCCTTCAGGTCGATTGCTGCAAACCAGTCCTGGGAGCGGACGCACGTGAGGATGCGTCTCTGCGTTAACATTTTGAACGGAAGCCTGTGTAGGGTCCGATTCAAGACACGCAGGTCCAGGATAGGCCGTAACCCCCCACCTTTCTTGGGAACGATGAAGTAGGGGCTGTAAAACCCCGACTCCATCTCGGCTGGAGGGACAGGCTCGATCGCGCCCTTCGCCAGGAGGACAGCGATCTCTTCCCGAAGTACAGGGGCGTCCTTGCCTTCCACTGAGGTAGTCAGAACGCCGCTGAACCTGGGGGGCCGCCTGGCGAACTGAATCGCATAGCCGAGTCTGATTGTCCGAATGAGCCAACGAGACGGAGTGGGAAGCGCTAACCAGGCACCCAAACTCCGTTCGAGAGGCACCAAGGGGACGACCGACGAACCCGCGGGGGGGCAGCAGGGAGCTCTGAGGCCCAACCCAGGAGGCATGGTGTCCTGGAGTCGTGGCAGTGCGTGTGGTGCACTTACCTGGCTCCATAGCCCCCGTGAGGGGCCTGGAAGGGAGGGGCAAGGAGGCAGCGCGTCCTGGGACTGCCCGCTCCCTGTCCGTGGCGAAAGAGAGGTCGGCTGAGAGGGGGGAAGCAGTGCGGAACCACTGTCAGCTTGGACCGAGTATGACCCAGACATGGAGGAAACTGCTCTTTTATTGAAAATGTGGGTACTGCCCTGGGGCCAGTGGCGGAACAGAAAGAAACAAAAGATTCTCCGCCCGGCCCTCCTCCGGGGGAAGGAGTGGTGCCCTCACCAGCTCCTGGGAACGAGCAGGTCCTACCATCTCTGGGTCGCCCGTCTCAGGGCCGCTTCGATTTTTTCTTGGAGGGTTTAGCGGTCTGGACGGGCTGCGTCGCCTTCCTGCGGGGGGGAGGGGCCGGACGGGAGGTCTCTGGTCCGGCCAGACCCTTTGCAGCCGCAGGGGGGCACCCTCGGCGGCGAGCAGGCTGAGGGACAGCCCGCGGCGGTTTGGCAGAATCCCGCCGGGGCAAGATGTGGCTTATCGCCTCAGTCTGCTTCTGCACCGTCGAGAACTGCTGAGCGAAGTCCACGACGGTGTCACCGAAGAGGCCAGCCTGGGAGACGGGGGCGTCGAGAAAGCGAACTTTGTCGGCGTCCCTCATCTCAGCCAGGTCCAGCCAGAGATGGCGCTCCTGGACCACGAGTGTGGACATCGTCTGGCCGAGGGCCCGCGCCGTGACCTTAGTCGCCCGGAGGGCGAAGTCAGTCGCCGTGCGCAGTTCCTGCATCAACCCTGGCTCAGAGCTACCCTCGTGCAGCTCTTTAAGAGCTTTTGCCTGATGGACCTGCAGGATGGCCATGGCATGCAGGGCAGAAGCTGCCTGTCCAGCGGCGCTGTAAGCCTTGGCAGCCAGGGCTGCCGTCGTCTTACCCGCCTTGGACGGGAGGCGCGGACGATTGCGCCAGGTGGCAGCATTTTGCGGGCACAAGTGCACCGCAACTGCACACTCCACCTGGGGAATGTCCGCGTAACCCTTGGCAGCCCCGCCATCGAAGGTAGTGAGAGCGGAGGAGACCAGAGAGCGGCTTCGGGCAGTAAAAGGTGCCTTCCACGACTTACTGACCTCCTCATGCACTTCCGGGAAGAAAGGCACCGGAGCGGGGCTGTGAACCCCGCTCCGCACCCAGAAACCAATCATCCAGCCGCGAGCGCTCGGGCGACGGTGGAGGGTTCCACTCGAGCCCGATGCCCGCGGCAGCCCGGGAAAGCATGGCCATCATCTCCCGATCTGATTCCACACAAGCAGCGACGCCCGAGGGGATCCGGATCCTCATCCGGAGCGCCAAACGAGACCCGAGGCACCTCACGTGGGGGACCTGGCGGCTCATTTGGCAGCTCGACGGCACACGGTGTGCAAGAGGAGTGGGAGGTTCGTAGGGGCTGGCCCGACGAGGTAGCTCCCACTGTAACCCTCAGGTCTCCCAGAGTGCTAACCAACCCCTCAGCTCTACCATGAGAAGCAGAGGGGATATGGGTAGCAGCAGAGGGCGCTCGAACCTCTGTATCACAGAGGGCGAGCCGCGACCGCAACACCGACATGGTCATGCCCCCGCAATGAGAGCATGAACCATCCACAAGCGCTCTCTCAGCGTGCTGTCTGCCCAGACACGAGAAACAGCGCTCATGGCCGTCAGATGAGGTCAGGAAACGACCGCATCCAGAAACACACGGACGAAAAGGCATCTTGAAAAAGACGCTGATCGTCCGCGTTTTGCTCTTTTAGAGGAACTGCTCTTCCAACCGATGCACACAGGGGGGAACACGTTGCTGGGAAGACGCGCACCACCGCTGTCGCACCGTATTTCCAGCCGGAAAAGAACGCGCTCTTTGAAGGTGATCAGAATGAACGGCTGCTTACAACCGCTCGGCTCCGAAGCAAAAGTATGAATGAAGTGAGCGATGCCGGTCCTATTTATACCCGGAAGCCGGGTGGGGCGGGACTCGGCATGCAAATCTCACTAGCCAATGTTCATTGGCGCGTTTAGTTATATTGGGAGGTGATTGAGCTCCCAAGCGAGACCCCATGACGTCAGTCCGACGTAACGTCGAACGTGACTGACTGATAGGGAACATTAGGTATGTGAAAGAAAAATACTAGTATTTTGTACTTTTCAAGCTGTCGTATGTGGGTTCATGAGAGTGTTGTGAAGTACTACATCAGAATGTTGTAAAGGATGATATTGCCGTGTTCTGAATCTCATGCAAGACATTTTTATTTTTTTATTTTATATTTTTATATTACACACCAATAATTCAAAAGATATTAATTTCTCAACTGGGGTTGCATGGATTACCATCGTGGTTGTTTTGTGTGGTTTTTGAGGAGTTAACTGGGGCTATAGTCATCAACTTCTGTTATATGGACTCACAAAGATGGATTATTTTTCTACAAATCTTGCTTGTGTTAATCTGAAGAAAGAAGATCATATACAACTGGGACAACATGAGTGTGAGTCAATACTGTATTGTATTCTGTACAATAGAGTATTGTCAATACAGAAACAAAATACTGTAAAGGCATAAAGTAATGATGATTTCTTACAACGATTGGTTGAAGACTGCATTGGAGTTTTGAGGGATCCCTGATTGGTTCGCTGTAAACCAGCACTCACATCTCTCACACTCTCTAGTTTCTTAGAGCTTGACAGCTGAGTGTCTTCAACAAAGAAAGAGACACAGAGAAATCACAGGGGTAAGCCTACATTCAGTTATTCAGTTATGACTTTTTTCACATAACAAATCTCTGCCATTGCAAAAGTTTTCTTTTTTTCTTAAGTAGAAGAATTACATTGACATGAATGTCCATTGACACAAAACTTATCTCGCATAAACTGTCAGAACTCCTAACTTTGCTTTTATATATAGTGTTTACATGTCAATAATTCAAAACCATAATTTTCAAAAAGAGAAATGAGAGCATTCTAGTAAACCTATCGTTTTGTACTTTTGTACAGAAGAAAGACAAGATAAGGCAGATGTGGACACAATGACACAAGTAAACAATGAGTGGTCATGACTGTTGGTTGATGTAATCTTTTGTAAAATGTAGTATTTGCAAATACAACAACATTTATATTAATCATAAAAGATGATGCAAGGGGGATATAATGTGATTAGTATCATAATGCACTAGAGTTTAATCGTATTTATCTATACTGCTGTAGATTGACCTATTTTCATGGTTTATTCACAAATTGATTCTGTATCTCATCCAGAAAAAAATAAGTAATCAAATAAGCCAATGCAATCTGTAACTCATCAAACAGCTTTGGGTAGAGAGGGCCTGCTAAACTATATTACATCTCTGCTGTGTCTGCACAATTCTGCTGGGAGAGAGAGAGGACAAACTTGCATATTATGTGCTTATATAGGACGCACAGTGAACCACCCTAGATGTTTAAAGAGGGAAAAAACAAGTGGATTACTGCATTCCCCACAGATGAAGAGCAATGTGGATCTGCAACTGTACACACATAAATACTGTAAAATAAATCAAACAAAAAGGGAATAATACAGTTCAACTAAACCCACCATTAAAAAAACAATAAAATGTATTGGAATTAAATCAACATTAATCATAAAATAATCTGAGAGAGAAATGTTTTAAAACATGCCCTTATAATCTTTAGTAAAAATGACTTCCCTTCCCTCTTACAGAAATATTTCTTCTCTTCTCTGGTTACATGTTTACTGGCAAAAGGGCAGGTCAACCAGTCACAGATCGCAGCAATGGCAAAACCCCAACCATCGAATCATTCATCAAATTTCAGACGGAAAAAATTCCAAGTGTTTTTTTCTTGTTCAAGAAGCAGCTTCACTTGGGTAAACGTCACAACAGGGAAGAAAACATTATCACAACTTCCGGTTCATGTCGAGTTTAATCACAGAAACTAACATGAGCTGATCCAAACATGAAATGACTGTGAGAACGCACCAATGATAATAATACAAGTATAATCAAATGAATACTTATTTTAATGTTCTTGTGATGTTTGGCTTTTTTTCTTGGTCAGTTTTATTTATAGGGAGTTAAAGTTTGAGCTACAACCAGGGTTTGAGCTACACTGCAGAGAAGTGGCCCTCCAGGACCAGACTTGAAGAACCCTGAACTACACTCCCCGGCACTTCTTTACAATTTTCGGGGGAAATTATTTTAAACCATGCAGTAACGTAATTTGACATCAAATAAAAAATAGAGTGCTGTTAAATATGTAAACATACATTTAAACATTTAATGACTATTTAAACATTTAATGACTATTTTGACTGATGTTCTTCTATTGACTAACATTCTTTTACAAAGACAATTTTTAATAGTTAATTTTGTTTTTAAGCCTAGAATTTGAAGCAAGCGAAAAGTTAGCGATTTTGATTAATTCATGGCACTGCAGTAGTCTATCACTACCAAGAGAGCATATGCTTTCTGTTTTCTGCTCAGCAGAAATGTTGCCAACTGTCTAAAGTACAGAGCTCAGCAGAGACTACAGGAACAAGCTGGCACAAATCCCACATTAAATATCCTTCCAAAAGCACCAGAGAAACAAATCCAAGAAGCACATTAAGACCTTTCACAGTCTACAAAAGACCAAACAACTACTAAAGGTTGACACAAAGGCCCAGCAGAGGGAAGTTATCGAGTGGACATATTGCTGCACAACTGCAATAGTTACCCATGCACAACACTGCCCTATGCTGCATCCCACTGGGCATAAAACTACACATACTAAATTAAAAATAAAAATAAATCTTCTCTTCTGTGGTCAGCTACTGACACAAATAACATAACATAAATGAAACTTACAGGAAAAGAAAAGAAAGACAAACACTACTTACAGTTTTTCATGGGAAAATAAGAATGCTTTCCCATTCCAATTGGACTTTGTGAGTATGACAGCCTAGGGAGAATATCCATTTAGGACATCAGTCAAAGGAAAGCAAGAACGGAAGAAAGAATGGAGGGAAAATTCGGTAGAGGGGACAAGAGAATAGCTGTGCAATGCAGAAGCCAGAGGGAAAGGATTAGGAGAGACAGAAAGAGAGAGCGATAAAGTGAAAGGCAGAGACAGAGAGAAAGCGCGCGTGGGTGATAATCCCTGACCTTGGTAGAGTTCAGAAACCCGAGCAGAAATCAACTCATCCACCAAGCAAATGCTTGCCACAAAATAGGGATTTGTCCACAAAATCAGAGTTACAAATAGACTACTGTAAAGGATAACATCACAATTTACATTACTCTCAGCATTCATTGAAAAGTGGCATGTACCTAATTTCCATATAAAAGATCATTCATAATATTAAAACATACTTTTATAGTGAATTGAAGAAAAACTGATTGATTTGTTTTATTAAATGAACCGACTTGATGTTGAGTTTACCGAAAATCAGATTAAAATATTTAAATATAAAATATATTTATATATTTTTTTAGATTACACCCCAAGCCACACAGCCAAAAATGTAATAAAAATTATAGGGCATGTTATTAAGTATTAGGGTAAAATAAAGATCTTATTCAAGATATTTTGTTTAAACACTGTTGAACAAGATGAGCACTCTTACCTGTCCCTTTCCCATTGAGAGGGGAGTTATAACGGGACCACATGGTGGTCTGTCTGGGGGCGTCCTCATTGGACACTGCAGTACCATCAGGGTTGGCATAGAACAAGAGGAGTGGCTGGAAGTGACCTCGGATACATTTAGAAGCAACATCTTTCCACTTGGAGCCAATCTAGATAAAAGATATTGGATACAAGAATACGTCAGAAAACAACATGAGGTTTAAATATCAGAGTGTTTACCACATTTTGAAAATAAATATAAAAAATGTTACCTTTAGGGTACTACTCTAAGCCTTAGAGTAGTAAATATACTGTATACCCTTAAGATGCTAGTATGGTCTTAGGTAAATAAAGTAGGAGGATGTACTTTTAAGGGTTCTGCCCCAGAGACAAATTGCTGTAGCCAGTGCTCAAAGTGGGCCAGTATGCACTTCTATAATTTAATCTGTATCATATTTTTACTTTTTCGTGCATACCAGCAAAAAGTGCTGGTACTCTGACTGCCCAAGAACACATCCTGAGGAGTACCTGTCACAGAGTGGCTGCACGGCACAGGAGAATTCAAGGGGACAGGCTTTAATTATCTAACTTAATACAACTGAAGACTAGGGTGGACCCAGAGGGACAGAGGACGAAGGCGGAGCCAGACTGAACAAAACGTGCAGGCAAGACGACATCTGTCCAAGGTGGAGCCAGAGGGATGAGGGAGCCTGGTTGAGCCGTAAGGCTGATGGTTTCCAGTGGAGCAGAGTTAGGGAGGAGCCACGGTGGAGCCAAAGTGTCAATAGGACGAGGAGCAATGAGCACAGAGGTTGGAGGTTAAATAGGCAGATCAAAAACAAAACAAAAATCCAGAAACCATAGCAATCCCATTCACCTTAGTGAAGTTGTGGGCGGGGCTTTCTTCCCATATCTCGAACTCCCTTAGCAGCACACAATGTTGCGTGCTCATGCACCTGGTCAGATACACCTAATGCTTCAGGCTTCGGGAAAAGCTTTGACTCCTGCCATTCTCTTTTCAGATACGGTCTCATCCGCCATGGCAGGCTGAAGTCCATGATCTGCGATGGGCTCTTGCATGTCCATCGTGCCAGTTGTTGTGGCAGATGACTGGTCTGTGAATGTGGAGTGCTGAATGGGCAATTGTTGTTCTCCAGCACCCACTACACAAATGTGATGATTGGCACACAAGCAAGATAAACTCTAGGCAGAGCAGGGCAACAGCAGAAATGTCCATGGTGAAAAAACCACAGCAAAAAAACCTATCAAAGCCTGCATATCAGTGTTACTAGAACCACTCCATGTACTTTTTCGCAAGATTTGGGAGAAAGAATTATTCCGATCTGACTAGAGTACTTCCTTACTGCTACCAATTCAAAAATTACAGGGGTATCAGCCTGATTGACATAGCCGGGTCAATAAAGTGGTCTTGCTGAACCGCTTCTCAACCATAAGTGACATTTCACTTTGCAACACATTTTTGAACACCACTATAAGTTTCAACAATCCACAAAGGCTTGTTTCATAGATTTCCGTCGACCAAGCCTCCATATAGAGGCTCATAGAAGCTGATAGGATGCCCGCGAATATGGCCAACCTAGTAAAGTTGTACTACTCTACCACAAGAGCATGCGTTCCACCACCTTTCCACTCACAACCGGAGTACGGAAACGTTGTCCGCTATCACCTGTGCTTTTCAACTTCACGGTTTGGACAGTGTTCAGCTGAACCCGGACTGTTGGATTGTGGATATCGAATACACTGATGACATCGTAGTGCTAGGGGAAGATCCAAGAGACCTACAACCCATCCTCTATCGCATAAATCAATTTGTGAATGACATTGGATTACAAATCAATGTGACGAAGATGAAATACTTTACAACCTCTACTTATCCGAGCACATCTCTGTAGGTCGCCGGTGAGTCGTGAGAAAGGGTAACTTCATTCCGATACCTCAGTTCGACTATGTTGCCAAACGGTCAAGAAAAGGATGAGATAAAGCTGCATGTGGACAAGGCAAGAATAGCTTTCTTCCAGCTGAGAAGAACTCTGTGGCTGAGGAGTGAAGTTAGTCTGCGCAAAAAGGCTTGTTTTATGTTGTTTGGTTGTGTAACATTATACAGAGAAGGGCACCGTATAATGTCAACCATTTCCCCAATGGAATTTCACAATTTAATTTCTCAGGATTAAATGCATTCAAATCAACTAGACAAATAAACACGGTCTGGATGAAAGGCTAAACAGTATATTACAGACATTTAACTCCTCAGAAATCAGATTTTTAAACAGAGTTTTAAACATTTAATTTCTCAATATTAAATGCAGCTGAAAATCAACCAGACAAGTATACACAGTCTGAATGGCGGGCTGAATATTTGTATTAATTTGTATTATTTGTATAATCTCAAACACAAAAATAAATATATAGCTTATATTGCGCACCCATAATATACATACTGTCCGTTAAACGCCAGATCCGAGCCACAGATTCTTTATACTTTTTAGGAGTTGTCAAGTAATAAATTAACTATTTAACACATATTGTATTGTAGTATTGTACTGTAGTTTAAAAATGCGTATGTTTATTAAATACCTCTTTTACAGTTGCATCATCGAAAAAGATCCATTTGGAAGACTTGCTGTGAAAAGCGAATGCTAGGTAATGTCGACTAGAGTAACAGATCATTCCCACCAGGTGGAGATCTCTTTTCTTGGCGTTTTCATCAGTGACTCTATAAAACAGCTGAAGAATAAACAGAGAGAACAGTCAAAATTCCATTTAAAACTCAGAGTGAGGAGAATGAAATACAAGATATTCTGAGGCATTGTGCTTTGTCATTTAGTCTACTGCAGAACTGGAATATTAGTCCCATTTACAGACTTACAGATGTCTCAAAATCAAAATAAGAAGGTAAACTGCTTCCAGCTCAAGGGGTTCGAACTGGATGGTTTTGTCATATTGTGGAAATGTTCATGATGTCTCCTCTAGTGTAGTGAACTAGACATTATGTGATATTGGCCAACAGCACTCATATGACTGCTGAAGAGGAAACTGAGGGGAGTATGGCAAAAGATAACTTACGTTAGCATTACATATTTGCACCCAGCCATGTAGCATTTAAATATAGTCAGGCCAAAAATCTAGCTAATAAATATGATGTTTTTATTTCCATATCAAATAAAAATGCAATAAAGAGGTTTTGAAAAAACATAAACAAAAACATCACATTTAGAGACAGCTGTACAAAAGGTTGACAGTGCAGCACGTGGGGGAAATAAGGTAATCCAGAATCAAACACAGAATAACACAGTTAATAATAACATTCAGAATTGTAGCTGGGTCAAACGAGACTTTGAAACATATTATCATACACAAGGGGTTTAAATATTTTGAATCATGCTCTAGAGAATTGTAGTTCTATAATAAATGCTAGTACTGAGGAATATTCACTAGAGTTAGTGACACTGTCCAGCAGAGTTTAGTGCCAACCCCAATTAAACACCAGAACCAACTAATCAAGGTCTTACTAGGCATACGGTACTAGAAACTTCCAGGCAGGTGTGTTGAGGCAAGTTGGAGCTAAACTCTGCAGGACAGAGGCCCTCAGAACAGAGTTCGGATATCCCTGATTAAACAATTAAAACAAGGGAATGAATTAGTCCAACATGGCCACGACTGAAGTAAAACAAGGGAACAAATTAGTACAAAATGGCCATGTTTTAACTAAAACAGTGTGGAAAAACTAATTAAAAATTAATTTCACAACTTATTTATTTGTTCCTCTGTTTTAGTTAACTTGTGGTACTTTGGTAACTTGTGGTACCTTGTTGTACTAATTCATTTTCTCACTTAAATGAAATGGCCACAATATTCTGAAAAGATGTTGAATCACATGGACAAACCTGTGGAGATCATATCAGAAAAAAAAAGTGTATGGGCCAAATACTAAAGATATCTACATTCATTGTAATTTTTCACATTCATCACTAACGTTTTAAATTAGCATTAGACATAATTTTTAATTAAACATCTTTAAATCAATTAGAAAAATGCAAAATAGAAAATTTGAGACTTTTGGATACTGCTCTATAGATACTGTCCTAGACACTACAAAAACCAAAGAGGATATTAACTGAAGAAAGAATGCATAAATAGATAGTTCATTTTGAACTTGTATGCTTTTTACTCAGCTACATGCAGAGAGATTTGACCCTCACCCCCGAAAGATTGAGGTTTGGGCCCAGAGAGCGGATGACATCTTCAGTGAGGTCAGATTGTTCAGCATCCCACACAAATCCAATGGTGACGATCTCTGGGCAATTCATCAGTACACGTCGGATTTTGATACTCTGCCCACAGTTACTCTGCAATGCACAAGAGTACAGATTAAATTACTATTACTTAGTTGTAAATAGTAACAGTACATTTTCTGAAAGAGACTATATGTAGAATAGGGGCAAATGGGCAAAGACAAAAATGGCAAAATATTTAGTGGTCTTAACCATTTTAATCACAAATCACTGGTCAGGAAATTAGTAAGAATTGCACAGATATTGTAGATAAAGTACAGACTTTGTACAGAAAATCATTCTCCTTTATTTTCTTAAAACTTTGAAGCTTTTTACATAAAGATCCATTCTGCAATATTCTCCTGCACTTCAATATTACTTTTCACAGTAAAGTAGCTCACCAATACCAGCAGCTAAAAAGGCTCCCATCTGCCTCCATACTTCACTGGCGTAGAAATACATGTATTATTATATTTCTCACCAGAGTTTTGAAGACACTGCTCTTGAGTATCACCATGCAACTCGTATTTCATTGTGATTCATCACTTCACAAAACTTCCCATATTCTGCCAAAAACTTAATTCTTAGATGTTGAGACAGCAATGGCTTCTTAAGTGGTGCATTTGCTTAAATATTACTAATTTCCTGATCAATAATTTGTTGTCAAGTGTAGACTATGCAGAAGTGAAGACTAAATGGATATTTAAACCATTTGATTAAAATAATGTTATCTGTGATATGTAATGACATCTTTACAGACTTTATGACATTACTATGTTGGAATTAAATGTACTTTGATGTATTAACACACTTAACAAATGGCAAAAAAGTATGAGTTATACACAAATGTGGTGTAAAACTAGTGTGCATGCAACTAGTTAAAAAGGAAAAATTGGCATACAGGGCAGTTGCGGAGATCTCCAATGGTGTTCGCTGCCTGCAGCAGTTCACCAAACATGTCTGATCGAAGTCTGTCTGTCTTTTCCAAGATTCGCTCCACTTGTTGACTGACAAAAGAGCACAAGTACAAAGAGGATAATTTCTGACAATGAACCACTCTAGATAATAGACAATGCAATAGTGTACTGCAGACCTTTACTCTATTCCACTTAATTAAACTGTAATCCTTCAGTGCAAATGCTGTTTCAGTGAAGGTTTCAGCTATCAGTAAGAATTTTCTATAAACTATTTCTGTCTGTCAGAATTTAATTTCTGACCCTCTCAAAGAATGCATGTATGATGGTTATAATGGGTCAATTGGATCCTCACGCTGAAAACTACTCATAAAAAGAACTAAAGAAAATATCTATATATATATATATTGATTTGATTGAAGAAGATTTGCTCTCCAGAAGAGGAATTAAAAACAGTATTTCACTCATCAGACACATTACATATTCTTTCAATCACATTATTTCACTCACCAGAGGGCCGTGGAGGACACATAGTGCACAAGCTCAGTGAAAGGGAGAGGGTCTGATGATGCTCCACAACTACGACAAACAAACTACAGAGGGAAAGAAATGTCTGTGTGAGTGGTTTGAGGTTTTTAAATAAAAACTTGTAAAACGTTTAACAAAACATTTATGATTAAAAGGCTAACATAGAAAACACTGAGAAAACTGTGATTTTAAACTGTTGATGAGTAAGTTAGATAAAAGGTCAAACATCACCTGCTCATAGAGAGTCATGGCAAACTTCTGGTGGGTGATGCATGATTTTGAAGTACACATTTCTGTGGCTGAGTCAGAAACGAGGTGCAGGTGTATCCTTTCTAGAATGTTCTGCTGTCTCCCAAAGTTTACAAACCCATGAAAAAAGAAAACAATAAAAGAAACTGTGATCAGTGATGAATAACTTATTCTTAGTTCTAAGCTAATACTTCATGTTATTTTTATAAATGTTATTATTAGTAACATCAAACTACCACAAAGTAGGTCAAACAACACAAAACAGATTCTTAAAATAATGCACATTAATGGCACCAAATGGATTAAAAGTAATTACATAAAATATGAAAGAAAGACTGAACCATTATTTAATTGCTCATACAATAAGCAAGTGGACAAATAATTGAACTCACATACAACTTTAATTTCATGAAAATACAATATACAGGGGTGTGAAAAAGTGTGTGCCCCTTCTTTTCTTTTTCTTTTTTTGGCATGTTTGCCACACATGTTTTAGATCATCCAACAATTTTACAAATTAGTCAAAGAGTAAACACAAAATGCAATTTTTTTAAATTAAGGTTGTCATTATTAAGGAAAAATTTTATCCAAACCTACATGGCTATATTGGATTGAAAAGTGTGAACATGGAGCATGGAACAGTAGCGAACCTTCCCAGGAGTGGCCGGCTGATCAAACTTGCCTTAAGAGTGCAGCAACGACTCAATCAAGAGGTTACAAAAGATCCCCCAAAAAAAATTCAAAGAACTACAGACTTTACTTGCTTCAGTTAAGGTCAGTGCTCATGACTCCACCATGAGAAAGAGAATGCATGACAGAATTCCAAGAAGAAACCCACTGCTGAGCAAAAAGATTAAGGCTCATCTTTTTTTTTTCCAGAAAACATCTTGATGATTCCCAAGACCATTGTGAAAGTACTCTGTGGACTGATAAGACAAAAGTTGAACATTTTGGAAGGTGTGTATCCAATTACATCTGGCGTAAAAGTAACCAACATACCAACATTAAAATATGGTGGTGGTAGTATGATGGTCTGGTGCTGTTTTGCTGCTTCAGGACCTGGACGACTTGCTGTGATTAAATGAAAGTATGAATTCTGCTGTCTACCAAAAAATCCTGAAGGAGAACGTCCAACCGTTTTGTTCATGCCCTCAAGCTGAAGTGAACTTTGGAGTGGCCTAGTCAAACCTAACAACATTCATTTAAAAACTGCACTTTGTGTTTGCGCGTGCTATCTTTGAATAGTATTTAAATTTGTGACAAACATGCACAAAAAAAAAGAAGACAGGAAGGGGGCAGACACATTTTCACACCATTGTAAATATACTAATTAGACCATTCACCATATTTCTTATTTAGATTATCAAGATAATTCATCACAGAAGTGGACAACAGTGAACTTTTCCTTTTTTAATGTCCCTTTAATTCTGTTGTGCAACTTTTAATGTACGTTTGTAACACTTCATTAGGGGATGACATACAACAGTAATTATGCATAATTACAGGCAACCCTAAACCAACCCCAAACCTTAACCTTATTGTACAGTCATGGCCAACATTTGTGGCACCCCGGAAATTTTTCAAGAAAATCAAGTATTTCTCACAGAAAAGTATTGCATTAACACATGTTTTGCTATACACATTTATTCCCATTGTCTGCATTGGAACAAAACTAAAAAAGGAGGGAAAATTTGACATAATTTCACACAAAACTCCAAACATGGGCTGGACAAAATTATTGACACCTGTAACACAGGTCTTTGTTCAGAGAGGAAGGAGGCAGGAACCGGTGAAGATTTAATAAACTTTAATGTAAAATAAAACGTAAATACAAAATAAACGTAATGGCGGCAGTCCCTCACGGACAACTGCCGCCCACACAAACACAAAACACAACATAACTCCAGGCCTGGTCCTCTCTCGTCCTTCACTGTCGTCAGTCCTCCTTCTATGCCTCCGCTCCTCCGTGAGATCCAAGACCGGTGGCTCACCGGTCGCTCATTACCAGTCACGCCACCAACTCTCGTGATGCTCCCACAGTCCCTCGACCCTGCCCTGCTCGCCACATTACCCCAAATGCCCTTCGCAGGCCGGGGGGCCCAATCAAGGCGGCCGCGACGAGGGAAAAGGAAATGTTGGCAAGAGGAGCGAGAGAGGGGAGAGAGGAAAAAGAAAGAAAGATCTTGGTCCGGTTCCCCGACACGCTGAATCTTAGTCCTCGACTATCCGAGAGACTTCCTCACGGTGCCGTGCGATGGCACTGAACGTTTTATTGACAGGCTAGTGCTCCTCCGCCTCCTGGCGGCCTGCGACGACTCCTCCTGGAGAGGGCAGCCAGCAGCAAGTCCCAGGAGCACGGCAGGGCCCTCCGTGCCACATGAACAGCTGTCGCTCCAGCACCACCGCCGTGGGCAGCACCTGATTATCCTTCCGTTTTCTTCTGTGCTGCCCAACCTCCGCAGCACCATGATCCCTCCCGACATCGAGGGCTCTCTGACAGCGTGTCCCTCCAACCTCCCGGGTTTCGGCGACAATGTAACACAGTGCTTTGTTCGGGGAGGAAGGAGGCCAGAATATTAAACAAATTTTAATATAAAATAAAACATAAATACAAAACAATATGCTCCTTGTATGCCTCCGCTCCTCCGTGAGACTTGAGACTGGTGACTCACAGGTAGCGCTCATTACCTATCATGCCACCGGCTCTCGTGACGCTCTTACGGCCCCTCGACCTCGCCACATGACCTTGCACCCTTTCAAAATTGTGGATAAATAAGATTGTTTCAAGCATGTGATATTCCTTTAAACTCACCTGGGGCAAGTAACAGGTGTGGGCAATATAAAAATCACACCTGAAAGCAGATAAAAAGGAGAGAAGTTGACTTAGTCTTTGCATTGTCTATCTGTGGGTGCCACACTAAGCATTGGCAACATAAAGAAGAGAAGACAACTGTCTGAGGACTTGAGAACCAAAATTGTGGAAAAATATCAACAATCTCAAGGTTACAAGTGCATCTCCAGACATCTAGATGTTCCTTTGTCCACAGTGCCCAACATAATCAAGAAGTTTGCAACCCATGGCACTATAGCTAATCTCCCTGGATGTGGAAAATTGATGAAAGGTTGCAACGCAGGATAGTCTGGATGGTGGATAAGCATTACCAAACAAGTTCCAAAGAAATGCAAGCTCAGGGTGCATCAGTGTCAACACGAACTATCAGTTGACATTTGAATGAAATTAAACGCTATGGCAGGAGACCCAGAAGGACACCACTGCTGACACAGAGACGTTAAAAAGCAAGACTACAGTTTGCCAAAATGTATTTGACCAAGCCAAAATGCAAGGAAAACATCTTGTAGACAGATGAGACCAAAATAGACCTTTTGTCACGGACTCAGCCACGCCCCCTGCACCAGACTCCCACGCTCCGCCCACTCATTCCCAACCACCTGAATACTGAGCACCTGCACCTGTTTCCCATCACTGAAACCCTTTATCACCAGCCCTCACCCCACACTCAGTGTCTGGTCACAGCTCATGCTACACAGACTGCAGCACAAGTCTGCACTACGCCAAGCGTCATTGAGACTCTGCTTCCTCGTATTCCAATATTCTCCAAGATATTCTCCGTGTTCACCACTCCAGTTAAGCCTCTCACCATTCCCTGTGTTTTCACCTGTTCACCAGTTCACTGTTTCGTGTCCTGACTTCAATAAACCTGTATCGCTTACTGTCCTCCAATCCATCATGACACCATTTTGGTAAACCACATAATTCTACTGTTTACCGAAAACGGAATGAGGCCTACAAATAAAAGAACACAGTACCTACAGTCAAATATGGTGGAGGTTCAAAGATGTTTTGGGGTTGTTTTGCTTCCTCTGGCACTGGGTGTATAAGGCGTATGAAATCTGAGGATTACCAAAGGATTTTGGGTCGTAATGTAGGACCCAGTGTCAGAAAGCTGGGGTTGCGTCCGAGATCGTGGGTCTTCCAGCAGGGCAATGCTTCACAAAAGCTTCAAAAAGCACCCAGAAATGGATGGCAACAAAGCACTGGAAAGTTCAAGTGCTGGAAGTGGCCAGCAATGAGTCAAGATCTAAATCCCATTGAACACCTGTGGAGAGATCTTAAATTGCTGTTTGGAAAAAGCGACCCTTCCAATATGAGAGACCTGGAGCAGTTTGCAAAAAAAAGAGTAGTCCAAACTTCTAGGTGAGAGGTGTAAGAAGCTTATTGATGGTTATAGGAAGCAATTGATTTCCGTTATTTGTTTCCAAAGGGTGTGCAACCAAATATTAATTTAAGGATGCCAATAATTTTGTCCAGCCCATTTTTGGAGTTCTGTGTCACATTATGTCAAATTTGCCTTTTTTCCTGCTTTTTGTTTTGTTTTGTTCCAAAACACACAAAGGGGAAAAAAAACATGTGTGTAGCAAAATGTGAGTTAATGCAATACTTTTCTGTGAGCATTACTTGATTTTCTGGAAATATTTCAGGGGTGTCAACAATTTTGGCCAAGACTATAAGTACATGTTGTTAATTAATATTAATCAGCACTTATTTGTGTAATTACACTGAAAAAAATAAAGTGTAAACCATTTAGGTAATACACTGCAGAGTTCATAAAAACTGACTTATACTCCTGCAAACATGACAGTTTGCAAAGGTCAAGTCTTTTCAAGGTCACGTCATTTCTGTCATGAAAACTCTCTAAGTGTTTGGTATGGTAATGGTTTTGACAATATTGATATGTTGAATAGAATAGAATAGATCTGCTATGTTGCTGCTACTTGTATTGCCGCCACTGCTACTGTAGGTTATTGCTGCTACTGCTGCTGAGGAGCAAGTACGAGACTTGCCCCTACCAATCAGTAGCTTAGCCTGGGCCCCTCATTTACATGTCTTTGTTACAATCGAAATGCTGCAAGATAAAATGCAACAGCTTTTTACACTACTTATTGGATTGATTATGTCACATGATTGAGTAATCTACGTGAGAGTTCATTAACATGCAGTGACAATGGCCGGTCCAGAAATTACGCATTTTTTTAATTAAAAATCATGGAAAGACGAGCAAGAAGGAGAAAAGGCTCCATCTTCTTCTGCTTTCTATGAGGAGACAGCGAGCGAAGCAGCACCTGAGGCTTAGACAGGTTAGACTCCACAACACAGATCAGCACAATGCCAAATGACTTGTCTGTAACAGATGTAGCGCCTTCACAATCAGTAATCACTGTATTTCCTTACACTGAGTTTGCTGGAAAGAATCGTTACTTTCCCCCAAATTGGTACAATGAATTCACATGGCTTGAATATAGCACAGCGTTACACATTGAGAACTGGACAGGGACTTCAAAAGGCAACAACCCAGCAGCAGGATCTGCTCCTTTGTGCAAGAGGAGCACTGCCAGAGCCCTATAAAATTACCTACAAAGTTTCTGACCAAACTCTCCAGACTTCACGAGGGAGCCATGAGGGTACAAGGATTCAAGTTCGCCATTGAAGTCCCAGTGTCTTCACAAATGAGGGCAGGTTCACACAGCACATATGACAGACGGGAAAGAGTCTGAAAATGCCGTGTGGATAGTTATGTTGTGTGCAATATCCTCCAGCATGACCGATTTGGCAGTGGGTCAGTAATGGTCCAGGGACTAATATCCTTGGAGGGTTGCAAGGACCTTCATGTGCTAGCTAATGGTTTCCTTACTGCTGTAATGTACCGGGCTGAAATCATCAGAGCCAATGTCAGAACTTATGCGGGCTCAGTGGGCCCTGGTTTCCTCCAGGTTCATTATAATGCCTGGCCTCATGTGGAAAGAATGTGTAGCCGGTTTTTAGATATCAAAGGCATTGATGCCATTAACTGGCCCTCACATTCTGCAGACCTAAATCCAACTAAGAACCTCTGTATTGGAACATTATGAACATTATGTATCGGAGTATCAAAAAGTCACCAAGTAACACCACAGAATTTCCAAGAGACTGTTGTCACATAATTTTGCTCTAAACAAATTATAGAATGAATATAAATAAATATTTTCAAATTGAATATTTAATTCATTGAGATCCAATGTGTGATTTAAGTGTTCCCGCTGTGCTTCCAAGATATCCGTGTTCTGAACCTTATCAATGATTTGCTGGTCCTCGCTTAGTCAAGAGAGTTAGCAGTTCGGCATCAGAATGTTGTTCTCATTTACTTGAAGGAGCTGAGGCTGAGACTAAATTTGAAGAAGAGTGTGCTTTATCCTCTCCCGAGGATCACCTTCTTAGGCGTTGTGTAGGATTCTGTGATTCCCGACTTTCCCCCGTACGCATTGACATCATTCCATCAGCAATCAACAGCATAAAGCTTGGCCAGTCATGGCGCTCAGAACCAGAGGGTTTTCCCTAAGGGGCAACTCCTTCCGCACTATCAAGGTCATGAGGATATGCCTACGCACCTTGGCTACATGGAAGAAACCCTGGTTTCTGTCCGAAGGACCCGTCCTGAGAGGTCACCGCATAATGCTGTAGACAGAAGTCTCTCTCACACATTGGGGAGTAGTCATGAGGGACCACTCGACACACATTTTACAAAGTGGGGCACTTTTGAGACAGGGGCTCGGGGAATGAAGACTCCATCCCCAAGTGAGGAGGCAGATTTTACAAGTGGATCCATCTGTGTCTCGAGAGACATCTCACAGGCTACTTTGGTTCTCCTTCACTCACCCAGTTCCTCTCAGACTGGACACCATTGTCCAGACGTGGCTCCGCGTTGGCTGGACAGAGTGTGGTTTTCAGATCTAGTGTCCCTCCTTGATGGAAATCAATGGAGATTCTGGTCAGGAGGGACCTCCATATAGCCCATAGCCCATCCTTGCTCAAAACTGTGGAGACTTTGGGCCCAGCTTCTGAGGGAGCCCAGCTCATGGTTTACGGTCTCTCAGCTGAGGTTGTTGAGACCATTCTCCACTCCAGAGCTCCGTCCACGAGGAAACTGTTCGCCATGAAGTGTAAACTTTTCAGTTCCTTCTTACCTCCTTCTTACATCCCAATAAGCTAAGGAGATCTTCAATCTCTCTAGCCTATTAGTCAGTCGAACTGCCTTCCCTTGGTGGTCTGAGCCCACTCTACTAGGAGCATGGCTGCCTCTAAGGCTCTTTTAACAGGAGTATCTCTTGCGGACATTTGTGATGCGGCAGGCTGGTCCTATGATTCTATAGTGCTTCACACGACACTAAAGCGTTCCCATAGCGTTTCAATACAGAATCTTGTTCCCTCTTCAGGTAACTAGGATTACATGCATAATCCATGTTGGATTAAAACTCAAACAATCTCTATTACCCCAACACCATTCAGAGACAAGGACTGCTTGCTTAGTAGACTAAAGGGCAAGTTCTGATGCATGGTGGAGCTTCAGGACATTGTCCTAAGGTACTCCCTCGCCCAAATCAAGGTCCTTAAAAAGGTCAACTTGATAAGCTTACAGCACCGACATGGTGTGCAGGACTCTGCTGGCCTGACCCACTGTGACATATGTATTACCCAAAAGCCTTGTTGTCATTTGACATTAGTTTTGATGGCAAGGCTGAGGCCTTCCATGAGGATTCTGCTCCTGAAACAAGATCATAAAACAATATCCAAACAGATTGGTTCTGTTTTCTCTCTTTCCACAGACCAATCTAGTTTTAACTGTGGTGCAGGTCATTAAGAATACCAGCTTCTCACATGTGGGGGTGAAGAAGGAGGTAGGCTATAACATGTCTGGTGTCTGCCAGATTAGAAGAAGCTACAGAATAGACTTGATCCGCTTGGTGCAGAAGCCTGGCTCCCATTTCCCGTGAAAAGAGCCAGGTGGGAGTAGAACTTTCTCACTGTGAAGTGGTCACAATGAGGACAACCAGCCCCATCGAGGGCTGATCAAGCGTACTCTGCTCCAAGACATATAACACAACTCACGAAGATCACTGGGTTATACGTATTTTTGACAGGGAAACAGACATTTTTTATACTCCTAGCCACAAATAAACAGAAAGTTCACACACACGGCTTTGCAAACAAATGGCTTCCTGAAGACAAAACAGCTGATGGCGTCCTCTCTAGCCAACCTTATATACCCTGCTGGTATATAATCAAGATTGACGTATATCACACATGCTTCAGACCCCAGCTCACAAAGTGTATTCCCATAGCGAATGGTGGGCAAACTACGGCCCGCGGGCCATATGCGGCCCGTTGGGCTTTTTAATCCGGCCCGCCGACCTTGTAGAAGTTATATTATTGATTTAAATTTTATTATAATTAAACCTCATTCATTTGACTTTCCCCAGTAATGTCAGTGTTTCCCCAACAGATGGCACACTCCAAAGACATTGAGCTTTGTTTGAGTGTGATGTTTAGCACTTTGAGCTCTTCAGTAAAAACGAGCGGACCGAAGAAAAGTAGACAGTTAGTATGCGTTTCGCTGACGTCCGATTAACGGCTGTATATCTGATATGCCAAGAAACTTTAGCGGTTTTTAAAGAATACAACATCAGCCGTCATTTTACCACAAAACATGCCAACTACGCTAGCAAACAGTCTCCAAAAAAACCGGACGGCTACGGCTCTGACGGCAAATGCACAGACTCAGAGTCAGTACAAAAGATGCTGACGTTATTTGGCTCAACTATGTGTGTGAACAGACATTCAGCGTCATAAACATCTTCAAATCCCGTCACAGAGCCGAGTGAACTAGCCGACACCTATTTCTAAGGCTTTCTAGTATGCAAATCTTGGTAGCCTTCAGCGATTAGTTTCATTGGTTTAACTGCACCTATCAGGAGCAAGCACACTTGGCGGCGTCGCCATTGGATGAGCTGTGTGCCTCTTCGCTGTGATTGGTGTTTGATTCCCCGTGTTTTCAGCTGATCTGCATCTCTCTTAAGGGGATTGAACACCGCTATCGAAAGGAAACTTCTCCGGTTACTATTAAAACCTCTGTTGCCTGAGAGTTGTATTGTGGACACAAAAAACAACAGTCGTGCTCGAGCTTGTCTGGCTGGGCCGAGTTCAGTTATGATTATTAATTTACTTAAATTGGCTGCACTAACGCCAATTAAATTGTCTGTCAGGCAGAGCTGCATCGCGCGGTTATCCCGCAAAGTTTCAGAAATGATGTGAAGGGGAGGAGTTCGGATCTGTCCTGAGAATCGACACAACAAACCTAACTCCAGACTTTGATGCACTTGCAAATAAAGGAGATCAACAACACTGTTCCTGCTGAAACTGAATGGGAGTTTATCTACTGTGTTATTAAATTAATACATTTGGAAAACAATTTATCAATGAACCCTGATGTTTTGGTGCATATTAAAGGCCAAATCTTTTCATGTAATGGTTTTTACATTTCATTTATATTAGTTCACACAAACACACTATCCTTCTATTCTGGCCCGGCCCCTTTGTCAAATTTTAGAAACCAATGTGGCCTGCGAGACAAAAAGTTTGCCCACCCCTGCCATAGCGTCAACTCCATGAAGCAGTAGAGTTCCACTTCAAAAAGAAGACAGAGGTATAAACAGATTTTTATCTTAGCTCAGTTAAAACTCTACTTTAAAGTCAGTCTCTACTTTAAAGTCTCTCTGAATTCAGACATACAAAACACTCTGCTGCATCATCCATGAGACCCAGCTGGAAGCGCTGCTCATCTTTAAAAGTCTCAGCCAGAGCATGGCGTAGGGTGTCTGATGGCAGAGCCCGCTCTCGACTCTGCTGGAACTGACAGAAGATGCTCTGTAAAAAGAAAAAGCCAAATAAACCTCACATACAAACTCAGCAATGTAGTACATAAAATACAGATGTTAGTTGTTAGACTCGATAGTGCTTATTGAGAAAAGGTATAGAAAAATTCATACATTTTGGTCAAAATTAAGTTTGTCAATATTAAAAACAAAATTGACAAACAATTTTTTATTGCATATTGTTTATTATAAATGATTTATCTGTGCACCTTCAAATGTTTTTTACTCATGTGCCCTTGTAATTTTTAATCAAACACATTAACTAGTTCTAGCAGCAACATTTCTTGTCTGATGACAATGATCCAGCAACCTGTTACTGTCATGATCTGTGTTTAGTTTTGCTTTCATGGACTTAAAGTTTGCATTTGTCAGTCACCTGTTTCATATGTTTCTTTTGTTCCTAGTTTCCCACCAGTCTTTAGTGTCGATAGACACTGATTAATTGTCACAGCTGCTTATCATTTAGTTCATTATCTTGATCTATTAACTTCCCCTGTTTGTATGACTCATTGTCTGGTATCATTTGTGTATAGCACTCTACCTCGCATCGTTTGGATTGTTTGCTTGCCTTTTATAGTTATTTAATAAATCTTGCTATATTTTCGAATAATCTTCAGACATTGACATGAAACAATTGCAGCAATCAGCAAACAACAGCAACAATCTAACGATTCAACAATACAATAAATTCTGGATGGATAAAATCAAGTTATTTTTTCTACACTTTTTTTCATTCAATAAGTCACTGACATGTTGTCTATCGCAATTTCTGTTCCAATGCCAAATGTAAAATAAATCTTTTACCATAAATTTGTTATACACAAGTTGAAACAATTATACTTTATCTTGTTTTTCAATGTTGTCGAGGTAGGAAGCTCACTAGAATTTAAGACATTTGAGTCTGCACATACACACCTTTAAAGCACAGAAAATGCAGGCATCACCCAAACAGAAATGGCCAGATAGGTGTCGTAGGCTCCTCCTGAAGATGTCAAGCTGCCAAAGAACCTGTAAGAAACTGGCATTTAGTTTGTTTATAATCAGACTGTCATAGTGTATCATGTTCAATCTTTTTGCATCTTTAATATTTCTTAATTAAGAACTATATATGGTTTAGACAGGGATTTTGCAGCAGTGACAAAACAGTTAAAAATATAAAGAAACTTTTTCTACTGTAAAGATCCTATTGTGCAATAGTAACAATTCATAGATGTTAAAGGTTCTTAACGTCTTGATTTTTTCACCATTTCTTATAAATACTTCTACTGCTTATATCAGCAACCAGATTACAAAGACTATTTTATATTAAATATATTTATTTATATTACGTCATTAAATCATAAACCTGCTCTTGTTTTTAAAATAACTTCACTCACCTGCACAGCACTGTTAAGGAAGCAGCTGTTCTGGCCTGGCTCATTAAGAAGACCTTTGGTCAAAGCAAGAGAGATCATACTGCCTGGCTGGTAGGACTTGCCCAGCCCTGTTCCACTCAAGGCACCTGTACCAGCCATGTTGCCTCCAGGCTTTTTAAAAAGTTTGACCCATGCCATGAGCTTTGAAACTGGCCCTCTCCAGCAAACAACCAGAGTCAATTACTGAAACAACTTGAGGTTAATGCATTTGTTTTAGGCAACATTAGCAGTCCCTGTACCTGACAGTGAAGACAAACTTCTCTGTCCTAAAAAAATAGAAAAATATATTGCACTGGATTTCTTTTGATGTGCACGATTTGACAGCACACCATTGGGATATAGGGAATCATTCAACAGTAGCTCTTTAATTAATGTGATAATGTGACTTTTAGCCACAAGTTGCAGCAAGTTGATTTATCAGTACACCAGTTACTATGACAATGATCGCACTCTGTATCCTCTGTATGTGAGGATTCATCTGCAACCAGGCACACTGGCAATAAGAGGATGGATGCAGATATAAGAACAAATCCATTACTCTCCTCAGCATTTCCACCAAAGTCAATGGAGGTCACTGAAGGGGTTCATTCATAAACTCTCCTCAGGACAAGCACTGAAGAAGAACACTGGCTAACAAAGGAAGACCTACAGAGAGGGACAGACATAAAGAGAAGGGTTAGGGGTAAGGTGAGTTATATGGGGGGAAAAAAAGTTTTGTTTATGCTACAACACAGTCATCTGAATTCTTGAGAGTATGCACTGCTTACTGGGGGTGACCTTTATGTATCAAATCATACAAATTCACCAAAACATAAATCATTACATTTTCTCAAAAGATTTGGTATTCAGTATTCACCTCAGTGTTGAGAGGCACAATGACAATGGCAAGATAAAATATCAAAACAGCTACAGCTCTTTGGTAAGCAACCTATAAAACAGGACTACTGAAACCAGGCTGCCAAAAAAAAAAAAAGTTTAAACGTTGCTGTAAGCAGCTACTGTAATATACTTGAAAGAGCTTGGGTATTTTGTGTGGTTGACTTGTCCATTAAAAAAAGAAAATATTCACTATGTGTTATTTAATATTTAATAAACACATTCATTTTTACTGTATCCATGAGTCAAAAAATGTAATTATCTCTCTTTCTGAAAACTGCACTTGTGTAGACTGACATGGTTTAGTGTTCTTTCATTGTGTCAAATGAGTTAAATGAGCAATATATACAAACTGCTGTAAAGACAAGTCATTCCTTTCATAAGACGTTTCTTAAACCATTCAAGCAAATTTTATTAAATCTTCTGTGCTGTATTTGCAACATAAAATAATTTTACAGTTATCTACTGTGCATGAAAAGTTGCAGTTCTGGGTTGTGGCTTCTTTAGAGAAACTGACTTATAAACAGTTCTAAAAACTGTTAAATTAAATATAACTTGCTTATTGCAAGTTATATTTGCTTGTTGATTGTTATATTAACTACGCTTGTTCTAGTAATACATTGAAATGGAAAATATATGATTATTGCATTAAAATGTGATCCTTTGTTTCTAATATGCAATTAAAATATTCAATATAAAAATCAAGCTACTTTTTATTATGTTGTTTTGTTTTTATAACCACTTAAAGTGACTAAAGTTTATTATAATACTTTGAACCCCAGTAATTCACTTCAGTATTTATTGCATCCAGTCTTTTCAGTTAGCTATAAGGAGAAGTTTAGCTATGACATGATGTCTGAGACAGAGGATTGCGTAAGGAAATCTCTTCAGTGCTAAGGAGCAATCCCCTACCCAGAGCCAGGGTCAGGATGAATGTAGAACTTGTTGCCGCAGTGTCGCAGTATATTACTGTTAATGCTGGACCATTGCCATGGCTACAGCATGAAGATGATGGGGCTGTAGGCAGCTGCAGCACTGATGCTGAATTCTTGCCTCTTCATAGTAAAAATACAGAATTTCTAACCGTATGAAATTAAGATTACAACAAACAATGAAGGGTTCTCAATAATTTGTATGGTTCTCACAAGAACTTTTCTTACTCAAGAGTATATAATTGTCTGGAGTATTTACCAGTGTCTTGTTAAATTGCTCTTTAGCTATGCATCCAGTAACAATAGTGCATAAAACATAACTATCCATGGTACTGTAATTTTATGTTTTTATCTTAAACAAACAGTAAAACCACACTTACAGAACTGTCATAAAAAATGCTAACACAAAGATCTGAGTCTGAGTCTATATGAGCTCATTTGTCATTAAAAAGCGCATCAAAACGCAGAATGTCATTCACTTTGTGTCCACCTATACTGCCATTAAAACAGTGACTCTCCCTTTAAGTAGTTATGAAACGGAATCCATTTCTATGATGTAAAATTATATACATAACGAGATGATAAACAAAAGCAAAAATGAGCTCTGCATGCCGTTACACCTGTTACAGCGCATGCGCAAAAGGTGACCCGCTCTATGCAGCATTTTGGGACATTAGAAAGCGCCTATGATGCTCCAAAATGCTGTCCGTGTAGGCAGCTAACTACATTTTGAGACACAGTCGTTAATAAACAAGCACAGCTCACCTACCCGTGTCCAGTATATTGGTATTCAAATCCTGTTTTTAGAAGCGTGTTTATCCACATATGCATAAAGAGCTGAGTTCATTGTGCGCGTCCAGCTCAAGTTACTTGCTTCATTGCTCAACATGTCATAAAGCGCAGAAAATCCATCTGGCCAAAGATCCTCTTACAGGCCTAAATACAATAACACTGCAGCCCTGTATTCATGTATTCCTGCTCCTCCGCACTCATCAACGTGAGGGTTTATCCGTTCAGGTCCTGAGCTGGAGATTATTCTGATAGATGTAGAGTTAGACGCGCTGGCTCCGCCCCACATATACCGCTACACTATTTACTGTCATTCCGCAGGAATAACCCGCGTGTTTGGAGGGCGTGGATTCGGTCATATCTCACGAGACCAAGCAAAACAGCCGATGTGATATTCAGATTGGTGTACGGAACTGGCCAACTGTACCAGAAACGGGGACAAAATAATAGCCTACGCGCAAAATATGACTCATACGGCTCAAAAGTGATGAAATTTTATGTTTTGTTTTACTCATACAATATATATCCATTGAACAGTGACCATAATATACACAGACAGATAATGTTTCCTTCCTGTGTTTATTTTTAAACCTAGCCTAAAATGTAGAAATAAATTGGGATAGTAAATCAGCTTTGGTTGTTTTTCAGGTATATACTTATGGAATATTTCAGTAATGCTATTGATTATTTAATGGTCTGCAAGCATAAAATAGCTAATGTTTTTCAATGCTCTTTTATTCAAGATTTCGAAGGAAGCATTTGCTGACCGTCTGGAAGTCTTTGTGTTTACTGTAACTGTAGAACAGGGAGTGTCAAATTCAAGGCTACTTATGACTCCTGTAAATATAGTCTGTGTCAGAGGATATGTCTGTGTGCTATGTCTCAGGGTAACTGAGACAGAATCTTCCAGAGACTGATTTGAATGATGATGATTTAGTAGACTGTATAGGTGAAAACACCATGCAGAACATTCATTTTTATTGTTGTTGTTGTTGTTACTGACCATGTGTCACAATGATAACAAAAATTTGAAATAAATATGCAATTTATTTGTTGAAATTGGAGTTAAAATACAAGCGGAGGCTCTCACGCTCTGAATATAATGTTAAACATCAGCCAGAAGACAGAAAGGCATTTCATAAAACAATTTTCAGAAATACATATTAATAGTATTTGTTTGTTTGTTTGTTTTTTAGTACAAACAAGATTTCAAGAACTCAAAACATATTTACATGTCGGTTTCAAATATTGATCTATTCCTTGTCAAGTTGATTTCAGATTTAAAATGAATGATTTGTAGGTTTTTGTGGAACCTAGAGTGCAAAATATTTAATCACATCATAAAAAGATAATTATAACCTCAAAATGATGTGATGTTGTACTAAATACCGTATATTATGGATGAAAGTGATTCCAACCTTAGAAAACCATGTTTAATCATAACCATGCATAATGCTAGCGAAAATCACTACAACACCCTGTATCTATCAATAAATTAACTCATTGGGCAAACACCTGTATATTCATGTACTTTGTGTATGCTTGCTATCTTAAAAATTTGTACAATGTCAAAAAGAAAATTAGTAATTTTTTCTATTAGATTAGTTTCTGTTTTCTGTTTTTAAGGTAATCAACATTGTATCATTCATAGTTTGTCTTTACCCAGATATTTATAACATTAAACAAAGATGTAATGATTGGTGATATAGCTATAATGACAGTCACAAAATGCATAATTTAACCCAACAGAAATTATTCATCCTGATGATTATTATTAATGCTGTTAATATTAAGTTTGTTTTTTATTTCATCCATTATAAAAAAATATTTTGGGGAAATTTGGCCTCCAATCAGAAGCTGTGGATGACATATACAAATAGCAATACCACAATCAAGCTCATTGGGCTTGGAGAACAAGAAGGATTCAGTCAGTGTTACAGATCGTCAGACTCAGGGATCTCGAAAGGCTCCAGAGAGACAGTGGGTAAAATGAGAGGCATGCCTTCGGAGATCCACCCCTGGGCAGTCCTGTTGAAAGTGGGCCGCTTAGCTGTAGGATCCTGGAGCTCAGGGTATCGAGGAGCATTCAAGTCCACCTCGGGAAGCTTGAAGGTGATCCCTCGTGGAGCTTTTTCAAAACCACCAAATGGTGTAGCCACCCTGACATTTAACAAAGATTTAATTACTGAGGCATCTGTAGTAATTTCTATTCCTCTGTTTTTTTTTGCTTGTGTGTGTGTGTTTGTGTGTGTGTATATATATGCAATTATTTGTAGACAAGTAGAAACTATTTGAAATGACAGCAAAAATGTGAGCCGTTATCAAAGCCAAAGGATGTCATACAAAATATTTTTTTAAATATGGTTATTATGTGTGAAAAAAGATTTAGATACAAAATATTAAGTTGTTTCAGTTTGTTATTTGCCTAATAAATAACAATAACCTTTTAAGTGTTTGACAGATTCCTAAAATATTTGTGTTTTCTTTTTATGACAGATGGTCTAATAAATTTGTTTAGCAATATATATATATATATATATATATACATATATATATACATATATATATATATATATATATATATACATATATATATATATATATATATATATATATATATATATATATATATATATATATATATATATATATATATATATATATATATATATATATATACATATATACATATATACATATATATATATATATATATATATATGTATATATATAAATATATATGTATATATGTATATATATATATATATATATATATATATATATATATATGTATATATGTATATATATATATATATATATATATATATATATATATATATATATATATATATATATATATATATATATATGTATATATGTATATATATATATATGTATATGTATATTGTGTGTGTGTATATATATATATGTGTTGTATGTATTTGTGTATTTGTCAGTGAAAATGTATAGTTATAGTCATATATAGTTACTTATTTTGACCAGTTACTTATTAAGACCTGGTATGAATTCAGTATAAATCACACTTCCAATAAATGACAAAACCTTTTAGGGCATGAACACATTGTTCAGACATGAATAATGGAATACATATAAACAGAGACTGCACCTCCTGTTCATGTCCTCAGGGTGGTGTTGTGTTGTGTAGATAACTTATATGCAAACTTGTATTGCAGTACCATTTTCAACATTGTGTCATACATTAAAAATAACAATCATTAAACTATATTTAATGATAAATATGTGTCATACATTGAAAATAACAGTCAATAAACTATATTTACTTATAAATATGATAACTTTAAAATAAACCAACATATACTTTCTAATATATGTGCTTTCTAAAATTTAAATGTTGGAAACAGTATTCACATGAAATGCATTAAGAAAAAATTGCAGTACCTATTAAAGCTTTTGTAGTCAGGCAGCTCTGGTTTAGGCTCGGGCACTGGCATGTGAACTTTAAGTGTGTCGGCCAGTGTGGGGTCATTGATGATGGCCTCTTCCCAGGGGGAATGGTAGGATTTTGGCATAGCAGTTGCATTGAACCTCTCTGGAGGAATGTTTGTCAAGGGACCACCATATCCTGCAACAGTTTCTGGTGTTTAGACTCTGATGGCATGTTATCATTTCAACAGGTGAAGTTCTGAATATAGTGTAGCCTTCTGTAAAGAATATCTTATGTAGAACACAAGATATAAATTGAAAGGCATTGACCTAAATTGATTTGAAAAAATTGGAACCAAACGGAATCGGGGAGATTAAGACTGAACTCAAACTAAATTAACTGCACTTAAAAAACTTAACAAACTACTTGTCATTAAAATATAAGTATGACAACATGCATTTATTGAACATTCAGAGAGTGAAACCAACAAACATAATAACTCTTTTAAGGAATGATTAAAAATAGCTAAAAATAGAATTTAAGTTGGGGGTGGCGTATGCTATTGCTATCATATTATCTTTTCACTCACTCTGATTCCACTGCACTTACTCTTTCATAGATGATACAAGGTATTGTAAACATCTTATAAGCACGTGAGGGTGGATAACAAGCAAGTGTGTACTGCAGCCCTCTTGACTCATTTGCCTTAATGTCACCCATTACCAGTAATAATTAACATAAACCGTTTAAATTTTTTCAGTATTTTTTAAATAAAATGAGTTCTAAAATACAATTCTAGTTCTTGTTACCACATTATCATATTATATATAGTGTGGTTTAATTGTGCATTACAAACATTGTGATTTTGACATACCTGGTGCAATGTCCTCTGGGTTTGCTGGGTTTCTGTGATCAGGTGTGTTTGGTGGTGTTTTTGATGCAACTTTATTTTCTGAGTTTTCTACATTTGCTTGATTTTCATTCTGAAAAAAAGTGTTTTTTTTTTACATAGTTCATTGTATACTAAAGTATACCGTCTGTATAAATGGAATATAGATTAAAAAAATACATTATTCTTTATTTTAAAATCATTTCACATTGTAGAAAAGGTGGGATTGTTCCACAGTTAAAATTGCACTTTGATAACAATTTTTGGCAGTAGTTTCTCTAAAGGTGAAGTTGTGTAAACTGAGCCACATTTGACATAAATTAAAATGTCTGTGTACATAATGCTGGAGAAGTGCTATAGTGCATAATGCTAACCCACTCTTTGACATTTTATGTATAAAAAAAACTAAACAAACAAAAAATTAAATAAAAGACACGTTTACACACAAGAATTCCAGGGAGGTTTTTTAAAACTTCATGTCAACACCACTATTTGACTAAAATAGTTAGGATCACAACATGTCACTGCCTGGATTTCCAATGAATCGTTATATCAAGAGCCTTTCACTACCACTGTGTCACAGCATTAAATATCTTTTATTTTAAAATGCATTATTTAGTACTATTCATTTATAACTATAATATAACTATATAAATAATATACTATGAACTTAATTATTTATAAAACAATTGCTTTGATCTTAGACTTTCAGTTTGGTAGCAATTAAGAGAAGATCTGTGGTTTTTGCATTTGCATATACTATAAATACATTTACATACGTGTACTGATTTTATTTATGTATAAATGTACTTTGGCACACAGTGGTAAGCATGGGCGCACACACACACACACACACACTCACACACACACACACTTGAACAGTGATAAATGAAGTAGGTTGTCAGGGACGCATGGTAGTGCTGGCCCTAAAGAAGGAACATTTGGAAGGACACAGGGCACGTGGTATTTGCTATCTTCCATGTGTGGCTGCCATTCATTCAGCTGAGCACATGTTTGCTTTATCAACTAACAAAGTAATCACACACACAGTAGTATGACAACAAACAAGCAAATCACAATTTTATAACAGAATAGTTTAGTCTTAGGTTTCACAATATGTAGCTATAACACTGATTTGTATCTTTCGATCTGTCATATGGTGATTTATGCAAAATATCAGCAAAGAGACTTCATTATGCATGTAGGCTCAAGCCAGTGTATTGGTGTAGATCCTACTTACATTTAAAATGGTGTTAGCTTCATTCTGAATGCTTTCAAACGTGTATTTCTCTGATCTCCGCTGTCTCATTTTAAAAAGGCGTGATCCTCGGTTTGACAAGAGAGAAAGTTCCTCCAACATGATATCTTTTGGAGTGGAAAGTTTCTTCCCCAGGTCCATAGTAAAACCTGCATCAATATAACACAATTTTTTGTTATTACAAATAAATCAACAGAGCCTAAATGGATAATGGAAAATGGATCATCCAAAACCTTGAATAATGCTTTACAAACAATAAATAAATAAATAAATAAATATAAAATGTATGTGTGAAAATAATATGTTAAAATATATATATTATCCATATGAACAAACATGGCACATGGAGATGATATTTACTACTTGATCTACTAAGTTCATTTAGCCTAAGATTCAATTTCTTTCATGTAAAAATGTCTGAATTATAATTATAATGAAGTGAACATTTATAAATACTTAATTTGATTAATATTTGAATACATACAGTATGTATATGTAATGGATTCAAATAGCATATCATATATCATGATGTAACAAAAAACAAAAGGGTTAAGAGTGAGTTTGGATGCCAATGTTAGACACACATTCTATGACAGGTCACATGGGAAAAACGTTTAAATTTAATTGTAAATTCATTATAAACAGATAAAACATGACAATTATGAAAGTTTTATTAAAATGAAATTTACATGCCATATGCAATTGCTGCAGGAGCTTTTCAGCTAAATTGTTGAAGTTATACTACATTACCAAGATGATCCCAAACAGAACTTGATATTTAAAATAGAAAGCATTCATAATTTTTTTACTGAATGATGTTTCGATTAGAATGTTTAATGCTACTTAAAACAATTAAAATAGCACCTAATCTAAAAAGATGTCAAAGCGTCAGTGTTTGTTTGAAGAGAAGAAGCTCTCTTGCTCTCTTTAATCTTTATTCTGTTCTCATTTCAGCTCCAGCACAGCTGTCCTACCCTATCCTCCCAACTTTAGCCTCTGCAGAAATAGCCCATGACAATGACAGAGTGAATCCGCTGGCAGGCAGCAGAATGTCCACACAAGATTATTTATGGCTTGAATGAGTCTGTGGCCCTGAACCACATTCTAAATGTTGGTATTTCTCTCTGTGATGGACAGCTAGGTTTTGTACTGTGCACTGTAATCATTTAGTGCTGATCTGAGAGCGGGTTTTGATAGAGGGTTATACCGTTGACACCACCTTGGACCTCATGGCAAAGGGCAGCTGCCTGCATCTTCCTCTCACGCACTGAAAGAGTGCTGAACTGTGACATGTTGGTTTAAATGAGAATCCCAGTAGTGCTGCAATACATAAAGGACACAGATGCTTGAAGTAGAACTATCTAGTCCATTTATAGGGTAAAGTCCTAAGTAAGAGAACTTTTCTGAAAAAAGAAGGTTATGATATACAAACATTATAAGCTTTATAAATAGGAAAAAATAATGTATTACTGTAACTACAATATTGTGTTTGTACTGCAATATTTTTTAGATTTTGGCACTGGTTTTGATGCTGAAAATGTTAATAGAAAACAGAAAATACAATTTTGATGATTAAGTCTTTTAATCCTTTATTCCATGTTTATTCTAAGCCACTGTAAATGTCCTTCCACAAGGGTCATTCAAGCATAAAGGTGAAACTTACCCGACCACAAGCTAAATCTTTATACAGAACTTCATGTCATGAAGTGATATAAATCAGTGGTTATGAATGACCTGTTGACAAAACATTGTGTCCAGGGTATAGATTGGGTTACTCTGGCTGATCAAAGCCAAAATATAAAAAATTGGCAGAGTTCATATAGCCTAGCTATTTAATTCTTTATTTGCTGCTCTCATCAAAAACCGTAAAAACCATTTATCTCTGAATTTATCTTTTTTTCTTTGTCTTTTTTACAACTGTTATATTGCTTAAACTGATTTGTGTCAGTAGACTGTTATTTGTGATTAAACAGTTTGCTTTTTTCAAATCTGTCTATCTGCATGCTTTGTATTTCTGTGAAAATAAATTTCAAAATTTCATTCTGTTTTAGTCATCATTCCATTATTATGTATAAATTTAAAAATCATCAATGTTCTAAATGACACATTTGCAAATTTTCTAATTTAAAATACATTTATTTGTATCTATGTTTTGTTATCATAGTTTAAGGGTCAGAACCGTCCACAAAACACAACCAACAGCCCCCAATATTGTTTTAAAACATATCAGTTATCATTATGTCCACACAGCACACACTTTTTCAAGAAAGGCCGGCTTTTTCTTACCTTTTAGAGCTGCTGAGTTCTACTTGTACAAACGTAGAGTTTACTTTAGATAGATCGATCCGGCCTGATTTGTCTTTGTCTCAAACTCTGTTCCTGACTTGTACTGGGGAGGGGGTGTTAGTGGAACGTCAGCTTACATCAATAGGCTAATTTTAGCTGTGTTCAGCACTCAAACCTCTCACAATGCTATAAGATGGTATGGAAGGGGGAGGGAGAACTGTATGCATAAGAGTAAAGTGTACAAAAGTCTGTGGGTGAGTACTTTTTATGTATGCGAGTAAACAGTGATGGGGCATTAGTCTGTGTACTTCTTTGCTTCAGAGACTGGGATTTTCTTGATTGTCAATTATGGTGGGCCTTTCAGCAGATAGACCCCACTATATCTCATTCCATTCAGAACTATGGGCAGTGTGACAATCCTTCTCCTGCCTTATTGCAGGACACATAATCAGGACTCAGAACTGAAATAGCTGTCTGCCACAAAAGATCTGAATGAATTATGGGAGTAGTGCGTTGGTATTATACAACAGTAACATAATTTTTTACCATAATCCTTTAATAAAATTCTCCAGCTTGTTCAGTTTACGAAAAATATGAGAATTTCACATTGTTTGTGCTGTGCTTAAATTGTAAATTTCGAGGTCTCCTAACAATGGAAGGTGATGATTCCGGCAAGTTATTGGGGTAGGGAAAGATAAAAGTACAGTAATACCTCGGTTTACGAGTTTAATTCGTTCCAAGAGCGAGCTCGTAAACCAAAATGCTCGTACACCAAAACAAATTTCCCCATAAGAATGCACTAAAAATCAATTAATGTGGCCACAAATGCCCATTTAAAAAAAAATTTGGGTTTACCCTATTAATTACAGTTAAAATTGTAACCATTAAGATCTCATATAAATACTAATTAATAATTGACAATCAAACTCTAAAAATACTTGACAATTTACTGTAATGCACTTCAGGTTTGAGCTGCCTGATTGGAGGAGAGAGATGAGGGAGGAGAGGGGAGCGGGGAAAGCAAGGATGAAAGCAAATTAGTGAATTTATTATAATAGTGCAGAAAACAAACGAAGTGATAATCCAGAGTTAAAGTCGTGGAACATGGGAGCCACGAACGAACGAATTCGCGGGAGCCGCGAGAGAACGAATTTGCGGGAGCCGCAAACGAACGAATTCGCGGGAGCCGTGGGGGGATAGGCAGATGATATGAAAATTAAGTGACCACACACTTACACACTCAGGCAGAACTAGGAGACACTGAATTCATGAACCGTGACAGTTAGCGATCACAATTAATTAATGTTTAGAATATGAGGTAAAAACTTCTGTAAATCACTTATAAAAGTATCACTGTGGTGAATGATGCAGCCAATGAATGAGTTAAGGGGTTATAAAGGGGTTGGAACCTTCTGACTGTGTTTTGAGAGGCTGTCATTAGGATATTTCATGTAAAAATGCGCACAAGGATGCTGAGCGTTAGGACTTTTTCCACACAAAACTGCGCATGGGTGAGGGAAATTTTTTCTCGTACACCAATTCAATGCTCATACACCGATTCGACCCTCCATGCTCGTACACCGATTTGCTCGTATACCAAGTCACTCGTAAACCGAGGTATTACTGTACATACGTGCTGTCTTAGTCTGGTTTCCAGTCAATTAATTCAATGCGCATTTTGAAAATGCACATGAGAAATTGTGAATGGAAACCGCTGACATGCAAATTAAACTCTCGGAAACATAGACATTTAGTTTCCTGGACAGAGTTTAAAATTAAGCCAGCTTTCTTCAACCAGATGATCCCAAAAAAACGGGCCCTGTGGTGGATATTCTTTCTGTACCAGAAGCCAGCCTCAGGAGGCTGGTTCCCTTAGTAGAGTTTCTGCCTAGCATCTCTTGTTGGGTTCCGTGCACAGTATCTACTGGATATGCCATTCAGTTTGGGGCTCCTCCGCCACGTTTCTCGGGGTTTCTACCCACTGTGGTAGATCCACAGAAGACTCTGGTCATGTAACAAGAGATATACTCTGCTGAGGCAAGGGGCCATAGAACATGCACCCTTCTCGGGCATAGGATCTGGCTGTACAGCCGTCTCTTCTTTGTTTCAAGTGGATGGGGTTCACGGCCCAGTGAGAGCTGTGTCTTTTTTCAATTGCACAGTAATGCAAGATCGTGTCTAAAACCAAATCTGAGGACTGGCTTGTCACCTTCTAGCCAAGATGCTCATTCTCACATCTCCATCCACAGGTTCACCTCTAGGGGGAAGGCGTACCTGTTCCGGAGGCTTCTTCTTTGGCCTAGCTCTGTCACCCCACATTTTCACCTGTATGCTATCGACAAATGCGTCCTTTACGGTTTGGAAGTGGTAATGAGAGGTCACTCCCCAATATCACAGCCTTGAGAAGCTGTTTCTCTTTGGAGGGTCTCTGGTCGCGTATCTATGCCTACCAGACGTCTCCCAATGAGTTCTGCAAGGCAGGCCATCAACTTATTGTCCACAATACAGCAACACAGCGGTGGTCACCTATCATCCGTCCTGTTGAGACAGGGCCTGAGTCCCAGGGAAAATTGGAGAACTTCCCGTGGTTCTCTGCGAAATCCCCCTCTTACTTCCAGACCCTCTTTTGGGCCGGATACTAGGTTTTGTAGGTAGCCGAGGCAACGTCCGTACCTTTCCACGATCGCCCTGCTCAGGGGAGTTCTGGAGAGAGTGCGTATCTCTGTGCTTGGCCTCCGAGGGGGCTAAGCGAATAGCTTCCAGGTCTCTCAACCGAGGTTGCAACCACTCTACAACCGAGAAGACCACTCTCCTCTCCAGAGCCCCCACCACGAGGAAACTGTACACCTAATCCTAAGTCGTGCTGTTACTGTGGGACAGCTTCACTACAGGGTTCTCTCCTCCCACCCGAAAGGTTTATGTCGCTGCGTTGCTTACCACCTACCTCCGGGTGATTCGTTCCCGGTCCTTTTTTCCTTTGTGGTTTGAGGCTTCTGTCCTCTCCCCCATTGGTGATCATGGCAAGGATTCAAGAACAATGTAATTCCAATGTGAGCACCAGACCCTTATGTTCACTAGGTCTCCCAGTGGCACAGGACCAACCAGCTGTTCTTCTGCCGGGACCCTCGAGTGGACCCCGGCATCTAAACTAATTTGAACAGATAGATAGTTGAGGCGCCGTGATCAATTTATCAGTGCTTCCCGAGACTACATGCCAAGACATTCCCCTAGCATTTTCAAAGCAGCGTGTCATTCCCCCTTAGGGAGCTACAGTTACATTTGTAACCCAAGATGTTTCCCTAGAGACTTATTCTCTATTGCATTGTGATGTGCGGCGATAGCTAAAAAAGACACTTTTCAGGGTAGAGGGAGACAGCCTTCACTCACATCTTGAGGTCCTGTCCAAGAGACCCTAGGCAGCCTGCCCGTCCTATACAGCACACCGACCTGAGCAGGAGGCATCTGTTGAGACAACTGGACACTTGTTCTAGGTGAACTCCTGCCCATAGAAAAGCAAGGTCTGATCACGGGAGGACCTGAATGGGAGGAATTTGTACTGATTTTCCCAATCTGGGTGGCAAATACAAATGAGGAAGTGTTTGTGCATTACCATCTTGAATGGTTGAACGATTTGAATGGAGGGAAGATTTGTCATAGATCCCCAAATGAGTTGTCGGTGTTGTGTTGAATTCTGATCCCTGCCAGATTATTACCCCCCTTGTATAGATACATTTTGGATTATGTCAGGGGGTGTCTTTAGGATTAGGGTTGGGGTTACAATTATGCAATCAGGCACTGACTTCAGCGAGGGGTTAATCATTTGACTGGGAGTCTAAATTCAGCACAATGCCTGTTAGATTTTTACTCCCTGCCAAATCTTTACCGCCTTTGTTTTAAGCCAGTACCTGGTTGCCAAATTCTGAACCCAATCCCACACCTAATCCTCAACCTACCAAATACTGACAACTTGGTATAGGCAAGGAGTTCAAATTCAGCACAACTCCTGCACAAATTAAGCCCACAAAATAAGGGTAGGTGAGGAGTTAAAACATGTAAAACAGGATGTAAAACAGTTTAAACACTGTTCAGTTATGACGGGAATGGGAAATTTGGCCAGTGTAACTATTGTAGGTGAGTAAGAGCTGTGCGTGTGAACCTCACTCCCACGATCTCAAGGGGTGCTAAAGGCTTTGGTCTTTAGATTCCTTGTTATTGCACTTGCCTCCCATGCCAGAGACTCAAATCCTGTAGTGGGTCACGTATGACCAGTTATACCAGGATGCAGGGTTTATACCCCTACTCTATTTTAAAAGACATCTTGGCATTTTTTATGACCACAGAGAGTCAGGACCTCAGATTAACGTCTCATCTAAAGAATGGTGCTTTTAGACAGCATTATTATTGTAATGGACTCACACAGACTACAGGGTGATTACACTGCTGGCCTCATCATCACCTCTATATGCACACACAATCAAAGATAAAGACATAAACTAAGACTGAGAATAACAGCGAAATAACCAAACTTCCAAAATTTCCCACAAAGTCTTAATACTCTTTTATTTAACATTTAAAAATGTTGTTTTGGAGGCTTGTCCTGAACTGTCATGTTTGTAATGTCCATCCATAGTTCAGATCAACTACTGTTACTAATGGCCCTTATCACAGATAAATAGATTAATTGTGCAAGACAAAAGTCAAATTAAAACCTAATATATATTTCACTGTAAAAAAATACACACATTAACATATAAAAACATATACATACAAATATAGACACATACTGTGGAAAATAATTTAAAATTAAAGTAATCTAACCAAATACTAAGTGAAAAAAGGGACTTTCACTCCGTTTGTGCTCATTTATAGTGTACAAATGTAATGCAATAACTGTTTTTAACAAATAATCCATACCAGCGATTCTCAACAAGGGGGACAGGGCCCCCTAGGTAAATTAATTAAAATGTTAGAATCTCAGGCATACAACATACTGTAAACTGACAAAGTTTTTCTCAATGCTGTGAGTTTCATCCAACTCCCACCCAAACCAGATTTAAGTCCAATCTGCTAACAATTAATTTGTTCTCAGTACACACAATCCTGCTTAATTTAGGTCTTGTGAGTTATTAAAAACTGAATAACTCACTGTGGCCTGAATTGATGATAATGATTATGATTATTACAAATATAAACTACAAAAACGTCTCGGGTTACGTATGTAACCCTGGTTCCCTGAGAGTCACATGAAGATCTGTGCAACCAATGAGAAACGAACGCGTGTGAATGCGTCACTGCCGGCGGTAGCCGGTGACGTCATGAGGAAGAGCATAAAGGCGCGTCTGAAACCCGGGCGCGCCAGCATGAATGCCTGAAGCGGGCCCGGAGGCGCCAGGAGCTGAGGCAAAGACACAGCGTCTCGTTCCCCTCAGGGAACCAGGGTTACATACGTAACCCGAGACGTTCCCTTTCAGGGAACTCGAGCTGTGTCGAAGCACTAGGGGAACGCTATGCCAACGCCACCTCAGCGACGTCAGCATCCGGGTGTGTCCCAGCTCACTGAGAGAGCACCCTGGTTCCCGGGGCGGCATCGAGGTTTAGCTGGTAGAACCTCATGAATGTGTGCGGTGAGGACCAGCCAGCCGCAGCACAAACATCAGACAAGGAAACTCCGGAGAGGAGAGCCTTGGATGCCGCCATGCTCTGAGTGGAGTGGGTTCGGACCCTCAAAGGAGAAGCATGTCCGGCCGACTCGTAAGCTAGGCAGATAGCCTCGACTATCCACCTGCTAAGGGTTTGCTTGGAAGCTGGGGCCCCCTCGGGAGCCCCAAAGCAAACGAACAGTTGGTCCGACTTACGCCAAGTGGCAGTCTTGAAAACGTAAGCGTCCAGTGCTCGCACTGGACATACCTTGTTCTTGTGCTCCTGCTCATGATCGTCAAATGGGGGAGGGTAGAAGGCCTGCAGCGTGATAGACCGAGCCACATTAGTGGGAACCTTGGGGAAATAGCCTGGCCTTGGGTGGAGGAAAACTTTCACCATCCCGGGTGCAAACTCAAGACATGAAGGGGCCACGGAGAGGGCCTGAAGGTCCCCGACCCTCTTAAGCGAGGTGATTGCCAGCAAAAGAAGGGTCTTAAGCGAGAGGTACTTAATCAAGATATCCTTTAAAGGTTCAAAGGGTGGCTGGGACAAGCCTAGGAGTACCACGGACAAGTCCCAGGCAGGCACCCTGGTCTGTGCCGCAGGTCTCAGCCTTAGTGTACCACGGAGGAAACGAGTGACTAGGGGGTCCCTGCCCAGGGATACCCCACCCAGAGGTACGTGGCAAGCCGCTGACCGGGATCTCCCAAGGGACCCCGTCGAGGAGGGACACGAGGTCCGCGAACCATATTCTGGACGGCCAGTGGGGGGCCACTAGCGTGAGATGGACCTTGTCCCGGCGAATCTTGGCCAGAACTCAGGGGAGCAGAGCGATCGGGGGAAAGGCGTACAGGCGCAACCTCGGCCACGCCCGTGTCATGGCATCCCGCCCCAGAGGCGCTGGATGTGTGAGGGAAAACCACAGAGGGCAATGGGAGTTTTCCACCGAGGCAAACAGGTCGACCTGTGCCTTGCCATACTTTTCCTAAATTTGCTCCACCACCTCAAGGTGGAGTCCCCATTCCCCTGGTCTCGGCCCCTGTCTCGATAGGGCGTCGGCTCCCACATTCTGGACCCCCGGGATGTAGGCCGCCCTGAGCGAGAGCAGCTTTCCCTGGGCCCAGAGGAGGATCTGTCGCGCCATCTTGTATAGTGGTCGCGAACGAAGACCCCCCTGATGGTTGATATATGCAACCGCAGTCATACTGTCGGTGAAAACAGTGACATGGTGGTCGCGAAGGTCCGGTAGGAACGCACAGAGTGCTCTGCGGATCGCCAGTAACTCTAACATGTTTATGTGCCAGGTCTGGTGCCGACTGTTCCAAAGACCTTGTGAGGAGCGGTCCTTCATGACCGCCCCCCAGCCCGAGAAGGAGGCATCTGTCGAGAGAGAGGCTCTCCGAGCCAGAGCTCCTAGCATTGGGCCTTGAGACAGAAACCAAGAATTCTTCCACATACTCAGGGTGCGTAGGCATCGCACCGTGACCTTGATCGTGCGAAGCGGGTTCCCTTTCGGGGAAAACCCCTTGGTCTTTAGCCACCACTGCAGGGGCCTCATGTGCAGCAGGCCCAGTGGAATGATGCTGCATGCCGCTGCCATGAGCCCTAACACCCTCTGAAAGTGTTTGACGGTGAGTGGCTGGCCTAACTTGATGCTCTTGACGGCTGAACAGATAGATTGGATGCGCTCGGGGGAAAGCCGAGCCGACATCGCCACTGAGTCCCAGACAACTCCCAAGAAGGTGGTTCTCTGAGCAGGAGAAAGGACACTCTTCTTGGCGTTCAGCCTCAACCCCAGCTCCTTTATATGGGCGAGCACTACATCTCGATGTTGCTCCGCCAACTGCGGCGACTGCGCCAGAATAAGCCAGTCGTCGATATAATTTAAGACACGGATGCCCCGTAACCGCAGGGGAGCTAGAGCAGCGTCCACGACTTTCGTCAACGTGCGGGGTGAGAGCGCTAGGCCGAAAGGAAGCACCCGATACTGGTACGCCTTTCCCCCAAAGGCGAACCTCAGGAACTTCCTGTGTTGCGGAAGGATGGAGACATGGAAATAAGCGTCCTTGAGGTCGACTGTGACAAACCAATCCTCGGATCTGACCTGCACTACGATCTGTTTGAGCGTTAGCATTTCGAACTTTAGACACTTGACCGCACGATTCAAGAGACGTAAATCCAGAATAGGCCGCAACCCTCCATCCTTCTTTGGAACTATGAAGTACCGGCTGTAGAACCCGGACTTGCTCACTGCGAGGGGTACATACTCAATGGCCCCTTTCGCCAGCAAAGTGTCTACTTCTTGTTCCATAACCAGAGCCTGCTGAGGGCTTACAACTGACTGTAGGACCCCCGAGAACTGGGGTGGAGAGACCCCGAACTGAATGGCGTACCCTAAGGTGACCGTGCGCAGGACCCACTGAGAGATACCGGGTAGCCGTGACCATGCATCCTGGAATTCTACTAGGGGAACCAGCCTCCCTGGGCTGGCCTCTGGTGCTAAGAACATATCCACCACTGGGCCGGGATTTCCGGATTCCCGGGTGGACTGATCTAGGACCCTCCTTGGAGGGGGTGGTTTTCCCATGGCGGGCTGACTGCTGAGCTGCTCCAGGGATACACCACCTCATTGCGGCTTGGCGTCAGGGCTGCTTACTCCTAGCCTTCTTGGTGTTCAGGACAACCCTCAAATCACCCCTTCTACCAGAAGCTTGAGTCTGTCGGCCCGGCCCCCTGGGGTTCTCTACCGGAGTTAGGCGGGTGGCGACACTTTGTTTCTGAGCGGCCCTGTGTGAAGAGCTCTGAGCCCGCGCTTGACTGGCGGTCTCACGTGGTGGGCGGCGGGGAAGAACTTTACTGAACGCCACCTGCTGTCGAGCAGCCTCCTGAAACTTGTCGACGACGCTTTTTACGGCGTCGCTGAACAAGCCCGAAGGGGACAGAGGGGCGTCCAGCAAAACAAATTTGTCCCTATCTTGAATAACCGACAAATTGAGCCATAGATGTCTCTCCGTAGCCACCAGAGCTGCCATGGAGCGACCGACAGAATAGGCCGTCTCCCTAGTGGCCCGGAGAGACAGATCCACGGTCCGGCGCAGCTCTGCCACTGCCTCCGGACCGATACCGCCGCCCTCGTTGAGGTCCCCAAGCAACTCAGCCTGATAAGCCTACAGCAGTGCCGTGGTGTGCAGGCACGCTGCGGCCTGACTAGAGGCCGAGTAAGCTTTCCCCACCAGAGACGACGTGACGCGCATCGGCTTGGAGGGGAGCGCCGGAGCTTTAATGGAGGACGCAGACTGGGGCACGAGGTAACTCGCAAGAGCCTCGTCCACTTTCTGCATCCCCCCATAACAGTGGTTTTGAGCCCCTACGAGATTCGTATACATCGGACTGTTCCGTGTATGAACCCTCTCAGAGGCTGGCTTTTCCCACGATCTGGAAACCTCGGCATGCAAATCGGGTAGAAAAGGCATAGCTCGGCGCGGGGGAGTGACGCGAGCCGGCAGGTAACGCTCGTCTAACATGCTTTTTCTGGGACGAGCGCTCCTGGTCTCCGCCGGCCATTCGATATCCAGACGAGAGACTGCTCGCGCCACAACCTCAACTAGCTCTTCAAATGTCGGCGAGGAGAGTGGCGAAACCTCCTCGACCGGGTCAACACTAGCTAAATCCATCTCACTATCGGAACTTGACAAAGCTAGTGTTGGAGTCACAGCACGAGCATCTCCCGAAGAGTGCCCGTGACTGGGACCCACTTGATCTCGTGAAGGCTGAGGTAAGGACGGACCCACCCCAGCAGCCTCAGCGAGATTCATTTGTGAACCCCAGGACTGAGAGTGCCGCAAAGCCTCGGCTGCTGCAGGTCCCGAACCACGGGGAACACTAGCCTGGGCGGCCTCGTTACAGACCGCCAAGCGGGAGCGGAGAACATGCAGGGAAAACTGCTAACAGTCTTTACAGCCGGCATTCTCAAGTGCCGACCGTGCATGTTCTACTCCTAAACAGATAACACACATAACATGTGTATCCCTACCCGTTATAAAACGTGGGCAGGGATAAACACACGGTCTGAAGCTCTGTTCATTCGCCACACTTTTCACACTCATTCTCCTGATTTTTAAGCTAACACAGTCTCAAAAACCACTCTCACACAGACACAGCATGCTGAAGGCATTCAGAGCTGGCGCGCCCGGGTTTCAGACGCAGGGGTTTCAGGTTTCAGACGCACCTTTATGCTCTTCCTCATGACGTCACCGGCTACCGCCGGCAGTGACGCATTCACACGCGTTCGTTTCTCATTGGTTGCACAGATCTTCACGTGACTCACGCAAGGCTATTTCCCCTAGTGCTTCGACACAGCTCGAGTTCCCTGAAAGGGAACAATACTTACAGTGCTTACAATACTTCTCTGCCCACTTCTCACAGCAACAAAATAGATTCCATGTTTACCAAGTTAATTACACAAAAATATTATACAACATGTAGCAGTATTTTTCTTCTTAACAACTTTTTTTTTTTCAGAATAACACATTTCCCAAACTTTTATAATTGCAAAATGAATATCAAAAATCAACTTTATATACATATATATATATATATATATATATATATATATATATAATTATACATAAAGTTGATATACTGTATATATAAAGTTCCCTTTTGCAACAGCCATTCATGATTTAATCTGATCAATCACAAAAATATATTGATCACAGTTTCCAGCTGACTCTATGCAATTGTGGATAGTTTGTGTCAAGTATGAAACTACTTGGCTGAGAACTACTTCTGCTGTACCTGTTGCGGGTTACCAGAGGCTGATAGAAAGGCAGCCCATATACAACAGTTTTTTTTTCGCACTGAATGTATGTTTTTAGTGGGGGATGTAACAGCTATTACAGGTGTCATCTCCTGTGGACCATCAACTAACTCATATATTATTCTTTGCTTCCATTCTGCTGGTGTTGCTGATTTTCTATGAGTAGCAGACATCTTGACCTCATCGACAAAAGGGCATTGAGCAACTGCCTCTTTGGAAGGGGGTGTACTTTTGGGCTGCTCCACCCAAGAATATTGCCTCTTCAGTGATACACATGCTGGATTGACACCTAAGGTGGGCACAGGGAAAACTGGAGACACAGAGGGCAGTCTGTGAGAAAAATACAAGGAACTGCTTCTGCTGAATCCCTACAGAGGAAGAAAGACGGACATTCACTTATTAGTTAAACAATTCATTAGTGAATTATGACTAGTTAAACAATTCAGTATATGCAAGTTGACATAGTAATTGACTCATGAGCCTTTTCAAATAATAACTAAATAATTTAGTTTACATTTACATTTATGGATTTGGCAGACACTTTTATCCAAAGTGACTTACTTCCATTCAAGGAACATATTGAATCAGTTTGTAACTGAAGAAATGGGAATGGATGAAGAAACTAATTAAAAATAATTATTACATGCATTTAGACTGCCCTCACCTGGACTGAATCTGTAAATTCTCTTTTAGGGACACTGCTCTCATTTAGGTTACGGGAGGTCAGGAATGTTTGGCTACTGGGGTTGGTTGGCACAGGACAAATTCTGTGGTTAGAATTGGTTGTCAGGCTTTATAATTAGATGTTGTCACAATTTGTTTCAGAATGGTTGCCCTCTGATTAGAGTGAGATTTATTAAGTAATAAATATCAATATTAGTTAATAGAGACATTTAATAATTAAATATGTATATAATTAAATATTAAGAATAGTAAATATTAAAACGATTCAAATTAATCACATTTAACACAATCATATATATATATATATATATATATATATATATATATATATTACACACACACACACACACACACACACACGTATATTTTATTTTTACATAACTTTGTAACTTAACGAAAGAAGTGTATAATCTTTCAGGTTGGGAAGGTGGGGGAAAGTTAGAGCACAGCAGTTTTGTCTGAGCAAGGCAATGTCAGAATTTCTGAGATAATAATTGTCGTCATTGGAATATGATGATTGGTAATTTCAGCACTCACCTTTAGTTAAAGGCACTTGAATAATTAAGAAGTGTAAAAACTATCAGATTGCTAGGCAGAAATGGTTTCTTAATAGGGTTTGTGTGTTGCTATATTTAAAATGAGCTATATGCAGAGTTAAGAAAACCACACCCGCAGCAAGCTGAATTACTCTGACAGAATATAGACTAAACTTTTTCATGCTGTTCAAATATGGTATGCCACTACAATGATTTAAGTTTTTTAAGTCTTTTATGCATTTAAAATGTAGTATTTGTTGACTCAATAAAGTACTTATTGATAAAAGGTTTATTTTGATTACACCGAAGTTGTTCCATTTGAGGATAGATAGAAAACAAGGAGAGTGATGCGAGCAATATGGTAATTCAAGAAAGAGAACTGTGGTAAAATTGGGAAAATGTGGGAAAAGGTTCAGAAAAGCAAATAGAGAGCAAAGAAGTGAGACAGAAGTGAGACAGAACTGATGACTATATTTATTAAATGTAAGGATCAAGAAATGAAAGGGAAAGAAGAAACGTGAACAGAAGTAACAGTTCAGAATGATACAGAATGATTTCAATTAGTACAGTATGCTAAATGTATTCTGTGCACCCATTTTTAGTTTTCTGCACTTGAACAGCTCTGCTAAATAAAGTAAATTACAAATAATTAATTTACAAAATACATAATATGAATGAATTAGAGGTCTTACAGAATTGCAAAGTAAACTCAGTACAAGGGGAGATCTAATATGTTGATCTAAAACTGTTGCCAAAATGTAGCATGTAATGCTTTTAACTTTCATTTTCATGGCCACAAATATCAGAAATTTACATTTCCTTTCAGAATCCAGGCCCAGTTGACATAATGTGGTGAATGTGGCATGTTGCTTTACGCATGAAAGAAAAAAAAAATTCTCTACAAAAGGCAGATGACAGTAAATGCAGCTGTCATTAACAAGGAAACATATCACAATAAAATTCTGCAACTAAAAGAAAATTTATTTTATAAATTGTAGAACTGTTCTATAATATTCTTATATTTTGCATTTATCTAGAAAGGGTCATAACTTGGCATTTCTTTGATCTTTTGTTAGGAAAATTTCAGACTACAAAAATTCTAGCTGACTGCAAAAACAGCATTTTTTTATCTGCCAAAACAAAATGTCCCCTTTCAAAACTTCTCTCAATGCTACACTGAGTTTTATAAAAACTAAAAAAGAGCGACTGTGAAGCATATGTGCAAATACACCAGTGAAATTGGCCTTGAAACTTGGCCTGAAACTTTAACCTCTGACGATGATTGGAATGTGTGCTTGTCAGAGGCTGCAAAGAAATGTGCAATAGGTGAATCTTTCAGGTTTCTTTTGTGATGGGAAACCAAGGCTCTCTGAAGCGTTTTGAGGCTTTCATCAAATAGTGCCAAAACGGGTTTGTTGCTCAAAGCTTTTAACAAAGTAGTGACATCTGGAGGTCAGACTTTCTTCACAATATCGAAACAAATAGACAAGGATATATGGTTTGAAAAAAAGAATGTGACCAAAACAAAGCTTTGGAAATCTTTGACATAAAAGAGTGTATTCAATCTGTTAACAGTTCTATAGGTTCTATCCAATCTCATCTAATCTCATCTACATTAATTTGTGCCTATGAGATCACAACTCGTGTCATGTGTAGCCTAGTCAACGGATTCACATATTGATCAATAAGATAAACATAAAAGTGTGTGATCATAATTGAAATAATATTAGTACAGTAATATCTTGAGATACGAGCGTCTCTACATACGAGTATTCCAAGATACGAGTAAGCCTTCGAGCAGATTTTTGCTTCTAGATACGAGTAAATATTCGAAAAAACGAGCACGAGTACTGATGCCGATACCGACGCTCGTTCACTTCACGTGTTCGCTGACTTCTGTATGGAAGTTCTCTATTTTGTGCAATATTCTTCATAATAGCGATGAGTTATAAGAAAGTGAGTGGTAAGGATGGTAGTGAGAAGAAACGCATGATGACCACGGAAATGGAGGAAATTGTGGATAAATATGAGCGCAGTGAGGGGTCCAGCACGCAGGAGCATCAGGAGGAACTGTGGACCGAGGAGCTGATCGAGCTGTGTTTTAAGCTGTGTTTTAAGAGCTCAGCAGTGGAGCGTGAACTTAAGGAAGTGATGGCTATGTGGTAGAAGGTTTCTGATTTCATTGAAAAACACCCTGATAAATTGTCTACTGGTCGCGCTTCGGCGCTTTTTTACAACGCGTGCCTTACTTATTTTGAATGGGAGACAGAAACAAATCTCCCTCGATAGGCATTTCATTAAAAGGTCTGCGCCGAGTGAGAGTGAAGTTAGTCAGGCGAAAAAAGGGAAGAAAACAAATCGAAAAAAGCAAAACAATAATATTAAATAGAAACGTTTTTAAATAAATACATAAGCTAAGTTCAGTTATCCTAATTCAAGTTTACGTAAGTTGCGTAGTGTTCGTCTAAGTTACGAGGAATCGAGGAAGTGTCTGCGTAACAACTCCCTTCCTCCACCTGCCAATACTGTCTGTAAACACTAATATTTAAAACCTCATTTTATTTGATATCACACAAATCCTTATACTGTAAACATGTACTATAATTGTGTGTGTGTGTGTGTGTGTGTGTGTGTGTGTGTGTGTGTGTGTGTGTGTGTGTGTGTGTGTGTGTGTGTGTGTGTGTGTGTGTGTGTGTGTGTGTGTGTGTATCAATAAAAAACTCAATTTTTTCCATTGTTACGGATCTGGAATTAATTATTTTTCTATTATTACCTATGGGAAAACATGATTCTAGATACAAGGAATTCGAGTTACAAGCTCTGCCCTGGAACGGATTATGCTCGTATCTCGAGGTATTACTGTAGTTGAAATAATATTTTGGGTGAGCTGTTTATGGGATATTGGGATACTGATATTATGGGATACTGTTTATGCTGCATGATGTTCAATGTTTCAAATGGCATCAATCAACGTGGTATTGTGATTTCGATACAAGTACTGGTACAGTGTGTGATACATCAGTGCTCTATCTAAGCATCGTAGTTCCAGCATCAACAGTCACTTGGTTTCTTTGTCTTCAGAGACCATACAGCGGAAACATCATGTAAACATCATGTAAGTCAGGGGTGTCAAACTCAATTGCACAGGGGGCCAAAATCCGAAAAAAAACTTTAGGTCGCGGGCCGAACAGGATAAACATTTATTGAAAACACTAAAACTAAACTTTTAAAACTTACCTTTTTTTAAATTAGATGTGAATAAAAACAGACAGAAATATTATTCTGGAATAAATCAACTTATACCTTAAATAACTTAAAAATATAAAAATATTTTAAAAAATACTTTAAAAAAATTAAAACATATCCTGTCTAAATTATGCAAGTTAGAAATAAAGTAAACAAGTAAAGTAAAGTAAAAGTAAGTAAAAGTTAAAAGAACAAACATTCAAATTTCTTTACTCTTATGTCATTTTATATAAAACTTAAAAAGATTTATATATAAAAGATTTTGCTCTCCATAAAAAAATGATCCTGTCAAAATTATACAAATTCAAAATATGGACATGCTGCATAACAAAACCTGGAAATCTAAATACAATTTTTGCTTTTCAGCAATAACAAATCAAATCATTCAGTTGAATTTGCTCTTATGTCATTTGTCTTATAGTGCCGTCTTATTAAATTATTTAATTATTTAAATCCGATTTTTTTCGGATTTTTTTTCGGATCATAGCTCCGCAAATGAGACACACGGGTATACCGGCAGTATGTCAGTAAACATATACCGTATTTTCCCGCATATAACCCGTGGGTTATAGCAGATTTTACAAATTATATCACAATTTTACAACGTAATGTTTTGTTTTTCTTTGCGCTGTATTTTCTTTCTGGCGCTTGTACTCTCACTCTGACAGCTGGCGCTGATATGCTGTCTGACCTGTCAATCATGCAAGAAGACGTTCTGCCATGAGGGCGGGCTCTTCTCATCCGATGATCAACACCTGAATTTCGCGCACAAGCACTGTGTACCGAGCCTGAACAGTTATGGATAATTGACAATAACAATCGCGCGGTACTAGCGCGAGCGCGAAGCATCATTAGCCACTTCCTGTTTAATACAGGAAGTGTCGGCGGGTCAGCTGGAGCGCGGGACATCTCGCGGGCCATTAATAAAATGCTCTCGCGGGCCGGACATAATTACACGCCGGGCCGGATGTGGCCCGCGGGCCTTGAGTTTGACACCTATGATGTAAGTAATCATTATGTACTTCCTTATTCATGTCTCATGCCTGACTATGACACACATCAGTTTTTCTTTGTGTGTTTGGGGGAAGATCATACATGATGTTTCATTAACAAAGTTTGGAAGGAGCACTCCCAAACTTTGTTAAACCTCATTCAATCTATCCAATCAATTCATCATCAGCAATTATCACGTCTAATCCGATCAGTCTGAGACAAAGCCTATAAATATATATAGTCTACTCGCTTACATTTCTTGACAGTTTTCAGCATCCTTTCACCACCCCAACTCCTCGTTTTTGGCTTGTTCCTACCCCAGCCAGGAATACGGGGTAGAATGCTCTTGCATTGGAGCATGGTAAATGTTAGCTTTGTTGACATAGTCAGGCTAATATAGCTGGTACTATCTCGATGCCAAGAAAGATGGTGGTTGTGTCTGATTTTAAATCTTTGTGTCTTGAACCACTCCCTCGGAACCATCAATTTCAAGATGCACACACAACATCATGATTGGTTCATGGAGTCCCATATGTAGGAGTCATATGGGACTCGGTCACCATTTGGGGCACAACTGTCTCCTACTCGTGCCGAGATCATTTTAAACACCCTGAGCAACATCAGGTTAGACCAGGGGTGGGCAAACTATTTGTCTTGCAGGCCACATTGGTTACTTTAAATTGACAGAGGGGCCGAGGTGAGTGCGATGCGTGATTGTTGACCGGGGGTTCGACGAGTTCGGCGGGCCAGATAAAAAAGCGCAACGGATATAGCCCGCGGCCATAGTTTACCACCCCTGGGTTAGACTACTGAGCATTAATGTTCATTAGTTTAAAAAAAAATAGATCTCAAGGCAGCTGCATCCATGGTGATCCCTATGGGCCATTTGGACATGAGAGCGCTTCAGTTGTAGCTCAAAGCCAGGGGATTTCATCCAAGAGATAATCCCCAAAGTCAAATAAGGGCAAGGGCAGGTGCTTAGTGCTTTTTGCCCTTATTAATAATCTATGTTTATGGTAAGATTTATGTGCTGTTTCCCTTTTTTTTCGTTCCTCACCTAGGGTTCCACTCAGGTGTCACAAGCTGCTAACAATAGCTTCCCGTATGGGAAGTGGTTTTAGGTGGCCCAGGGGATCACGATCCCCTCACGATTTTGATTGGCTGATAAATTGCCTTAAACTGGCTCTATTTCTGGTCCTGAAGTACTTATTTGACCAGTTTAGGGGCTACAATGTCCAAGTGCAGGTGGACAGCAATACGGTAGTCAACTACATATATCATCAACATATCTTATGCTTTATCTCCTGTCCCTCAGACCCGAATTACACCCTTGAGAGCAAATTTGGGAAAGATTTTAAGAACCAGAGGTGTCCTCTTCACCTCTCAAAGAACACACCTACACACAAACACACACATTTCTCTGAATCAGGGGTCTAGTCAGCAGCAGTGTTTGTATTCTCATTCACCTTGAGCTAAGTGCAACATTCAGAGGAGCTTTTGAAAGGGGATGTTTTGAGCTACACCTCTGTACCTGATGATGAGTCTAGATGTCTCATCAGAACAAGTGATACCTGAAAAGGTGCAGCTGCTGCATATCTATTTGTAACCTCTGAAGAGCTAATATTCCAAATACATATTTGTCAGAGGTTCAAGTTTGAGGCCAATTTCACTTTCATGTTTGTACACCTGCTTCACACCCAGTCACACAGAAAGGTGTTCCCATAGCACTCAGCTCAGCATCTCGTTCCTGCTTTCTGGGAAATAGGGTTAAAGTCAAGTAAGCAGGGACATTTTGCATATAGGCTATTTTCTGTGTCACTAACTTTTGTAAAACTAAAAGTAAATCGCAATAAAATTTAAATAAACTAAAAAACATGTCAACCTAATGTTGCAAAATTATTGGTTTCCATTGCTTGCATCCAGTGTTTGACTTTTTGGCTGAAAACTTTGGTCTTGGAACCACTGGTAATGCACATGCATATTCGTTGTTTATGGGTAAAGAATACTGCTTTCCATCTAATTGTTGTGGAAGAATGGTTGCCTCATTTGATGTAGACTGTCGGACAAATGGGTATGGAACATTTACCTCTCCAATAGCTTTAGATTGCTTTAGAACTGGCTGTGAACCTTTGGAAAAACTATTTGGGGATGGAGAGAATGTTGAAGATGGCTCATAAGACTGGCTCTGAAAACTGTCTGGTGTTTGATTAGAAGTTAGCTTAGACTCTTTAGGGGAAACGGCTTCTTTAGCCTCTAGAGTGGAGTTGTATGTAAAAAGAGAGGAATTCAGTTGGTAAGGCTGATGTTTCATGACGTCCAGAACATTGAGATGTTTGGGTGATGGATTCAATTTCTCCTTGCTTGCTTTAGGCTTTATCTTTGGACTAGAGGCCGGAGGGGGTTGTTTAACTGCTGCAAGCGGATAAAAGGGGGACAAAATAGGATTGTAAGATACTGGAGGTGGGGCGCGGACATTTGGAGAGTATTTCCAGGTGCTTGGCATTGAAAGTGTTGGCGATGAGGATCTGGCCTTGTTGGCTTGCACAGTCTCATCATCCACAACAAATTTTTCCATTCGGGACTGTCTCCGTGCAAATAGTTCAGCTCCTTTTCCTTTAAGTTTCAACCCATCAGAAGAACCTGTATCTAATGGATTCCCTTTAGGAGAAGCTAATGCAGCCTTAGATGCTTGAACATATGTGCCCAGGTGTTGGGGTGGACAGGAAACAACAGAGTTACCATCATTTTGTGACCTTATCAATGATTTTTTTGATTGGGAAGGACCAGCATGCAGTAAATCTGGCTTATGTTGTCCCTGGTGTGGTTCTGGAGTCCAGGCTGATTGATGCAGATCTGGTGAGTGGGATGGAACCCAAGAAGGTGATGCCTGTTTTGATATAAGTTGAGATGACAATGAGGGCTGGGATTTTCCAACAGACTGTAATTTTGGTGGGTTTTGTTGGGGTACTGCCTTCACCTGGGTGTGTCCCAGAACTGGAACTGTGCTTGATGCTGCCAGGGGACTCCTAGAGATGACGCAGCCCTCTGCAGACCAGGGAGGGTGAGCTGGGTTGATAACAGGTTTAGGAAGGACAGGTGGAGGGTTTTTCTGCTTGATCTTTGGAGCTTGCATGAAATTGCATGCTTCAGCACCCAGACTTAGAAAGTCCTCTTCTGGAACTGACTCTGTTATGGACTTCTGATCTCCTTTCTTTTGAAGCTGTTGCATTTCTTTCAAGTCGGTCTTGTTTGTTCCTCTCCTTTTAGTTTCGGGCAGGATTCGAGTTTTAATTGCAGGTACAGAAATACGTTCATCACGTGAAGCAATGATGTCTGATGTGGGGGACCAAACTTGAGGAATTCTGTTTACTGGAACAGGAACTTTGAATATGTTTTCAGGTTTCTTTGGCGTTGGGCTTGAAACACCTCTGACAGGTGAAAAAGTTTTTTTACCTTGATTATGACCTCCAAGGAAGGGCTTAGCGGTTCTGTTGGGAACAAGGGGTCTAGGAACAGTCTGTGGATCCAGACCATTCACACCATTTGCTGATTGTGGCAACATCTGTTGCTGAATTATCTGCTCTAGAAACTGCTGTTGCTGTCTTTCACAGACATCTTGTGTACTTTCTTCTTGTTGAGGACGCTTTAAAATTTCACCTACTGGTTCCACAATTGTATCCACTGACATGCCTTTTTGTTTCATTTCCTCTTGTTCTGCAGAAAGCTCATCCATTCTTTGACGCCTTTTAGCAAACATCATAACTCCCTTTCCTTTTGTCTGTGGAAGATGCTCCATTGTTTCCAAGTTATTTTCAGCCTGTGCTTAAAGATTCTGATGTAGCTCAAAATACTTTGGTTTCGTCTTCTCAGGATAAATATTTGAAGAGCTTACTTTGTAGTGTGCAATCTCATTCTTGTTCTGACAACTGTTATCTAGAAGCTGCAACTCGCATGAACCTGGTGAACCTTTGACAACACTTCTTGAACACCAAAACACTCTTGTTTTGGCAGCAGTAAAAAAAGCAAAACGTTATGTTTTTGCTTTTAGAGTTGTTGTTTTTTAGCTGTCTCACTTCCTCTTAGTCCTGTAAAAGAAAAATATAAATAAATGACATAAAAATGATAAAGAATATAAATACACAACACAATACATAAATTAATTCTATATTTTATACATTAATAATTTTGGGACAACATGATGCAGGATGGGCTGCAGCTAAGTTCAGTGTCAGTTCACCTTTTAGTACTTAGTCTTGTTCTCTACACACAAAATTCTGTAATTTACGTAAAATTTACGTTCTGTAATGTATTCTTAACTCCTGAAAAATCCAGGGAGCAACAACTACATAAAAAAAAATAAACGCAGTGAAACTAACTGAACAACTTCTTGTTAATGACATATCAGAATTGTGTATATCTTCTGTATGCATTGTGCAAGAAATCATAGGGAAAAATGGTATTGGCACATTAGAGTATTGGTACATTAGAGTCACCAGATTGTGCTGGAGAAAAAACAGCAAATATGATCAAGATCATAATAAACTTGTTTCCAAATACAAAAATGTTGTGAACTGGACTTGCATTCTTTATTAACTCCATAAACTGGATCGCTTTATGAGCCAAGCCCAAACAACATGCCAAAAGACTCTTAATAAGAATTGATTATAAAAAGTGGACCTGGCAAATCTTCAAGAGATTGCTCTGCACGGCAGATTTCCACACGTAAATAAAATGTCTCAGGTTATGCATGTTCCCTGAAGAGGGAATGAGACGCAGAGTCGGAGTGCTATGGGAACACTTTAGGGCGACTGCCTCGTGAAGAATCGATCGAGTGTGAATGCATGTTGAAGGATGATGACATCATGAACTAGGAGGATAAAGGTATGTCAGAACCCGGAAGCGGCAGCGACAAAGTGTCTGAAGTAAGATGCCGGCAGGATGACGCATTATCTCATTCTCTCTTCAGGAAACTAGGGTTACATACGCAACCTGAGACATTTCATTTCAAGGATGAAGTCGGACCACCTAGGGAAAGCAGTCATAGGCAAGAGAGATAGCCTTAACTAACCACTTGAAAATACTCTGTTGGTTGCTGGAGCTCCCTCGGGCATCCTGAGCAGGCAAACAGTTGATCTACTCAAACTGGACACAGCAAATCTTTTCCTGGTCATGAAGGGAGGAAAGAATGCCTGCAGTACAAAAGGAGAGCCACATTAGCAGGCTGAAGATCTCCTTATAGTAATAGGTTAGTCCTCGCCCTTAGTAATGTAAGGGCGAGGAGAAACAGAGCTATAAAGTCAGAAATTTGACAGAACCTCCTCGATAGGTTCCAAGGGGCCCTGGAATAAGCTCTGGAGCACCAGAGACAGATAACAGTTTGGAATCTTTTTGCATACTACTTGCCTCAGCCTCTGTTTGCCATGAAGGAAACATGAAACTAAAGGGTCTGGCATGAAACTAAAGGGCTCCCAATTGAAATACTACCCAAAGTTACGTGGTAAGCAGCTATGGCAGTCACGTAGACCTTCAGAATAGAAGGGGATAACCTGCAGTGAATCTGACCTGCAGGAACTGCAAGGTGCCAATCTGATACGTAACTGGGTTCAATTGCCTCTTACTGCACCACGAAGTGAAAAGTTTCCACTTCAGGGCATATATTTTTCCTGTGGATGGAGCTCTGGAGTACAGAATGGTCTCAACAACCTCAAATAGGTCCTTGGGACCGAAACCAGGGTTTCTTTCACACAGCAAAAATGTATAGGCATAGCCTCGTGACCTTGATAGTGTGGAAGGAGTTGCCCCTTGAGCATCAGAGTCTGGTGACTAGAATAGCTTTATTTCTTATGGGTTGATATCGATGCACACAGTGGAAAGCCGGGCTGAAATCAACACAGAAACCTACACAACGCCTAAGAAGGTGATCCTCTGGAGAGAATGAAGCACACTCTTCTTTACATTCAGTCTCCGCCCCAGCTCCTGTGAGTGAGTGAGAACAACATCTAAATGCCAAACCGCTAACTGCCGTGAATGAACGAGGATAAAACAAATCGTTGATAATGTTCAGAACACAGATATCTTGAAAGCGCAGCAGGAAGTGAGCAGTATCCATGCATATTGTGAAGATGCGGGGTGACAGAGCTAGACCGAGTGGAAGAACCCGATTCTGGTAGGTCTTGCCACCTAAGGCGAATCTGTGGAACTGCCTGTGTTGCTGAAGGATGGAGATATGGGAGAGTGTGTCTAAAGTGACCAATCCTCGAATCTGATTTGCTTTACGATTGCCTCCGTAAGCGGATAATGGGAAGCTACCCTCCATCCTTCTTTGGAACAATGAATTAAAACTTGAAAACCTGAAAACTCTGGCTAAGAGGGGACATACTCTATGGCCCCTTTCCCCCGCAGTGAGTTCATTTCTTGTTCCATAACCAGAGCTTTTTCTGGGCCTATCACTGTGGGTAGGAACCCATATCGCAGGACCCAGAATGAGAATGTAGCCTCTGACCTGTGTACCCTGGCTCCCTCGGGATACCAGGGGTAGCACAATGGTCCATAAAGGGCACAAAGAGACATTAGCACTGTGAACTGAGTTGCAGACCATTTCTCTATGGAAGGGAACCCTGCGGAGGAACCAGGGCTCTTGCACATACCCAAGACCATAGGCACAGCCTCATGACCTTGATTGTGAGAGGTGGGTTGCCCCTGATGGAAAACCCTCTGGTTTTGATCCACTACTGAAGGGGCCTCATGTACTGACAACCATAGGAATAACACTGGAAGCTGTTTCCAGGAGGTCTGACACTCTCAATTTGCTCAGTGAGTGACTGGCCTAGTTTTATGACAGGATGGAACTGTGCCTAGGAAGGTGGTCCTCGGTTAAAGAGAAAGTACACTATTCCAAGTGTTCTGCCTTTCCCTGGTTTGCAGATGGGAGCAGGAACGACACCTCAATGCCAAACTGTTAACTGGCATGACTGAAGTATGATCAACAAGATATTGGTGTTGTTCAGAACATGGCATCTGAGGATGCAGAGTAATAAAGCTAGACCGGGTAGAAAAGAAGAAACCTTCCTACGGGAAGTAAGGTAAGCCTTACCTTAGAAGGCGACCTTAATAAACTTCTATGTTGTTGGAGATACATTTCGACTAATTTTGGTGGCCATAATACCAATGCCTCTAAAGGAGTGGAAGTAACCTCAGTGCAATCCTCTTCCAGCTATGGAAGAGGAACTCAGACCTCGGAGACCGTATGTGATTGCTCTAGGACAGGGATCGGCAACCCAAAATGTTGAAAGAGCCATATTGGACCAAAAAAAACAAATATGTCTGGAGCCGCAAAAAATTAAAAGCCTTATATAAGCCTTATAATGAAGGCAACACATGCTGTATGCATCTATATTAGCTATATTTAGCCTACTATAAAAATGATTAGGTTGGCCATAAATACATAATGAGCATTTATGATTAAATGTTTATTTTCCCTGCAGTGCATTCTGTTGAGAACGACGCACCACGCAACTAAAGCACTAAAGCACCTTTATGCTCCTGGTTCATGATATCATCATCCTTCAACGTGCATTCACAATTGATCTATTCTGTTGTGCTTCACAAGAGAATCACGCTAAAGCATTCGCATAGCGTTCCGATGCAGCGCAAGTTCCCTTGAAAGGGCACAAGAAGGCTCAGTCAATAGTGGTTTGGTTAAAACCATCAAACATAAATCTTTGGTTTTCATATAGATAATTTTTGTTTGTTATTTTGGCCTTGTCTGCCCCTGAAGATAATCCCTTTTAACAATAAACTTATTTTATGTTCCTTTGTCCTGTTACGGCTGTCCCCTAGTGGTTGAAACACTGTATAATTAATTTTGTCAAAATACCAAATGTGCAAAACGGCAGAAGGTTGATATAGTTACCACAGTGTCAATCATCACAATTTCAAGAGTGATTTCTGTTTTATACACACACAAAACATCTTGGGTTACAACTGTGCATCGTTAAGCATTTGTTAAATCAAACTTGTTAAATGGTGTGACGGAACATCATAGGCAGATGAAGTCATAACCAAGGAAATATAAAGGACACTCAGACCAAACAGCTCTTACTTCTGATAGGTTTAAGCAAGTCGATTGGAAATATGCAGGGATCATGGCAGAATGATGCAACGTCTCGTTACCTCTTCAGGGAACCAGGGTTACAGTTGTAACCCAAGACGTTCCCTTTCAGGGGAACTCACACTTCGTCGAGATGCTGTGGGAACCCTAAGCCCATGCCGCCTACTAAGCAATGCCTGCCTGTGTGAAATGACTGTGCACACTGGGGGCAAGCTCCATGGACCCCTGTGTGGCGAGCAGGGCGGGGTCGAGGGACTGTGAGAGCGTCACGAGAGCCGGTGGCGTGATGGATAATGAGCGACACCTGCGAGCCATCGGTCTCTCGTCTCACGGAGGAGCGGAGGCTTAAAAGGAGGAGCGACGACAGTGAAGACGAGAGAGGACCAGGCCTGGATTTTATGTTGTGTTTTGTGTGGGCGGCGGTCGACCGCGAGGGGCCGCCGCCATTACTTTCGTTTTGAGTTTATGTTTTATTTATCATTAAAGTCTGTTTAAATGTCTACCGGTTCCCGCCTCCTTCCTCCCTGAACGTTTAACTCCGTTACACCCTGTATGGAGCTTAGATCCAGTTTGTAAATTTGTTTGGAGAATGTGTGTAAAGTATGTGGAGAGGATCAGCCTGTCGCATCACAGATGTCATTAAGTGAACCACCAGAAAGTACAACTTTAGAGATGGACATACTCCTAGTGGAGAGGCCCGGACATAGGAGAAGGCAGCCCGGCTGACACATATGCAAGTGAGATAGATGCTTGGAACCCTTATCTGGATGACCCAAAACATAAAAACGACTGGTAGTTTCTCACAAACATAATAGATTATTTTGGTCACCTTTTCTCTCTAAAGACACACCACCCTAAATAGTTTATTAAGCAGATAGGCAGCCATATACACCTAAGAGTGGATCCGATAGGAACTCTGGCAATGTACCAACAGGGCAGATAACTGGGTCCAACTTGCACTCTCTGCACCATGAAGTGAACACTCTCCACTTCAGGGCATAGTTTCCTCATGGAGGAATCTGTGGAGTATGGTATCAACGACCTCGGCTGAGAGACCTGAGTCTATAAGCTGAGCCTCCTCAGGAGCTACGGCCACAGTTTCCATAACTCTGGATAAAGGTGAAGGATTGTTCCCCCTGCTTGAGGCAGTTATTCCCTCCTGACCAGAATGTCCTTGGGAGAGCCAACGAGGAGGGACACAGGGTCCAAGGACCAGACTCAGGCCAGCCAGAATAGAACATAGGAAAGTGGTTCTTTGATATGGAAGAAGCACACTCTGCTTGGCGTTGAGCCTAACCCCCAGCTTCTCATGTGGTTGGTGAGAATGACATATTCTCTTAACTGCCGTATTCTCTGATTCAGCTAGAATCCCCTAGAGTCAAAAAGGAGTCAGAGCTGCACCCACACATTTCATGATGACAAAAGCAAGGCCAAAGGGAAAAAAAATCAGTATTGGTACACTTAACCTCCTGAATTCTGCAACCCTTTCTACCGTCAGCAGGATCTATTGAGATATATTTGACAGCGGTTTCAACTCTGCCAGAAAGTCTATCAAGTTAACATGACTCTCATTACTGGACTCTGGTGTTAGCTGAGCAACAAATTTGATGCCCTGAAGCGGTGAACCGACAGGGAACAGCCAAAGTGACTGCTTTCAGACCTTCCTCAGAGGGAGAGAGTACTAATACTAGACCTCGTTGGAGACTGCAGCTCCCTGAAGCACACAAGGTGGCATGGTTTGAAGAACAGCACCCTGAGGGCACTAAAAGGACCGTTTGATGAGGTATCCATTTCCCTCAAGAGGGGTCTAACGCTAAAAGGCCTGACCCTTCCTCAAGAGGATGACCCGTCAACCCCTGGAAGAGCTTCCAGCTGACAGTGCTGCCTCAAATCCCAACTTTCTTCTTCTGTGACGGAGGCTAAAGAGCAACATTACTCTTAAATAGACATCAAGACTTTTAAAGCTTTAATTCCTTAGTTAAATGCAGCAAATATCAACCAGAAAAGTAAAAACGGTCTAGATGAAAGGCTGAATATAGTATGTAAGTAAGCAATCACACAGAGCGTTCCCACAGCATCTGGACATAGCTCAAAAAGTAATATAGGAGATTCACTCCTGAAATGTTACAATGTATGAGACCATACTGCACCTTGAAATTTGCATAGGTCATCTCATACGTAAACATGTTAATACATAGGTCATCTCATATGTAAACATGTTAATACATCTGTGTTTAGGCACCAACTATTTTTTCAAAGTGTCATTAAGATAATATACTAGACTATACTATACTTTAGGTAAGAACATTTAAATGAAGTCTTACAATTAGCTTACTATGATCAATTTCTCTGTATACCTCAAAAAAAATCCTGTATACCTCTGTAAATCTTTCAAAATTATGTAAGATAATATTCAATAGAACGTTGCTAGCTGGGTTAGTTGAAACTCAAAACTTGGAAACTTGGTCTAACCTTTTTTAATTCACTAATTTAATTTAATCCACCAATCTTGTCTCTTTTCAGACATAATCACATCAAAACTCTGTTCTGAATATATAATACAGCTTTAAAAAAAAAAAAAAAAGCATGAGGTAATCAGGTAATACGTTTTTCTGGAGAAAATGAGCACACACACTATAAATCTAGGCAATCTATTTTCACAACTTTGTAAAAACTTAATTTTCTAATGCTGACGTTGAGCTTTCTAACAGTCAGTTTAGTCCAAAGCACTCTAAGGGCCTGTCCACACGGAGACGCGGATCACTGCATCCGCATACATTTCTTATCGGATTGGCGTTCCATCCACACGGATCCGGCGGTTTGGGAGACTGAATCTGCTCTCTTTTGAAACTGGGTCCTAAAGTGGAGAGATCTGAATCCGACACCCTTGCGGTATCGTGTGGACGGCCAATCCGTATATTTTTTGTTTACCGATGATGTCATCACATCACGTGTCGGCTGCGTCACAGTAACAGCAACAGTGTTGCCAGATTGGACTGAAGATTTCCAGCCGAACTACAGCTGAAAACCCTCCCATTTAAAAAAATACCATCCCAAAGTGCGTACTCTTATAAATAATGAAAAATGTTGAGCGATTTTATGCATCAAAAACCATCCCAAATTTTATCAACCAGCCCAATGCATTTTTTTCCGGTCGGACGTGACCAAAAGGTAACTAGCAATCTGGCAACACTGAACAGCAACAACAATGCGCATGCTCAAAGTCTTCTTCTCTGTGTATAGTGTATATATAGTGTCTGGCATATATACTACAGACGGTTTTAGTGGTCTCGTGTGGACGCTGATATTTCTTGCGCCGACGCCGTGTTTATGATCGGGAATGCACCGGCATCGTGTGGACGTGGCCTAACTTAGCGAAAGCTTAGGTAGACAAACATTGCAAGGGGTCATAAAACCCCGTAGTTAAAATAGTTATCTGTGCAAACTGTGTCAGTGCTGTGGTGGGGTGGCAGGACTATGAAAAGATCAAGCAAGTTAAAGAACAAGTGTGAGAGAGAGAGAGAGAGAGAGAGAGAGAGAGAGAGAGAGAGAGAGAGAGAGAGAGAGAGAGAGAGAGAGAGAGAGAGAGAGAGAGAGAGAGAGAGAGAGAGAGAGAGAGAGAGAGAGAGAGAGAGAGAGAGAGAGGTCCACAATTTAATGGAGTCAGGGCACCTCACCAAGGGATCATATGTCAAATCTCTACTGACACATGCTGGTGCCTATCAAATCAGTGGCTTGAGGACTACTGCACTTTAGAACCATTATTTAAGAAACTCTCAAATGCTCTTCTTGCTTATGGCTTGCCTTGTCCATCTCAAACCAATAATAGCATTGACAAACTATGTGCAATTTAGGAGAAAAATCTGAATTGTTCTAAATTCACTTTCTGCAAACATTACTTATAGATAATATAAGCAAACATTACTAATAGATGGCATATTAGACGAGTCCCTGCATCCAACATAAAAGCCCAATAATCACTGAGTGTTTCAGTCTGTCATTATATTTATTTAAGTTTATAAAATAACTAATTTGATATATTGCCTAGCAAAGCAAGGGAAGGCCAGTGAGAAAACCCTATACCAGAACGGGTTGGTTATTTCTGTCCAGGCGCTCTAACAGTCAAGATATGCTCATGCAAACAAGTACCTTACAAACCAGCCAAATGATCAAATTTCAAAAATATTTTTAATTTATATAGCTTAAATTTTATAATGTTAGAATTAAATTCATCCGATCAGAGGCATGTAGGCTTCAGAATATAATGCATTAATTAAAATGTATTTTAAATTTCTTTCATTAAATAATGCTCGATGACAGTAGAATAATGACCATCAGTGCAGAGGTGAAAAAAAAGAAAAACACAGACAAATATAGACAAAAACAAACACTGAAGGACAGATTGGAAGAAGGTTTGTCTTACGTGCCTGACTTGCTTGGTGTCTGCTGAGTCTGCTCAGTTCCGTCAAGGAGCCAGTGCCCCACTATTCTGCCTTCTCAGCACCCTGGACTTGAATTCCACTTGGCATACAGGAGGTCCCACACCTCTCCCTCCTCCTCCATGCCTGTCTCCTCCTCTTCTTCAGTTTTTTCTCTTTTCCTCAGTTTACAAGGAATCAAAAAGTTCCTACTTCATGTTCTCTGGGTTCTAATGAGAACCTGTGGTGGAAGAGCTTTAGTCCACTTGAGTCTGTTGCAGTGTTCAGATATGGGGAGGCAGCTACTTTGAGAAGGTTCCATATCAGTCTCTTCACTGTGGGAATGTGGAATTGCTCTTTCATCCTGAAGAGTGTTTTAGAGCTGGTGTCAATGTCATGTCAAAACATGCGGATAGAACAATTATTTAAGTGAGCAAAGAGATGTACACTTACTTGGTGGGATACTTAATGCTTGATAACACTTTCCGTTTCTCCACAATGAGATGTACACAATGAGATGTATACATGTGCACAAATAACTTCCATTGTAGGAAAGACAACACAAGACATTAAGAGTACATACAGAGTAAAACATGGAATATATCATATAAATGACAGCAAAAAAAAAAAAAAAAATCAATCAATTGCATTAAGAGAATGAGGAAAAGTTAATGTACAGGGCAAAAGTATTGATCTTAGATCCATGGATGTAAAGACACTGCCGTATTTGCAATAGTTATTGTTATGCAAACATTATTTTTGCCTTGCAAATTTACTTTAAAATGAATTACTTAATTTTCCCATCAAGCAGTGTATCAAAAATTAATAAAAATTGCATCCATTATTATATTAATTATAGAATTAATTAATGTACAATGAGCAAATGAATTGATGTTTACAGAGAAAGATAACTAAGGATAAAAAACATCTCTTGGCACAAACTCCTTTGCTATTCCAGACACTTAACCATGATGTAATGGTGCGTTGCAAATAAGCACAATCTACTGTAGCACAGTCCTAATATAGGCAAGTGAATAGTGAATAAAATGGCTTCTGGGATCTTTTAACTGATTCTTGGCTCTGATTCTGAACTTTCAGAAAGAGGTTTTATCTGACCTCTTATTGAGTTTTTATTTATTTATTTATTTTGTTATTGTAGAGAAAAGACCAATTACTAAATAATTAACTAAATAAAACTGTGAATTATACATACAGTATCTCTCATACATTCTTCAATGAGACAATTTAGACAACAGGCAACAGAAAGACTTAATTTCTTTACCAATTATTGTTTCTTTTTTTATCATATTCTTTCACATACTTCTGTAAATTTGTATCATCAACAACACTCCATACTGCAAACTATTGCATAAGTATTAAGTGCTCAAACCATCCAGAGGTTTGAGAAATACTGGCTTTGTTTTGGCTAAACTGCACCAACCTAAAACGCTCATGACTTCCAAGCCCAGGCATGCACACATGTATTAAGTCATTTAAAAAATCATACAAATTCGCCTAGTCACAGTGAGACTAATGGAGTGCATTCATTCCTCTTCCTCAATAGGGAGTCAGTGCTGTCTGGAAAGCTACCGGCTTTCCTCCTCTCTCTAGAAGGAATGGTATTCATTGTTTGTATCTAAATGTTAAATTAGCATTTATGTCTTGGAAGCCAAACACAACAGTGTGGTGGCTGTTTTCCATATTGTGTGCTATGTAGGCCATATTTCTCAAATCCCCCCCACCCCCCACCCCCAGGCTCCTTACACAGTATCATTGCCATTTATGTCACATTACGCATATACAAATATGAACAGAGATAAAGAGATATGATTGGGGACAAATTTAATCATACAGCAATTATGACCTAGGATTTTGCACCGTGTGACTACAATCTGCTCCATATGACCTATGTACAGTATTAATAGGTCTATGCATAAATCACATTTGCTCATTGTCTTTCATATTGCAATATTGATTATAGAATTTTGCTTGTGTATAGTTTCTAAATCCGTATCATAAACTCTGTTTCTTGAAACCAGGGATCACATCATAAAACGTTTTTGGGAGTAACGGATTTCAAGTGTCTTGAGAGACGTAATCAGATTACTTTTTCAAGTAATGAGTACAGTATTACTTTTGCAAATTAGTAATGAAGGTTACTTTCCTCATTTATTGACCGACACCTCATCTGTCCCCATGTTACAAGAAGTTGGGAGAGAGGTACAGAGTCGTTGTATTCTGTGTAAATATGATGGTCATCATAAATGTGAATATGGAGATATTTTTAAAGCAGCTTTACAGTGATCACAGGAAAACAATGCAGAAAAGTTTATTTTGGCTGTACAGCAGCTCTTAAAGAGCAGTTCAATCAAAAATATTGATGAATATTAAATGTTAAGTGTCCCCAAAAGTACTTAAGAGTCGAGTAGTTACTTACGATAACTAACTAATCCATATAGTCCAAGTTTTCTGAAGTGACTCGGTCTCTTTACATGATGAACAGATTGAATTTGGGACTATATTCACAAATAATAATTCCCTGGTTTCTGTTTGTATTGTTTGCCTGTGTTTTGACCATTTGCCTGTTTTGTTTTGGATTAAGACTTTGGATTAGCTTTTAATAAACTACTGCTTTTGGATTCTCATCGTTTCTGTCTCTGAGCAGTTCATGACAGAAGACTTGGCTTCTGTGGCCACCGAGCTTGCATGTGCAGTTCTGATGGTTGCTAGTCCTGTGCTTTTAGCACCCTCGAATCCAGTGGTCCTGACACCAGAGTCTGTTCACATCATGGCAGTGGTGTCACTCAGACCCATCAGTTCTCCTCTGTGACCTGGGATCTTCTGACTTCATCTCCATCTTCGTTGATTGTCCACCAGTTGTCGTCAGTGACTGTTACAACTTGGCTCCTCCCTCATTTGACTCATCACTGGGGTTCTCTGGGTCGACAGCATCGTGGAAGTTGCTTCTCTGTAGCCAGGGTCTTGTCGTCACCCTCCTATCACCACCCCTTCACTGACTGCTCGTCCACCAGTTTTTTTCAGTTACCATCTGTTCTCGTGTACTTTTATTTTGTTATTTCCTGTCACATGTGTTCCTTTGTTCAGTTTACCGTCACTCATCAATCATCATGGACCCAAATCATGTTTTCATTACAGAATTATTTTGTCTACGGAAAGCCTTTTGAACTCTTCTTCATTTGGTAACATTGTTATTTTACAGTGATACAATTGTATCAAAAACTTGCATTAAATGTTAATTGTAATTGTGTTTTATTTCCTGTTGTGATTGTAAAGCCAGTACACGGAGATGAGATGTCATTGCAAGGGGGAGGGAAACATTTTTTGATTAAAGATTACAAGGACAAATGAAAAATCACATATGCACATATCAACATATTTAAATTATGATATTCCTTAAATAAGAATTATCAATTTTGATTTCATGGTGGCTGTAAGCGTTAGATCAGGTATAGCTCCTTGAGTTAACAACAGTGGAGCACACAATAAATGTATCATGGATTTAAAAATGTTTTTTTTTTATTTCATGCTCAATTTTATCCAATTTTCATCCACCCCCCTCCTTCATATAAAAAGTTTTGGACATTTATTTGTCTCTCTAACACATGCAACATCAGCCATTTCAAATAAAATTTATATCCGAAATATTTGGCATCTATCAATATTTGTGGTATGCTACTGTTTTTATAAAGGGGACAGGTTACATGTTTTCAGTTATGACATTAGGTTCAGTCATACAAGCTGAAAGTAGTAGTTTGCCACTAATCAGTTGAAACAAGTGTATGACCTCTGCTGTGAATTAGCAAGCTTGCATGACATTTTAATTTTCTGATGTAGTATAATCACAACATCAAGTTTAATCAGACCTTTGCCCTATGACATAAGGTCTGGGCTCTTTAGCTGCTGCAATTGGCCAAGGACCACCCACCAACAGAAAGAGGCCTTTTGTTTTGTTCTGCGTCAGTTCTGTTTAGGGGGAGGTAAATGTTGCTACAATAATAGACCGATTACCTATGACTATTGGGAACTTCATGTTTAACTGTATATGCCGCAAATGTTCCCCTCTTAGTGAAGTATTTTAGCTGATCTTCAATCGTATGATAACAAATAAATTAAATCACTCAGGAATCCAAAGGGTCAGCAAAGCTCAATTTTTGACTTTTCCCATATCCCATGAGTCAGTATGTGATTTTAATAAAACTTTTTTTTAAATACAGCGTTCATTTGCTCATCTGAAGCGTTGTAATATTCATCTGCTCATCTCAAGCGCTGCACTCATTGCTGCCACCCTGGGAACTTTAAATAAACATGGCTTCTGTTTCCTGGCACACAAGGCTCCTGGAAATTTTGTAGAAGTTTAAATCTAAATCAGATTTAGATTTTTGCCTTTATGAAAGTGTTTAGTGGGCCATATGCATTCAACCTTGAGCAAACTGGGAGGTATTCCAGAAACCAAGGTTATTTTACAGTAAAACATACTCTGAACACTTGGTTGATTAACCTAAATCTTGTTTACTGGAGGTATGTGGAGTACAAAAATGCTTCCGGGAGTAAGTTCATCAAACCTAGAGTATGTTCACGGTTAACACACAAGACATTCTCAACAGAGTGACGAATCTACGAGTTAGCATGGAAACAGTTGCTAAGAAAAAGTGTGCCATGACATTTTTTCTTCTTATTTTTTTGAAAGGCCGATTTACATATTTGGTGAATATCACCAATATTTTGTTTATTTGATGCTAGTTATGTAATAAAGAGAAAGACCTGAGATTATTGAAAGTTTTATTATTTGATTGCTTAGCCTTAAACATATCTGGGTACATGTAAACATAAACATGTCACATAACCTGCTTTCTGGAATATCCTCTGAGTGTGGGCAGGCCGTGGGCATGGCATCTGAGGCTGAGACTAGGTTTATTATCCATAAAGCACACCACCATCACCTCCACCCCACCACCAAAGCAGTAATCACCACCAGCTGTCACCCGTCACCTCACCACCCTTGAAAAGGACTCACCACACACACGCATATCTGGTTTTGTCTACAGCAGCAGACTGCTACACTTAGATTATGGACTACCTGATGCTTACTTACCTTATTGTTTCTGCAGACATCTTTGTTCCCATACTCCAATTCCTCCTCCTTTTCCAACACTCTGACGGCCTATTGACAAGATACAAAGGAAAGTCACTCCTTTTTTTTACTCCCTTTGGATTATCTGTTCTTCATTTAATAAACTATTCTGTTATTTCAACTACCTCAACTTCATAATCTTTGGACAAAAACATTACATATGTGCAGAATTCATATATTGTAGCTTGCATGAATTTAAATACAACAGAAATCCTTTCATTCAAAGGACTAGATTTAGTCAAGTCAAAGTCAAAGTGGAGTTTATTGTCATTTCAGCCATATACTAGTATATAGTGAAACGAAACAACGTTTCCCAGGAAACAAGGTGCTATAAACAAAAAAGACCTATATACATAAAGTGCACAAGGTGCAAACAGACAGCACAAGACAGTGACACATACAACAGTACACAGAATAAGTACAAAAGAATTAAGTAAAAAGTAAACATAAACTTCCATATATACATAAAGTGCACAGAGTGCAAACAGACAGCACAAGACAGTAACGCAGACCAGTACAAGTGATTATGCAAGTGACAGTGCAATATTTAAAAAGATAAATAATAGAGATGAATGATAGTAAAAACAGTCTGTTGGAAACAGTCCAAAGTAGTGCAGTTTGTGTGGGTTATATAGAGTTGAGCAGCCTGATGGCATGGGGGAAAAAACTGTTACAAAGTCTGGTTGTGAGAGAACGAATACTACGATACCGTTTTCCAGACGGCAGGAGGGTGAAAAGTGTGTGTGAGGGGTGTGTGGGGTCGTCCACAATGCTGGTGGCTTTGCGGATGCAACGAGATGTGTAAATGTCTGTGACAGAGGGAAGAGAGACCCCGATGATCTTTTCAGCAGTTCTGACTATCCGCTGCAGGGTCCTGCGGTCCGAGACGGTGCAGTTCCCAAACCAGGCAGTGATGCAGCTGCTCAAGATACTCTCAATTGTCCCTCTGTAGAACACTGGAGGAGGGTGGGAGGTGTGCTTTCCTCAGCCTTCTCAGAAAGTACAGGCGCTGCTGGGCTTTCTTTGCTGTGTGACTGGTGTTGAGCGACCAGGCGAGGTTCTCCGTCAGGTGAACGCCAAGAAACTTGGTGCTCTGTACGATCTCCACAGGGGAGCCGCCGATGTTCAACGGAGAGTGGTCTCTCTGTGCTCTTCTGAAGTCAACAACCATTTCTTTGGTTTTGTCCACGTTCAGAGACAGGTTGTTGACTCTACACCAGTCTGTTAGCTGTTTCACCTCTTCTCTGTATGCCGACTCGTCATTCTTGCTGATGAGACCCACCACGGTTGTGTCATCGGCGAACTTGATGATATGGTTCGAGCTGTGCATTGCTACACAGTCGTGAGTCAGCAGAGTGAACAGCAGTGGACTGAGCACACAGCCCTGAGGGGCCCCAGTGCTCAGTGTGGTGGTGCTGGAGATGTTATTCCCGATCCGGACTGACTGAGGTCTCCCAGTCAGGAAGTCCTGGATCCAGTTGCAGAGGGAGGTGTTCAGGCCCAGCAGGTTCAGCTTATCAGTCAGGTGCTGGGGAATGATGGTGTTGAATGCTGAACTGAAGTCAATGAAGAGCATTCGAACATACGTGTTTTTCTTGTCCAGGTGGGTGAGGGCTAGATGGAGGGTGGTACTGATGGCATCATCTGTTGAGCGGTTGGGGCGGTAAGCAAATTGCAGGGGGTCTAGTGAGGGGGGCAGCAGGGTCTTAATGTGCCTCAAGACGAGCCTCTCGAAGCACTTCATGATGACAGGTGTAAGTGCAACGGGACGGTAGTCGTTGAGGCAGGACACAGTGGACTTCTTTGGAACGGGGACGATAGTGGTGGTCTTGAAGCACGTTGGAACTACAGTGCTGCTCAGAGAGATGTTGAAGATGTCTGTGAAAACATCTGCCAGTTCGTTTGCACATCCTCTGAGCACCCTACCAGGGATGTTGTCTGGTCCAGCCGCCTTCCGTGGGTTGACTCTGTGGAGGGTCTTCCTTACGTCAGCTGTGGTTAGACACAGCACCTGGTTAGTAACTGCGCGTACTAACAGTTTGAGTGAGTGCAAACCCTTTTTTTCAAAATGTTTGTGTGAGGGCGCATGACGTTTTGTGCGCACTCTCATGTTCATGTGATTTCTGTCGTCCGTGTCGTGTGCAGTTAGTTAGTTACCAACCGCGCATCGTCTCATCTGCTTTGTGCACACGTGGCGATGCGCGTCTGCATTCACTGAGTGTTCGTGTCTGTCAGCGTGTACCCCGTCCCCTTGTTACCATGTTTCCCTTGATTGTTGTAAGCTGTTTCTGATCACTACCTTCCCTCATGTGTCCTTTATTTATTTATTTATATATATATATATATATATATATATATATATATATATATATATATATATATATTGCAAGCCCAAACTGTTAATTAGTTTAATAAGTCTTTCTCTTTATTATTTACTTGGCATCAAATAAACAATATAGTTCTTACCGGCCTCATGGGTTGCAAAAAAGCATTGAGATAACCCATATATTAACATATTTTCCCACATATAACCTGCAGACGCAGATAATCCGCACGCTCATATGGCCAGCGGGTTTTGGGTTTTGTTTAAAAAATCGTTGGCATAACCCACTCCCATAGATTGATAGATTGAGAACTTTTTTGTGTAAGATCACATTTCGAATTTCAAATGTTGCTCGCATGACTTCAGGTTTCCGGCTGCTGTTTCCTGTTTCCTGTTTCCTGTTTGCTCGAGTGGATTGCGTCTGTTTGCGTCGTTTAAACTTGTTTTTGTTTTTAGATTTTAAACTCGACGTTCGTTCATATTGCTAAATACAATACTAGATTATTTAATAAATTATAATCGTTAGCTTTAATCTAGTCGCTAAACGCGCTAGCATTGTGCTATACTGTCCGTGCATACAGCGTTTTTCTCGCTCGCGTCTTTTTCCCGACTTCATCAAACAACTGGTCAACAAGTTGGATCAACACACGCGGTGAGTCATGTCATCTTCTTTAGCAATTGTTACATGCACTGCCTGCTTCATGCATAGTTTGTCTGTCTCTGTCAGCTGTGAAGGGTTCACATGTGATAAATGTAGGGACATAATTAGGCTGACAGAGAAGGTTTCAGAATTAGAGACACGCATCCAAACTTTAATTGAGGATAGTAAGAATGCAAGGGTTTTAGATACTGCTTTGGATGCGACTAGCTTAGCAAACCCTGTACATTGTTCGGTTCCGGCTGTAGAGCCCGTGCAGCAGGGCAACTGGGTGACTGTGAGACGGCATAATCGCGGGTCAAAAAACCACTGTTCCATTCCGATTAGAACATCAAACAGGTTCTCCCCACTCAGTGACGCACCCACTGAGAAACCTGTTGAAAGTGCCCTAGTGATTGGCGATTCTATTACTCGGAATGTGAAAATAGAGACTCCAGCCACCATAGTCACATGTTTGCCGGGAGCCAGAGCGCCTGACGTCAAAGCAAATTTAAAAGTGCTGGCTAAGGCTAATCGTAAATATTCTAAGATTGTTATTCACGTCGGCGCTAATGATGTCCGACTTCGCCAGTCGGAGATCACTAAAACTAATATTAAAGAGGTGTGTGAACTCGCAAGTACGATGTCAGGCACTGTAATTTGCTCTGGACCTCTCCCTATGCGCAGGAGTGATGAGATGCTTAGCAGATTATCCTCACTCAATGGCTGGATGTCTAAGTGGTGCCCGCAGAATAACATAGGGTTTATAGACAATTGGAAAAGTTTTTGGGGCAGACCTGACCTGTTGAAAAGAGATGGTATTCATCCCACCTGGGATGGTGCCGCTCTTCTCTCTAGTAATTTGGCATATAGTCTTAGAGCTAAACCTTGACTAACTGGGGTCCAGGTCAGGAAGCAGACAAACTGGCTAAACCGACCGTCTGCTAGCTGTCTCACGTCACAGAGGTCAGATAAATTACAACACATAGAAACTCTTTCTCCTAGATATCCTATAGAGACTGTGTCTGTTCCACGAATTAGCAAATACAAAAAACTCTCAAAACCGTTTAAGGGTAAAAATTTAATTGATTTACAAACAACTAAGAATGGATATAACACAAATGAACAAATGATAAAGCTTGGGTTGCTGAATATACGATCCCTTTCCTCAAAAGCACTTATTGTAAATGATATAATTACAGATCATAAACTAGATGTGCTGTGTTTGACAGAAACCTGGCTAAAACCAGACGATTATATCACTTTAAATGAGTCCACCCCTCAAGATTACTATTATAAACATGAGCCTCGTCTGAAAGGTAAAGGAGGAGGTGTTGCTGTAATTTATAGTAACACGATCAGTACTGCTCAAAGGTCTAATTTGAAATATAATTCTTTTGAAGCGATGGTCCTTAATGTAAAATTATCTAGTGCAAGTAATAATTCCTGTTTAACTTTTGTGCTGGCTATTCTATACAGGCCACCAGGGCACCATACAGACTTTATCAAAGAATTTGCTGATTTTCTCTCAGAACTAGTAATGTCTGCAGATAAAGTCATAATTGTCGGTGATTTTAATATCCATGTAGATAATGAAAAAGACGCATTGGGATTGGCATTTAGAGACATCTTAAACTCTATTGGAGTTACACAACATGTATCAGGACCCACTCATTCTCATAATCATACTTTAGATCTAATATTGTCGCATGGGATCAATGTTGATACTGTTCAAATTCTACAGCAGAGCGATGACATCTCAGATCATTACTTAGTTGCGTGTAGACTACCTTTAGCCAAAGTCGAAAAACTAACTCCCTGTTATAAATATAGTAGAACTATCACTCCTAACACAAAAGATAGCTTTATAAATAATCTTCCTGATCAGTTTGATCTACTTAACATCCCAGATAGCCTAGAAGAACTTGATGTTGCAACAGAAACTATTAACTCTCTCTTTTCCAGCACTTTAGACACTGTTGCTCCGTTGCGCTTAAAGAAGATTAAAGAAAATAGTCCAACACCGTGGTACAACGAGCACACCCGGGCCCTCAAGAGAGCAGCCAGAAAAATGGAGCGGAGCTGGAAAAAAACTAAGCTAGAGGTTTTTCGCATTTCATGGAAAGACAGCTCTATTGCATTCAGAAAAGCATTAAAATCAGCTAGATCTGCTTACTTTTCCACCCTCTTAGAAGAAAACAAATACAACCCTAGGTATTTATTTGAGACAGTGACTAAATTAACAAGGAATAAAGCCTCAACCCCAGATGCTTTAAAACAGCACAGCAGTAATGACTTCATGGACTTCTTTACTTGCAAAATTCATAATATTAGAGAGAAAATTATAACCATGCAACCGTCTACTACAATATCACAAAATACAGTAAATTTTAGTGTCCCCGAAGAAAAATTCCACTCCTTCATTGCTATTGGGGAGGAAGAATTGTCTAAACTCGTTAAATCATCAAAATCAACAACATGTATGCTAGACCCAATACCAACTAAGCTACTGAAAGAGTTGCTTCCAGAGATCATAGATCCTCTCCTTAATATTATTAATTCATCTTTGTCATTAGGATACGTACCAAAAACCTTTAAGCTGGCCGTAATTAAACCGCTTATTAAAAAACCACAACTTGATCCTACAGAATTAGTTAATTACAGGCCGATATCGAATCTACCTTTTTTGTCAAAGATTCTAGAAAAGGCAATATCTTCACAACTATGTTCCTTTCTAGAAAGAAACAGCATCTACGAGGATTTCCAGTCAGGATTTAGACCATATCATAGTACTGAGACTGCTCTTATTAGAGTTACTAATGATTTGCTCTTATCATCCGATCGTGGTTGTATCTCTCTGTTAATGTTACTGGACCTTAGTGCTGCATTTGATACAATTGACCACAAAATCCTTCTGAATAGACTTGAAAATTATGTTGGCATTAGTGGAGTTGCATTAGCCTGGTTCAAATCATACTTATCTGACCGTTATCAGTTTGTAGCAGTAAATGAGGAGATGTCATATCGGTCACAAGTTCAGTATGGAGTTCCTCAAGGTTCAGTGTTAGGACCATTGCTTTTCACCCTGTACATGCTTCCTTTGGGTGCAGTTATTAGGAAGCATGGCATTAGCTTTCATTGTTACACTGATGATACTCAGCTCTATATTTCTTCTCATCCGGATGAAACAAACAAATTCACTAAATTAACAGAATGCATAACCGATATAAAAAATTGGATGACTAATAACTTTCTACTGCTTAATTCTGAAAAAACAGAGATTCTAATTATTAGACCAAAAAGTTCAGCGCGTAATAATCTAGACTACCGCCTAACACTCAATGGCTGTTCTGTCAAGTCTTCGTCGTCAGTTAGAAACCTGGGTGTGCTCTTTGATACCAATCTTTCATTTGAAAGCCATGTTTCTAGCATCTGTAAAACGGCATTCTTCCATCTTAAAAATATATCTAAATTACGACATATGCTCTCTAAAACAAATGCGGAAAAGTTAGTTCATGCGTTCATGAGTTCAAGGCTAGATTATTGTAATGCTCTACTAGGTGGTTGCCCTGCACGCTTAATAAACAAATTCCAGCTGGTCCAAAATGCAGCAGCTCGAGTTCTTACTAGAACCAGGAAATATGAGCATATTAGCCCAGTTCTGTCAAACCTGCACTGGCTTCCTATTAATCACCGAATACATTTTAAAATCTTGCTAATTACTTACAAAGCATTAAATGGTTTAGCTCCCCAGTACTTGAGCGATCTCCTAACACATTATAGTCCTTCACGTCTATTGCGATCCCAAAATACTGACCAGCTTATAATACCTAGAATATCAAAGTTAACTGCTGGCGGTCGATCCTTTTCCTATTTAGCTCCTAAACTCTGGAACAGTCTTCCTAATACAGTTCGGGAAGCAGACACACTCTGTCAGTTTAAATCTAGACTAAAAACACATCTTTTCAACCTGGCATACACATAACACATTATACATACATTTTAATCCAAATCATGTAAAATGATTGTTAGGCTGCCTAATTTAGATAAGCCGGAACCGAGAACATTCCCATAACACCTGATGTACTCGATACATCAGAAGAAGAATGGCATCTACGCTGATATTGTTCTCTGTTTATTCCGAGGTTACCATGGTCAGCCGGAGCCGGGCCGTATCCAGATCAGATGAAGGACCTGGACACGAGCACAGCACTACCCTGAAGTGTCTGCGGAGACCGTGACTCTACTAGACCCTCCCCTGTGACGATCATGAACCCATCTCCAACCGGACCAAATTGGACTTCATATTGGACTTGAATTGTTGTCAATATAATAATCATGTACTGTTTGGCTTTGGCCAGAGGAGAACTGGTCCCCCGACTGAGCCTGGTTTCTCCCAAGGTTTTCTCCATTCTATTCTTCATTCGTTACGTCACCTGCCGGAGTTTTTTCCTTGCCGCTGTCGCCTATGGCTTGCTCAGTTGGGGAAACTTAACACTTAAAATTCATCAATTGTATTGATTCGCCTGCTCTTTTGGGGCTTCTGTTCAGCCAAACAAACTCTGTTTATATTGTTTTTCCTGTAAAGCTGCTTTGAAACAATCTACATTGTAAAAAGCGCTATATAAATAAAGGTGACTTGACTTGACTTGACTTGACTTCAATTATCCATAACTATTCAGGCTCGGTACACAGTGCTTGTGCGAGAAAAAGAAAAAGCAGTCTCTCCCACTCTCCTCTCTGCACTGTGCAGTGGCTAGTCCCTTTAAGAAAAGCGTATCGATGAGAAGAGCCCGCCCTTATGGCAGCACAGCCAATCACGTCTTCTTGCATGATTGACAAGTCAGACAGCCTATCAGTGCAGCTGTCAGAGTGATATTGCAAGCGCCAAAGACAACAACCCTCGCAAGAACGAAAAAGGAACATATATTGACATGCATGATGTGAGTTATTAAATGAGAATGTACATGCTCAAGTTTTTGGTGTCTTTTTACACAACAGTGTTGGCTTGAGTGATTTGTTTGATGAAGCGATCGGCATTCATCTAAAAAAAATTACATATACACAGTACAGTGTATGTTTGCTAACAGCAAAAGGCATATGCAAAACCACCACAATAAAAACCACCTTCGACTCATGGTACAAACCTTTAATTACATTCTCCAACAATGCAAACACAAAGATTGCTCACAAAATCACAAAAAACGTGCGGGATGCTATAGCGTGTTATCCCTCAGACGAGATCAACGACAGGGAGTGAACCGTGAGCGGACCGCAATCTACGTGCAAGGCAAACTTGGTACGCAAATTAGTCATGAAATAACCATGTGAAGTGGTGAATTTGTCGCTTTTTTGTGCTCGAGATAATAGACTTCGGCAACATAACAGAATCGACATAACCCACAAGAAAATAAGACAAATAGGGAGTTTGGCGGTTCCACTTCAAAAACGTCGACATAATAGTACTGGCGAGTTAACCGTGACTCGAGATAAGTGAACTCCACTGTGTATATATATATATACACACAAAGCATTGAGCATGTTTTAATACAGTGGAACATGTGCACCAAGTAACAACAGAGATTTACATATATACAATTCACGAGTTCACACTGACAAATGATTCAGGAGCAGAAAAATGGTAAGCGTATTTGGCGTGCTGTCCGAAGAGAGGGCTCCGAGCTCGGTATTTAGCCTGAACCTGGAGCACCTCCCCCCCCCCCCCCCCGTATCCTGACTTTGATAGGAACGATTAAGTGTGAGGAGTCGGGGTGGTGGAGGGATGCCGTAAACCGTCAAGAGGTGTAGGTGAGTCGAACATGACTATATATACATGCTTCCTCTCATGCTGATAGGATGAGGTGTAATTGCTGATGATGAGTTGATTGCATTAATCCTTTGAACGTGCTCCTCCCGAACTTTGTTAATAAAACATAATTTCACGAATTCACACTTACAAATGATTCAGGAGCAGTAAATAGTAAGCGTATTTGGCATGCTGTCCGAGGAGAGGGCTCCGAGCTCGGTATTTAGCCCGAACCTGGAGCACTCTCCCAAAAATTGCAACCAAGTCGGACAGCCGCTGGGAAGATGTTGATGACCCCCAAATATTGCGAGGTGAAAGCTGAGGGGGGGTTAGTCCCGAGTTCGGGAGGGCTTCTTGTCTATTCAGTAAGGAAGTTTGGTGTTCGTGTTCGGAAGATGAGTATCACTGGTGATTGGCTGTAGAAGGCTTGAGGTACGAAAGAGATGGTATTGGTTTAGCATTGGGGATGTGCTTGTTGTTCAACTTGTTGCAAGAAGGCAAGTTGGATGAAAACCTGGTTCCTGGGAGTATAAGAGGGTACCTCTACGAAAGCAGGGAAGGCGTTTATCTGGAATACCAGCCTGTGAGTTTCTGAAATGGAGGTAGGATAAGAAGGTTTGATATGGTAGGATTGGTGAAGGAAGATTAATGATGAAGATGGAGTGGCGTTTGGATTTATCAGTCTTGCTTCATTGATGAAGAAAGAAATTGTTTCGATGTCTGGTACTGACGAGTCGGAAATTGTAGGATGTAAATTTGGGTTAACACTGAATGTGGTGGTGAGTTCTGAGCATCTGAGGAATCCGAAAGTATGATGTAGCGTTGAGGGTGCGGGCAGTATTTATGGAGTGGAAACCTCGGCGGAGGGTGGAGATGCATTTGGTAAGGCTTGTAAGATTCTGATTTTTCCAACCTCCTGGAGAAATGTACATTGTCGCTAATTAGAGCTAGTCCCAATCCCGGTACTATCCATTTCTCTATTGATGGATGTGCTGAGGTGTCGGAGGAAGTTGAGTATGAAGAAGATGGTGGATGTCTTGATGGTGGAGGTAAGGGCAAGCTATGGCGTCATGGGGTACGAGGAGAGGTGCGACTGGGCCGACGACCACGCAGTGTTTGTTGAGCGTATCATCAGTGGGATACGGCGAAGGAACTTGAGAGAGGAAGTGTTCATCATCAGACAGGTACAGCTCAAACTTGGACATTGTAGCGGAAGGCGGGGCATCACATGATCGCCTGCTGGATTTGAAAATGTTGGCTGGCGCTGAGCCAGAGAAAGCGCTCAACACTTGTTGCTATTCAGTGTTTTCAATCTCTTGAAAGTTATTTTAGGTTACAGACATTTAAATATACGCAAGTAATAACAAAACACCACTATGGTTTGTAAAATACATTGATTTCCATAGAGTAAAAAACCTTTCAATTATAAAATTGACGGGGAGTTGAATTTATATCAGATGCCTGATGCATATTTAATGACAAAACACACTTACTTACCTGTTGGAATTCGGAATATCAAAGTTGATTGAAGTTCACAAACTTATTGGCTTTGAATAAACCCCAAGCAGGGGATCATCCAAATATCATAGACTTATAAGACTTGTCATAGACTTAAAGGATTGAAGACAGTCAAGGCAGTGAATTACTTTGAAATAAGAAGTGCATATGGTTTATTTTCCAGTGGGTTCACTTAATAGCTGGTTAAGTTGAATCAAGGCAGTGTTGGCAATAAGTTCTTGATTCTTGTGTGGGCGGCTGAGCACGCGATCAGACTGTAATGAGCGCGATCTGAAAGCAGTGTGTGCGATCAGACTGTAATGCACGCGATCTAACTTTGGTGCGCATTACTGCTTGAGCTGCGAGGAAGTTTAGAACAATTACATTTCAGACGTGGATTCCCCGAAACAGTAGTATCGAGACTGGCATAAACTGCTTGTGATTTAGCGTTGCTAAAATCAAAGAGCCGGGAAGGATTACAGCTGCTCTTGCTTGTGTGAGCTGATGGACAGAGAGAGTGTGAGCTGAAACTGAGCGCGGTTTGCTGAGGGCCCGCGGCGGCGATCTGGCGCTGGTGGAAAGCCCGTTCCTTGCAGGGAAGAGGGCAGCATTGCCTGAGACTCGAGCTTGCTGCTCAACGAGCTTTATTATCCTTTCTCAATGGCAGAAATGATTAAAATGGGCTGCAGTAGAGATGCTGAATGCGGATATTTCGCTTGCGGTGGTGAAAACAGGCCTCGCGTCTCACTGTGCGTTTGCTTGTTTGTGACTTGTTTGTTTGGTCTGGCACCCGTGATATAATGCCGAGGGTGATATAATATAGTCAGCATGGTGTTAGGGAGATGAGAATCGCTCCTGAGTCCGGAGGTTTTCGTAGAAAATCCATCTAACGTGTAGAGCTCGATTCCGGCTGTATAGCGACCAGAAGGCGGAGCCAAAATGCCGTAAACTGTCGAGCTGCCGTAAACCGTCAAGAGAGTCGAACATGACTATATATACATGCTTCCTCTCATGCTGATAGGATGAGGTGTAATTGCTGATGACGAGTTGATTGCGTTAATCCTTTAAACGTGCTCCTCCTGAACTTTGTCAATAAAACAATTAAAAATTGCGTTCTACCTGTCTAATGTGCTTTCTCAACAAATTTGGCTTTGTCCCGTCTTTTAAAAAAGCTGGATCTTGAGCACAATCACGTCAGGACAGAAACAAGGATGTGTTTGTGTGTGCGTGCGCGCCTGTGTGTGTGCGTGTGTGTGTCCGGCTGTACTAGATTGCATACTTTCTTGTGCTCTGCCTGCCTAATGTGCTTTCTCAACAAGTATGTCCGCATCTTATCACCAATAAATGGCTTTAACCAGCCTTGGAATTCAGGGTTTGATTCCCACTCCTGCTTGTATTTTTGGGTGTACAGTTTTGACTGAGACATGATAAACAAGCCAGCTAGTTAGCTTTTGTCACAGACAGGCGCACACACACAGTGGACGAGAGTACGAGGCTGTGTGAGTCAAACAAATGCAGCGATTTTTTTTTAGACAAAGAACATTTTATATCCCGTACTGCCATTGCGTAATCAGCCAGCAGCGGCTTCCTGGACATGCACGATTCATTTGCACGTCGAGGAGTGAACATCTGCTGCTCTCCCTGCATCTGGGAGTGGCTGCTAAGCGAGGACCGGGCCGCTTGTGAGTACTTTGGGATTGGGATGCGGCAGCACTCGCTGCTCCTTGAGAAGAGTAAGAACGATATGTGAGTAATAAAACTATTGATGAAACTGCTCTCTGTCAGAGATCAGAGTGACGTCATGTTTTTTGTCACATAAAATGTATTAAATTATAACCAGTGTTGGGGAAAGTTATGGTAATACTTTCTAATAAGTAAACATCAGTAAAGTAGGCCCACTTACAAATTATGAACAGATGTTATGTGATTTGTCCATGTGTTTTTATAGCCCTTATGTCTGTTTGTTCCTGGGACCCGTTCTTCATACCTCGCTTACTACATCCAAGGTCAGATGACACATTCAAGATCCGAATCGCACTAACTGATCTGGATGATTCTGGATGTTTGAACGTACCTGTTGTCGATGATTAGTATAGCTAGATTGAGTTATCTGAGATCATTGCGTGTTCATGGGTTGGCTTAAAAGGGGTTATATATTGATAGTAGAAACATTGACCTGCAACATTTTGATTGGTCAGTGAGCATGGCAAAAGAGCGCACACAGTATTTCTCGGCAGCAGAAAAAGAACTCTTGCTCAAGGTTTTCGCCAAATTTCATTGTTTAATTAAAACACAAGGGAACCCTTCAAAGCCTGCAAAAGCCAGGAGAGAGGGCTGGCAAAAAGTTTCCGACCAATTAAATTGAGTAGCCAAGTGATTGTGTGTCTAATTATATTCTCTTATGTTAATGGTATTTCATAATCCTCTTTTAAATTAGAGCCACCACAGGACCCACTAGAACTTGGGAACAAGTAAAATAAAAAAATATTCTACAAAATTGTCCTATTTACCACTTGCGCTGTTTGAGAATATAATTAAAGTAGTTTTTATCGAGAGTCAAAGGTGTATATACAACAGTCAGCAGTAGAGCGGTCATCTCTCTCCTCACTCAAAACACTCTCCTCCCCGTGCGTGCTCACACCAGAACACACCGCCTGCACGACTACTCTCAATAAAGACAAAAGCATGTGGATCCCTGCCTGTGAGTCCCTTTGTTACATTAATGAATGTTCAAATAAGGCATGAGAATGATGCTTTGTTAAAGCAGAATAAAAATCAATAGAATTATGTTTCTTTTTTTCACAGGAACTCGCACTGCGTCGAAGACGCTATGGGACTGCCTAGTGTGACTACGTCATGAAGCACATGTGAAAACTAGCAAATTAAGTGAATGCAGGTCAGATATGGGTTACAGCATGAACCAATTAGCTATAAAATCATGCCAAATGCCTTAAGTGGCAGCTTATGTGTCTTCAGTAAGCACTATCTGTGAAATCTGTATGGTGTGTTTGTTTGTTTGTTTGTTTGAGGAATCTCTAGCTAGTTTGTAAAGAACAGGGAATCCCAACAATAATAATAGCAAGCGAACAATTCAGATTGTGTGTCACTCACTGCCCTCTCTACATTACGGGCAGAGATATCGCTGTGTTGTTTGTTTGAGAGTGGCGCACACACGGTCAGTGCTCATGGGTGTTGGCTGTGCTCAATGTGAGCAACAACCTCTGTGTTTGTTCCGTTTTCACCTGGCGGTTTTTGAAAGCGAAGCTGCCTAGGCTAGTGATCCTCAAAGTTCTGGTCCCACTGCTACATCGATGATGAATCGACGGTTAATCTCAGCTCAGTCGAAGCAGTTAGCAATCCAGAATCAAGATGTCGTTCCTGCTCACGTGAAAGAGCTAGGGTTAAAGTTGAATGCAAAGAAGAGTGTACTTTCTCCTCTACACAGGATCACCTTCCCTTCCCCGTAGTATGGGATGATATCTCCAAGTCTTTCATCTGTGCAGATCGAAACCATCCTGTCAGCCATAAAAAGAGAATAAAGCCAGGCCAGTTACTCACTGTAAAACAGCTCCAGAGACTGCAGGGCATCATGGCAGCAGCTTCCAATGTTATTCTGTTCGGTCTTCAGGGGTGGCTCAAAACCAGAGGGTTCTCCTTGAGGGGCAACTCATCTTGCAAAATCAAGGTCATGAGGCCTTGAGGCTATGTGCCTTGCTTAAGTGCAGAAAAAACTGGTTTCTATCCCAAGGACCTGTGTTGGGAGCTCTTTGTCGACATAAGCAACGACAAAAGCTTTCCTGTAGCTCAACCAATAGAGCATTGGCGTTTACAACACCAAGGTCATGGGTTTGATGCCCAGGGAAAGCAAGAACTGATTAGAATGTTAATGTTTTCCTTGAATGCAATGTAAGTCACTTTGGATAAAAGCATCTGCCAAATGCATAAATGTAAAGTAAAATGTCAAATAAGATGCTAACGATGGATATTTCCTTCACAGGATGGGGTGCCGAGCCGAGTCTTTCTCCCTCTGAAAAAAAATGTGAATAGTAGAGACTATACCTTGGTCTGTTTGCCCTCTTCGATGGCAATCCAAGCCCATTGTTTCTAAGGCTCTCGTGTCAGGATTGAATGCACATCATCTCTGAATCACATCATCTCTAAATTGGTTAGTTTTTACATGTGCTTCATGACATAGTCAAGCTAACTGTTCCCATAGCGTCCTTTACGCAGCATCTTGTTCCCTCTTCAAAGGAACCGTTACAGTCATATCTGAGACATATTCTTTCATAAAGTAAAAGTGACATGGATTTCTGTGATGTAAACAACAAAACAAAAACAAAAAACAAAGCATACACTTAAACAAAAATCTGAACAGAAAGAGGAAACAGTGTCTCTAACATATTTAGAATTGACAGCAACCCAAATGTTATACATTTGCAATCAAGGAAACTGGCATTTATTAGTTTAATACAAGAGAATATAACAAGATATATACAAGAGACAATAGTAACATTTTTCAAATATCTAACAAGTCACAGAAGAATTACTTTGGAATGCAGTTTCATTATAATCCATTTTACTGGTACGACCTCTCATCATTTAAAAAAATCAGTAGTATCTTAAAGATCTCCATAATTTCAGATCTTCTTGCAGTGTCCATTTTATTGGTAATGGTAGAATGAACAATATAACTTATGTAATTAGTCTACACTAACTACAGACCTGCTTACCTAAAAGAGAGAGGAGGTATTCTGGCTTAGAGGCATCTCTTCTCTTTTTTGTATTAAATACACATACCAATTTATATTAAAACTTTATCAAAGCCTACTTTCCTTAACACTGGAATATTTTATAATCTTGACATTTAAAATACAAAAAACAAAAAAAAAGTTAATCCGTAGGTACCCTTTAGAAGTGGAATTCAACACTGTGTCATGGGTTGATGTTATAGGATTGTGTCTGAAGCATGTGCATTAAATGCCAATCTCATTCAAGTGAAAGATATGAAAGATATCAAGTGATATCACGGTATGCCAGAGCTTTATATATCAAAAAGTGTGCTTTTACTTGAGAATAACCATTTATTCTATAAGGGGGAATAGCATAGGTCTAAAAAAGAGGGGGAAGTTTGTTTGATACGTGAGTGATTGAGAGAAGCAGTGGTTGAGGTTAAATTGCTTGTCTATTTTTCCCCCTCTCCTGATATGAAATATAATAAATCTGTTGCAGCAGTAGGTCCTGAAGCAACCTATATCAAACACAATTCCTTTAAGAAGTATAAGCATGAGCTCTCTTCATTGAGCTTGGAGGTTGAGAAATAGATCCACTTGATAAGACCATCAGACTATTGCAGAGGTATTGACTCATGTATAAAAGTCAATCCCTTCCCTAAACCTGGGAACCATAGTGGCATTTATATGAAAAAAGTGGCAGCACATTACCCCACATTTTCAGTCAGTTGCCTATGATTTACGGCAATATATACCATGCCAATAAATTCCCTTGTAATCCCTTGTCTGTATGCAAAGATGTAAAGTGGGCATATTCACATTCATGGCTCACTTTTACATATTTCGAAAATGTGTTCCCTCTGTTATTAAAGAGGAATGGCTTCACACAGATAGGATAGTGTGATTTCGCTGTCAGTACCACATCCAAAAGTGGTTTTGTATCCTAGAGGTTCGGTAGGGAAGTTTTATTGGTCTTCTGAAAAAAGTTGGGCAGTCACACCCCTGTGAAGATAATAGAGAGCAGGGGGCTGTAGAGCTGGTGTGGAGTTCCACTCCTGATGCTCTCTCACCAAGTATTGAGCTGTGGACATCGTAACTCAGGCTATTTAGTTTTTAGTATGTGCACTTGCAATTTTTTGAAGCCTAGCTCGTTGGGTAATTTCAAAGAATAGTGAACATTTGTTTTGTTTTGTATGGTGAAGTATCTATTACGTTCAACAAGCATTTGTTTAGTATGGTGAAGTAACTATTACGTTCTAGTAGAGTCATCTTCATGTTGCAGTATTGAGTTCCACTCCAAAAGGATACATCTCGGTTACCTATTTAACTCAGTTACCTAAGAAGGGGAACGAAATACTGTCATGTTGCCATACTTCCATCATGCCTGTACATCTTCCTTCAGACAATTTTTTTTAAAAACTTGAATACCCTGCCTCCTACTTGCCTGTGACAACACCCGACTGTGTTAGCCAATCAAGCCTGGCAAGTAAACAATCAACATGCTTCATGGCATCATAGTGTCAACTCCAGGATGCAGTGTCTCATTCCCTTTCTCAGGGAAGGAAAAATGTTTTTAAATATATATTTAGAGTCCTATATAATTACTTGTTAGCATTAACAAGCATTAATTAGAGATATGGTATTATTTAGTACTGTTTCCTTGTCCAAGCATCCTAATTTACAGTAACACGGTTTCTAACTTCTCAAATTCAATTTATGGGATCTGTCATTCAGACAATTGCTGGCTTAATGATATTAACAATAAAGAAAGACACTTAGAAATTAATGAATCAAAGCATTGTTGCACTTAGAGAACAGAAAATAGCACCAAAATAATACTTGTGTTGTCATGCTTTGATCATCAACACCGTCCTCAGTGCATCATTCTGGAGAAAAAAAAGCTAAATGTCAACACCACTGCACATTGTGCATGCAAACAGCTTTAGAAGAAAAATATTTTGTCTGTATGTGCATAAGTGTGAGAGTGTTGTGTGTGCAAAGACTGTAGCAAAGACTGTGCAAAGTCATTGTTCAGATAATCAAAATTTTCAAGTGAAGCAAAATGACCACAAATAATAATACAAACCAAATTCTGCCTTCTGACCTCTTTTGATGTCTTGACAAATTTTGTTTCAAACTTTTTTAGTTAAAAAAAAAAATCTCTTTCCTGTGTCTTGGTTTCTAAAAAATGTAATTAAAAAGTCTGTCTCTACCACTTTCAAGTATAATAGGCCTGTTTACAGTTGTTGTTGTTGTTGTTGTTGTATTTTGTTATGAAAACATTACTAATTTGAATTTAATTGCATCATGTGCAAGTATAATATATCAAAAAAATGAAAACCTCAAAACTAGTTTTTGACAGAAAAAATCTAATGTTACTTAAAAAACAAGAAAGTGTGCACTTTAGATACATGTTTCAAGCTTGACCTTGAGAGTTTCAAGTAAACCCAGTCTCTTATTCATATTCATTAAATATTAAAAAGTTTAGGGTTAAACATGCTTTGAATTTCTACCCAATTATACCAAGAGCACTCTGAGTCCAGCTGTGGAAAAACAAAATGTGTGATACAATTAGTATTAAACAGCTAGTTAGTGCACCCAAAAATGATCCATGTCAGTAACCACAGAAGCATGTTAAAATACAATAACACTGACTACAGTTGCTATCACTAATAATCACTATCACTATTGACCTTACATTTGCATCCCACAACAGTCCCAAACTTCCACCAGCAGGGCATAATTTGTGCTGGAACAAGTTGGATCCAGTTACGGCACCTCCTAAAACTGATCTGGCACCTCATTTGGGGGGATCCCCTATCTCATACATCACTGAAATGTTATGACATCTGTTATGTTCAGGTAAATTAAGTATAGTAATTATAATGTTATCAGTCACTTGGTTAAATGTATTTAAAAAGTATTTTTAAATGTTTTAATAAGTAGAAGAAATGCCAACTACAAAATGTATCATGTAGATTATTTAGTCAATTATTTGACAAAAAGAAATTCACGTAAACTGTGATGGAACCTATTTTAAGAAAAAACTCTGAAATTATTAGGAATGTTAAGATGCGCATTTTGAAAGTATGTGAATGAAAATATAATTGATTCATAACTGAAATCAAATTAATTATGAAACTTGCTGTTCTAAAATTGTAGAGTTTGATTGTAGAGCCAGATTGTAGAGTTGAAGAGTCATCTTTTTGACACTTTTGAAATCTTGATCTGCACTGTAAATTCATGAATGACACGCTGCTGTGGTGTCATTCCCAGAAATTAGACATGCTGTACCATCCTTTGTATGTTAATATCATAAATTTAAATTCAACTTTAGAATTAAAACTTATGAATTTAAACTTTAAACTTTTTTCTTTTGAACAGAATGAGAAGGGATGGAAACACAGCTTTAGATGTATATTGTCTTTACTAAAGCCTATTCTGATTTTCGCCATAAATTACATTTGTAATTTAGATAGGAACCCAGTAATGCTGGGAGAGAGTTATAGGACTCTCAACCCATTGCTTGGGAGAGATTTACTTGTGTTTTTGGACAACATTTTGACACAGAGGAATTGATTAATTATCTCATATGGGGGCTTAAACGGCTGCTAAGAAAGGAAGAAGAATTGTGTGCCGAGGTCAAACCTTTTGTTGGGCCTAATGTACAAATGATCACAACACGCCTCCAGCAGCAAACGCGAATAAGCTATTTCCCTCACCTTAATGCACATTTTAACTAATGCAAAACTCAAGAAAATCTGCATCTAGCACATTAAATGTCTATAATTCTGAGAGTTATTTCACAGGTCCACCTTTTCCTTTCAGGATTCTCAAAATGTGCATCAAAATAATTGAATGGAAACCTAACTGAGATTGAGGACAAATAGTGGATATAAAGGCTATGTTTATACCTTTCCCTACCCGCTAATTTGCCAGATCTGTCTCCTCTTGTTATTCCGGAACTTTGGAATTTACAAATCAAGCACTGCAGGTACCTATACATTCAGCAGTCATTTCACAGAAGTGTGGATCAGTCCAGAGTAATCCTGAGCTGTCTAGAGCATTCCAGAACACCAGCACAGAAACAAAATTATCCAATGATTGTTGCTCACATAGAATTTTCCAGGTACTGGTGGAATTCCTAACATCTAGACTGCATTGTCAAAAATCTTAAGAGACTGCATGATATTTTCATCCTGCAAAACAAAAGTGATATTATTATGCATCTGTTAAAAGTAATAAATGTTTTGATAAAGATAAAATGAGCCTTACTTTTTGGCAGCAGTCAATGAATTCGTCAATAGTTACTACACCATCCTGGTTTATGTCCATTTTCTTAGGGAAAAAAAAACTGAATGTGATTCAAATGCAGTTTTCTTTCCAATGTGTAGTGATAAGTAGTAATGCATATCAAAACTGACTTTTAATAGTAATTATAATGAATATGTCTGCTGTATAACCAACCTGAATAATAAAATGTGAATAATTAACAAATGAGTAGAAATGTATTCTTCTCTATTGTGATGTATATCTGAATGAAACAGAAACAGAATAGTAGGGCGGGATTTGATTTTGTCCTTTGGAAATTGATTGGACCATAGATAAATCTGTTGACAGTTTGCAGTCAATTGTGGAGGATATTTAGAACGACGGGTGACATCTAGATAGACAGTTGACAGCTCAGAAAGGCGACAACCGGGCCAGAGTGGGTGGCTAACCCTGCACAGAGCTGAGCAACATATGAGGCAGTGGAGGGAGAGGACTAGGAAGTGGACTGCTTTTGGGTTTATTAAGCAGCTCCTTTAGTAGGAACACAGTAGCCTGCAAAATTTGATCCAATATGCTGGATTCTGTCACTGTATCGTATGTATGTGACTGTAGCTTGTGTGATGTATTGCAAGTGTTATATTGACAACTGGAGGTTATCTAAATTGTCATGAGTGGAAAAGTTTGATTAGGTTTCGTATAGTGTTTTAGGAATTTCCATGACAAGGGTAAAATAACCAAATGTTTAAACTGGATTCAAAATTCATTACGCTTTTACCGCCACCCTGTGGACATTTCATCTGGAAACTGCTGTAGCAATATTATCAGTATGAAGCAAAATTGCACATAAAATAGCATGCATAGTTACATTTTCCCATTATAACAGTGTATAATAGCAGTACTTGGAAGAACGTTCTGACGTGTTGCCTCACTGCCTCCTCTTTAAGCCGTGGATGGATGGATTTCCCCATCAAATCATAAATGGACTTCAAAATATCCAACATTTCCTGAAACAGAAAGATTAAATACACTGTCATTGCATTCAGTACATCAAAAACCTAAACTCACAAAGCGCTTAGTACTGTACTTGGCTAAACAAAAAAATCAAACACACAATCTTGAGAATTGGATTACAGTTTACAGACCTCTTTACTAATCTGTCCATCTTTGTTGATGTCATATAGATTGAAAGCCCAATTCAGCTTATCTTCAGTAGTGCCTCTCAACAAAACAGAGAGATCACAGACTAACTCCTGAAAAAAAATGACAATAAAAAAGCAGAAATATCAAAGCTTCCTTTCATACTTACATTTAACCACATATGAAAATGTTAAAGCTACTACAGCCGTAAAGAATGAACATAATTAATTGACTATACATTACTTTTAATATTTTATCCAGTGTTAAAGATTTCAAAATAAATAAAAGGATTATTAATTGTGTCTCCAAATTTTAAAGCCATTCAAAACATTATGATTTTTTCATGTGTATATTTTTTTCTACATAAATATTTGTCCTGTTCTACAAAAACAATTAGTTAAAAATCCTTACCTCAAAACTAAGAGAGCCATTCTTATCTTTATCAAATGCATTGAAGAGAAACTGAGCGTACTTTGAGGAATCTGAGAAAATGATCAATATAATTATATTACTGCAGGAAAGGGGAGAGGCTTTAGGTTTTTAGGTTTCTGTGACATCCAAACATTTTAACAAGAACATTTTTAATATCTAAACAAAGAAACAGTATTATGATGCACATATTCTAATTGGCTTGGCATGTCCTGTAAAAAAATCACAATTTGAACTGAATCTGTTCACAACATTGCACAGTTCTTATTTCTTTCCAAGGGGATAAAATGTTATACTGGTTTTATAACATTATATTGTAAGTTGTAACTTTCTGTTAAAAAGCCACAATATTAATATAAAAAATCACACATCAGACCACAAGGAGGAGACACTGCCATGGGCAGAAAGGGTAATCCTCTTCAAACTGTATTTTCACATGATTTGCACATACAATCATTTACTAATAGCATTTAATGCATGATATAACACTTTCTTTAACACTTGCATTTATTTATTTATTTTGGCTAAACATATTTAATAATATAAACCTTAAGTGGACAAACCTCCCAGTGGGAAGAACAGAGCATAGATGTTTTTAAATGTGTCCTCGTTCACAACTCCACTTGGACATTCCTAGTAAAAACAGGATCAGACAAGAAAGCAATATTTAGGAGACTGAATTTTCTCCAAAGAGAGCAGAAGCCCAAAAATGACAACATCGTTTTTAATTTCTACATCCAGCAGGTGGGGTTTAACTGAACTCTCACATTCTTGAATCCCCTATAGAGTAACTGCAGCTCTTGTCTGGAGAAATGGGTCTGCGACTGCAGTTGCTCCAGATTTTCAGGGTGATACCGCTCCGCTGTGCTCTCTTGTTCTTCGTCCTCATTGTCTACAACATAGCACACACAGCTGCCATTATTTGTTATGGGCAATGCATCTTCTGTAAGAATCAGTATTTTTTATTTTTTATTTACTGCGATACATGCAGGTGTTCAATCACACCCTTGCTTGCAAACCAATGTCCTTTATCTTCATCAGCTTTATCTTTAATTAAGAATCCTGACATTAGCGGATCCATTGACACTAATTACACAAACACTTGCCTTTTTGATGAATAATGAAAAGAGAGTGATGGCTTTTTCAAGGTCATGTTTCCTTTTACACATTACCTGTGACTTGACACACTACATTAGGGTCAAAATAGATTTTGTTTCTGTGATCTTTACTTAAGTAATGGATCATAAAATGTGTTTAGGGAGCATACATTTACTTTATTCTACACTTTTTTCAGTGTTCTATTTTCTATTACTTTTTTATTTATTTTGATTATTGTATAACAATGTTCATGAAATACCATTTAGTGGCTATTATGAACAGTATGTGGGGGTCAATATTCATAGCATAAACTACTTAACGGGTTTGCTGGCCTGTTTCCGTGAATTTTATTAAATATTCACAACTGTGCCTTAGCAGGTCAGGTAACTAGCGGTGTCTCCTTTAGGACATCCATCATACCTCTGTCCCAGTTTCTCATGAAAAATGTCCTGGTGCATAGGTTCATGCTTGCAGCTCTAAAGAAGCACTGGTTTTTACAAGATATTGTAACAAGCCTATATCCTTGTCCACGTATGATAAAAATATACAATTTTCGAGGAAACACAGAAGAAAGAAAAAGGGGACAACGATAAACCATAAAACCTTCTTTAAAATAAAAAGACTTACTTTAAATATACTAGTATTTACTGTTTGGAATGGTTGTTTTTGTATGAGGGGATAAATGCAAAAATACTAAAATTGGTGTGCAAGAATGACCCACTTAAATGACTGGTCAAGATTTTACAAGCTGCTACTAGAACATAATCAATCAAGCACAGCACAGCAGCCACCACTTCACTGATCACATTTCACTGCACAGGTGGTGTGCTACAAATAACCAGAGCAGATTTGACAGTCAAGTTCTGGATCTGGAATTACGTTAAAGGGAAAATTTAAATGGAAATGTTCACGGGAAAACATCAATCACATGTGTTAAAGATATAGATTTACCTATTATCAAATCAACCAAATTTCAGAAACTTTCCTGACTCAAATTTTTTTTTAATTTTTTTTATTGTTACACAGAGATCAGTAATTCCATTTCCATTCCATGACCCTCTAACAATTTATAATACTACATTAATATGCATACCTATTCAAAAGATTCAACTTTTATGATTACGATGCAAGAGATGATGAAGGTGTTCTATTTAAAACTCTGTGCAGGATGTGAAAATGATGTATGTGAAATCACTGGCCTTAAGTTCATCAGTTCAACTTATGTGTTCATTTCAAGAGCTTAATTTTAATGTATTTTCTTTCATTTTTCTACTTACGTGTGTTATGAGGACTGTGTTCTTTTCCTGTTGAATCGCAACATAAATCAGAATCACTTTCATAAATGTCTGCAGTGGCCAGTTTTTTTCAGTAGAAAGGGAAAAAATGATTGAATGGTTTGTTGCTATTTTTGTCGCATGATGCTTTTTAGGCATAAACACAGACCGAGCAGTGAATCCCCAGTGGGAAACCAATCAACTGGATTAAATGAATCAAATACTAAATTTGAGTTTTCAGTGTGCTTGAAATTCAAGTAGTAAGGTATATTCAGGTAGATAAATCAATAGCACAAAAAACTTCTCAAATGCAGAAAAAATGAATCCGAACATCAGGCTGAAATGCGGCATATAAAAATTACCTGAAAAAGATACAGTGTCTGCAATACTTAATTTATGGCATTATTAAGGGATCATCAGTGTCTTATGGTCGGCTATGGAATGATTGAGTGTGTAATTATATTTAGTCCCACAAGGATATGAAGCATAGCCAAGGGAAAAATGAAATTAATTAGAACTCTCATCCACAAAGTTCAGACCATTAATGATTAGCACTGCAATTTCAATAATAACCCATATAGGGTGGGGTAAGCGATTATTTATATTGTTATTTTTATTGCAGTAAAATATTAGACAGTGATGAATATAAACCAAAATACTCTATACAACCTAATTTACTAATTACACTAAGTCAATAAATACTGCAATATTATGGAAGAACAGTGCATTTTAAAATCTTAATTGACACCATGGTGGATTTACATTATTATGGTGTACATCTCTGTGCTACTTTCAGACTAAAAGATGTTAGATACAGTTAGCCAACCTCTATGGGAGTGAAACATGGCTCTGTATTACCTTGGCAAGACATTTGATCTACAACTCTGCCATTAAATATTGAGTATTTCAGTAAAATGCGTAATTACACTCTTCAAGGGTCAAAGGAGAAAAAGAGGTGTAAGGAATGAATTTACTAGATGGTCTGGAAGGAGTTTAAACATCTGTTGACCTTTCTATTAACATAAGTGTTGCAACATGATATATATATATATATATATACTCTCACCTAAAGGATTTTTATCACATGGCAGTTGCTTCAATGCATTTAGGGGTGTGGTCTTGGTCAAGACAATCTCCTGAACTCCAAACTGAATGTCAGAATGGGAAACAAAGGTGATTCAAGCAATTCTGAGCGTGGCATGTTTGTTGTTGTCAGACAGGCCGGTCTGAGTATTTCACATTCTGCTCAGCTACTGGGATTTTCACGCACATGTGTTCATCACATCACGAAAATGTTTTGTTGATGCTAGAGGTCAGAGGAGAATGGGCCTACTGATTCAAGCTGATAGAAGAGCAACTTTGACTGATATAACCACTCGTTACATCCAAGGTATGCAGCAAAGCATTTGTGAAGCCACAACATGCACAACCTTGTGGCGGATGGGCTACAACACCAGAAGACCCTACCGGGTACCACTCATCTCCACTACAAATAGGAAAAAAAAGGCTACAATTTGCACAAGCTCACCAAAATTGGACAGTTGAAGACTGGAAAAATGTTGCCTGGTCTGATGAGTCTCGATTTCTGTTGAAACATTTAGATGGTAGAGTCAGAATTTGGCGTAAACAGAATGAGAACATGGATCCATCATGCCTTGTTACCACTGTGCAGGCTGGTGGTGGTGGTGTAATGGTGTGGGGATGTTTTCTTGTCACACTTTAGGCCCCTTAGTGCCAATTGGGCATCGTGTAAATCCCACGGCCTACCTGAGCATTGTTTCTGACCATGTCCATCCCTTTATGACCACCATGTACACATCCTCTGATGGCTACTTCCAGCAGGATAATGCACCATGTCACAAAGCTCGAATAACTTCAAATTGATTTCTTGAACATGACAATGGGTTCACTGTCCTAAAATGGCCCCCACAGTCACTAGATCTCAACCCAATAGAGCATCTTTGGAATGTGGTGGAACGGGAGCTTCGTGCCCTCGATGTGCATCCCACAAATCTCCATCAACTGCAAGATGCTATTCTATCAATATGGCCAACATTTCTAAAGAATGCTTTCAGCACCTTGTTGAATCAATGCCAAGTAGAATTAAGGCAGTTTTGAAGGCGAAAAGGGGGTCAAACACAGTATTAGTATGGTGTTCCTAATAATCCTTTAGGTGAGTGTATGTATATATATATATATATATATATATATATATATATATATATATATATATATATATATATATATATATATATATATATGTATATATATATATATATATATATATATATATATATATATATATATATATATATATATATATATATATATATATAGAATGTTAATTGCATTTAAATTGACATATAGTAACAAATCTAAGAAGTTGCAAGAACAAATGCAAGAAAAAATATAAAATATATAAAAAATAATATAGTTTACAAGATACTTGCATAGTTTGAGTTAAAAATGTTCCTTGCTATTATTGTGATGCCATTGTGTTTTCATGGGCATTTCCAGTTTGGTGTGGTTATTTCTTGCCTGATGTCAGTTTTTGAAAGTGATATATGAATCATTGTCATGTGGAAAAATTTTCAAAAGTCAGTTTAAACACCTGCCTGAAAGTCTTGCATGTAAATACAAAACACTACTATTTCCACTTTTAAGGGACAAACAAAAATATACAGATATTCAAATTGGAACCATGCTGTTGATGCATGCTGATTTTAATACCTTTTCTTGTAATATGAAATCCTTATTTTTTAAGAAAAGAAAAAAGAAAAAGATAATCTGTTTTAGAATGTATTACAGGTCTGAAAAGTACTACATGTCAAAAGTAGGCATATGTCAAAACATGTCTTATATATTTGCTCTTCTACAAAATGTTTGTTCCATTTTTAATGCTTACATTTTTGTAGCTACATTATGGAATGCGTAACAGATTATTTGTTAAAGTAAATAAAAAAAGATAAGTCTTGAACCTTAATCTTTTTTCACACACTATATAGTCATATTAGAATATTCATGACCTACTGATCTGTAATTAATATGTTAATTACATTTATTGCATTCATTTATTGTATATTTCTAATGTATATGATAATCCAATAATTTAACTAACAGTTCGTGTTTAACAGTTTTAACAGTTCGTGTTCGTGTCTCAAAAAGTCCATCACGTCAGTAAATTAAATTCACAAATGTTTTTAAAAACTGCTTAATTTACCTGAGTTCAGAGTTCCTGTGATTAAGCGAGCAATATGCTGGGTAAACTTGATCAACTGACGCTTGCATCGCCTCCTTCTGCTGCTCATTTTCAGAGAAGGGATGGAAGCAAAAGCAAGTTCTCCGATTTTATTCCAATATGCTCTCAGTTTGAATTCCGCTAGTTTCAGTTTTCTATCTGAAAAGGACACTGCCGAAATGTGTAAATGCGCTAAGAGCATCGGTTTCCAGGTCTCCGGGTTTCTCTCTCTCTCTCTCTCTCTCTCTCTCACACACACACACACACGCGCGCGCGTGTTTTTTTTTTTTTTTTTGGTGTGTATTACGTGTAATTTCCATAGACAAAATGATTTTCATAATGTTAAACTGTATATACTTTCCCCTAAGACACTAGAAAACTAAAACAATTTATTATGATTTATAAACTGTTTTCCTCTTGGGGACCGAAAAATATCATTTTGTCCTCACAATGTACCAGGACTGCCCCCCCCCCTTTCTTTTTTCTTTTTTCTTTTTTCTTTTCCTTTCCTTTCCAATAATTCTTAGGCTTTGAAACTTTATATAGGTCATTATATTTTTTAGTTCCCTCATAGGTGTATATGCCCTTGTTTTCAAGAACTTCTTCATTTCATGACAGATGGCCCTTCTTTTGGTGTACCATCTCTCTATGTCAGATCATGTAAGTACTGTAAGTTATGTAATACTTTAGTATTTTTTTAATAATTAAAATAAAAATGAATGTCAAAATAAGAAATACAACAAAAGTGCATAAAACATTCTGCCAATTTAGTTCCAATAAAATAAAAATAAAAATGAAAACAAAGCAAACCAAAAAAACGTTTTTTTCTTCTCTGAAGTTTTGTCGTGTGACGACATGATGGTTGTTAAAGCGATAGTGAAGATCTAATAAAAGTACAATGACTGCATAACAGTTTATGGAAATGATGCGAGCAAACAGGACGCTCAGAGGGTTCAGTTAAGTACTAGTAGAGATGGAGGTGGGACCTCTGTGCGTCCCATACTGGGAAGTTAGAGAAAGTTAGAGAGACAATGTTTGAGGTGAAGGGTCTATTTGGATTATTTCTGCATGTATGCGGTATTAGGAGCATTTGCCCATAGGGATGTGTGTGTGTATGATCTACAATGAATAAAGAAAAACAATATAAAATGTTAATGTTCTAAATTTCTAAATACATACGCACACCACCAAAGAAAATAAAAAATCTACCTTTGGTCCCTCTATTTTCCAGGCTTATACTATTTCAAGCAATGTTCGAAACTTTGTATTGTGAAAACTCTTGTGTACTTTTGCATCTTCAAGAGGAATCTTTTTGTGTATTCCAGTCGCTTTGGATAAAACCATCTGCTAAATAAATAAATGTAAAATATAAACAGTATTACAGATAGCATAAAGCAAATAGGCTATACAAAGTGGATGGAACAGGAACTAGTACAGTTCACGGATAACAGTAACAATAGTCTACACAGAATATTAAAGTTTGAACACCCTAGGCTTACACCTATCACTCATGGAACCACATACATGCAGCAGTTCATATTAAGCAAGAAAACAAGTACAGTATGTGTATATAGACTTCAATTTGAAACTTATTCAGGCATGTCCTGAATTCTAGCATTAATAGAATTCTTATACACATAAGGATACCACCAGGGGGCGTTTTTGAGCTTTCGTACAGAAATTCTGTCTTAAGTCTAAAAACTTAAAATAAGCTTATTTGACACTGGCCACATTAAAATATAATTTTATATTTTAATAGCACATAATTGGCTTCATTGCTCTGTCTCCTCTCCTTAGCTGGTGTAGGCCCCCCCCTCCCCCCCCCAAAAAAAAGCACTTTGAACTCTGGAAAAGCACTATATAAATGTAACTGATTATTATTTTTATTATTATTAATAATATAATTATTACCAAACGGTAGATTCGATATCGGCCTGTAATTAAGTAATTCTGAAGGTATTTCTATAAATAACAGAAACACCTCCTCCTTTTCAGACTTTCATGTTTATAACAGTAATCTTGAGTGGTGGACTCATTTAAGTGATGTAATCGTCTGGTTTTAGCCAGGTTTCTGTCAAACACAGCACATCTAGTTTATGATCTGTAATCATATAATTTACAATAAGTGTTTTTCTCAGTTCGCACTTTGGATTGTATATTCAATAACCCAAGCTTTATCATTTGTTCATCAGTGTTATATACATTCTTAGTCGTTTGTACATGACATGTTCTCTAATTTTGATCTATGTAAAATGCTTTATTTATTTTATGAAATATGTTGAACATTATTGATTTGATTATATGAGAAACATGCAAACTGTAAAATGTGTTTCAGTTTGCAGTAAGCGTGATTGGAGAACGGTGGGTTGTGAGAGAAGGCCACAAATTCACACTTTATTTGATTTATTTGTCTTTTATTTGTGCAGAATAAAATACGGCCTTTGTAATTTATGTTGCCCGGTCCTCTTCATCTATCCACACAGCTAAACAGAGACCGGTCACAGGCCTATTATATAAATTTAGATGTGTTTAAGTTTTTAGTTTTTTTAAACATTAAGTAGTAGTAAGGATTAGAACAGAGAATATGCATTAAAATGTAATATATTTTTTTGATAAATTCTTCCTTATAAGTCAAGAACACTGGATTTGTTTATAAAGTAGGTTAAGAAAATGAATGCCGCTTTTGCTTTTCCATATATATTTGTGAGAACATGCAGAATACTTTACAGAGTCAGCATGTAGAAGTACGACATGAATAAAGAAGGTATCAGACTCTGTAAACGGGAAGTCAGGAAACTTGTAGATGATTCTTTAGATTCTTCAGACATGCTTTAGAAATAAAAGAGAAAATTAAAGTCAGTATGTTTATTTTTTGTTGTGCTCAGTTTATCATAAATTAATATTTCAACATGCGTTTTATTCAATCAAATGAATCTTTACTGCTCTTTTTCTCTCTTACCTGAGAAGGCCACTACAGTTGGAGGAGCTGCGATTCTCTAAATGCATTAAGGTGATCTCATTATAATGATCACCTTGATTTCCAACAGTCCTGATATTCTTAACTGTGAAAACTTCAGTGGGTGATATGAGCAGATCTATTTCCTCTGATTCACACACTTTATCAAGGTTGATCCCAGAACAGGAAGTGATATTGAAAACAGTCCCTTCATCAGTTGCTGCATCTTCAGTTGCGTCAGAATATATCAGTTTTGCTGGGAAAAAACTCTCAAAACGTACTTTGTCGCCAATTTTGGCGGTATATTTCTTCTCTGTGCCAGAGTACACTGTATAACAATTGTTTTTCAAAAGTTGCATGGCGTCTGTCAGCAGGAAGAAAAGGGATTTAAAAGGAAAGTCATCTCGGAAAGTTGAACTGCGCCCGCTTTTGGTGTGAATCAAGTTTTTAAATATTGAATGAAATTTAGGATTAGCGTCAACGTAGCTGTGCAGTGCTTTCATGTGCTCTGGTACAACCTCTGGAATGGATATCTTAAATTTTTCTGTATCTTGCCACATAGCCTTAAAATCTGAATTGTTGTCAAGCTCTGTCTCAAGCAAACCTCCAACTTTTGTGACCATTTGTAGCATCTCTTTCCGACAGTTGTGGAATGAGTAATCAGCAGCTTCAGGAAACATGCCCATGTGTACTAGCTCTTTGGTTTCCAACACCACAGCCTATGAATTTTTGGAGACAGAAAACATTCTAAGACTTCTAAGCTTCAGTTTGATAAGATCTCCAAGTTAAATAGGTTAAAGCAGTGATGATATATGTTCAATGGTGAGCTTACAGTGCAAAAGAGGACCAGAAGAAATGCAGGAAACAGGAAATTCCCCATTGTATCAGTTGGTGCATGTGCCTAAGTCTGGGAAGAGACAATAACATGAAAAAGAAGCAAAAAATAAGGTTGGTGAATATATGTTAGCCACAAAAACAAAACAAAAAACATATATACATACACAAACCTTTTCAGCACAGACAGAACAAAAGCACAAACGCATAAAATACCAAGTTACAAATAAACAAGCACATTTTGACATACCAAAAACTAGCTGTTGGATGTTGACAGAAATATCTGCCTAATACCAGTGGTGGATAACTCTGATAAGGAGTAGAGAAACTGGAAAAGGACTCACCGTTTTAAGATGCTGGGTATTTGAAACGTTGGTAAAATGAGAAAGCTACAGGTCAGAACTGCAGTGTCCACAAACTGGACAAAAAAGAAACGGAAATCTAACCAGGGGTGTGCTCTGCCTTTTCCTTCCTACATTTTAAACCGCTACAGAGATAAGCATCCATGTGCAGAGATTTTATTAAGGAAAATGAGGTCAAGAAACCAGTATTGTTTTTTTAAAAAAAAAAAAGGAATAACCCATTCAAATAGTCAGGACAAAAAAGAAAACTGACATGTTAGGTTTCTGAAACCTAGACATTGTACAGGTTTGCTTAAGCCATTTTTTAATGGATGTCAAGAGAGGAGAGGTTGATATTTGCTGGATACATTTTTGTGAGAAAATATATTATTTAATGAATTGACACTTCTGCGTGTTTGTTAAAATAAAAAAATAAAAAACTCACAGGGAATTTTGTATGGTCAAAATATGGTCACCGAATTCCTGATGAACAAATAATTAAAGAGTAAAATAAAACTCAGATTACACAGATGTAACCTTGGTTCCCTGAGAATAGAGAATGAGATGCTGCTTCCCCTAAGGGTCGTCATGGGGACTGCCTCTGGTATTACTGATGTTTGAAGAACATCACTCCTGATGAAACGTACCAATTCACTAAATTAACAGAATGCATAACTGATATAAAAAATTGGATGACTAATAACTTTCTACTGCTTAATTCTGAAAAAACAGAGATTCTAATTATTAAACCAAAAAATTCTGCACGTAATAATCTAGACTACTGCCTAACACTTGATGGCTCTTCTGTCAAGTCTTCGTCGTCAATTAAAAACCTGGGTGTGCTCTTTGATACCAATCTTTCATTTGAAAGCCATGTTTCTAGCATCTGTAAAACGGCATTCTTCCATCTTAAAAATATATCTAAATTGCGACATATGCTCTCAAATACAAATGCGGAAAAGTTAGTTCATGCGTTCATGAGTTCAAGGCTAGATTATTGTAATGCTTTACTAGGTGGTTGCCCTGCACGCTTAATACACAAATTCCAGCTGGTCCAAAATGCAGCAGCTCGAGTTCTTACTAGAACCAGAAGTATGAGCATATTACCCCAGTTCTGTCAAACCTGCACTGGCTTCCTATTAATCACCGAATACATTTTAAAATCTTGCTAATGACTTACAAAGCATTAAATGGTTTAGCTCCACAGTACTTGAGCGATCTCCTAACACATTATAGTCCTTCACGTCTATTGCGATCCCAAAATACTGACCAGCTTATAATACCTAGAATATCAAAGTCAACTGCTGGCGGTCGATCTTTTTCCTATTTAGCTCCTAAACTCTGGAACAGTCTTCCTAATACAGTTCGGGAAGCAGACACACTCTGTCAGTTTAAATCTAGACTAAAAACACATCTCTTCAACCTGGCATACACATAACACATTATACATACATTTTTAATCCAAATCATGTAAAATGATTGTTAGGCTGCATAATTTAGGTCAGCCGGAACCGGGAACATTCTCATAACATCTGATGTACTCGATACATCAGAAGAAGAATGGCATCTACGCTGATATTATTCTCTGTTTATTCCGAGGTTACCATGGTCAGCCGGATCCGGGCCGTATCCAGATCAGATGAAGGACCTGCACCTGGACACGAGCACAGCACTGCCCTGAAGTGTCTGCGGAGACCGTGACTCTACTAAACCCTCCCCGGTGTAGATTATGAACCCATCTCCAATCGGACCAAATTAGACTTAATATTAGACTTTAATTATCAATATAATAATCAAACTATCAATCAATCAAATCGATCAATAATCATAACTTAGCACTTAATATTCATCAATTGTATTAATTCGCCTGCTCTTTTAAGGCTGCCGTTAAGCCAAACAAACTTTGTTTATAATGTTTTCATGTGACCAATGTAAAGCTGCTTTGAAACAATCTGTATTGTAAAAAGCGCTATATAAGTAAAGGTGACTTGACTTGACTTGAAGCATGAGTCTAAACCAGGGGTGGGCAAACTACGGCCCGCGGGCCACATCCGGCCCGTTGGGCTTTTTAATCCGGCCCGCTGAACTCGAAAGCGTGGAAGAACTTTAGCGTTAGCATAGCACAGACGAAATGGGAGAGGAATGCCGCTATGCAAAGGCTGGTGGGAGCCATGCTGACCAATAGGAGAGCAGGATTGTAAAAAGTGTTCCCCTTCTTACATGGACTATTCCAGCCATCCCTGTCATTCAGTGCGAAATGGACTATTCCAAATCTTTCCATCGGAGTTCACGAAGTGACTGAGAAGAGAGCTGACGAATGATTAAGGGAAGAGAGATCAGCTGAAGATTGTATATACTGTAGTTTATTGAGTGAAATACAGAGAATTAGTGCCAATCATTGAGGTTTTATCGATCGTGCGTAACCACACATCTATGCACCTTTAATAAATACCAGTTTTGGATTATTCCCTGAGTGAGACATCATTGTTCTTACCGGACAAACTGTAGCCTTCATTCAACCCGAACCAAAATCAGAGTTCAGATTCACAAGATTTTTCAGCCGGGAGACAGCCAATGGGAGAGCAAGACAATTGGTGCGAATTTACGGGTCAGTGGTCAATTTCAAAACAAAACTCGGAAATCGTCGCCTCGGCTGAGATTTCGTTTTTCGTATCTCAATAATTTTGTCGTTACTCGGGTGAAAAAAAGCCCGAAAAACTTTATCATACGTCAAACTTTTCGTACATAGAGCATTTCGTAAGTCGGGGTTCTACTGTATGTGCAGGAATGCCGAAAGCACGTATCGTTTCCTATTCTCTGGGAACCATGGTTAATGCTAAACCTGAGACATTCTCTTTCGAACAGGAACTCGTGCTGTGTCCCCTAGGGGTTGCCATGAGGCAAATCCATGCCTCCAGGCTGAAGTGATGAGTGCCCTATTGGCTTAGCGAAGTCAATAAACTCAAGAGGAGTCCTCATCACTAAGGTGTATCAACAATGATCATAGACCGGAGCTTCTCAGGAACAGAGGTCTCAGCAGGATGATTCTAAAGAGAGGAGGGTTAACTATGCTCATATTTAGATCAGTGTTCAAGAAGACTCACAGAGAGCCTAACACTCAGGACCTTAGTTTAAGGCAGCTCTGGAAAGTGGAGGCCTAGGCAATACTCTAACCCATGTGCTTAAAGAAAACTTAAGCTTTAGCTAAGCTCAGTTTACTGTCTTGCAAAGCTCTGCAGAGTGAAGGTCTCATTACATTGACTCTCAACATCTACCAACACTCCACACTTGAGGTAAGAAGTCAAGGAGGCTCCAAGAGAATCTAACAACTTGGCATAACGGCCGAATTATGCATTTAAGTAAATGGCCAAGCTCTAGGATCGGAGGTGTCAGTCTGATGGCTTTCTAAAACGAGAAGAGACCTAACAATGCCCTACACTCAGGACAGCTTACAAGAAGGCTCACAAAGAGCCTACATCTCGCAACTGCTCTCTTAGTGGAGTTCTTGAGGAGCGGATTTGCTAATTTTCTAATGAGAGGAGGCCTAACAACGCTCAGACTTTTGGACATAAGTGACCACTTGCCTAGCTTGGAGTAGGAGGCCTAGCAAGATCCAAAGCTTGTCAGGGAAGCACAGGGCCTAGCATCCTGGCATATACCGTATTTATTCAAGTATATCGCGCACACGTGTATAACGCGCACCCCTAATTTTCGATTAAAAATCGGTATAAAATTTGTTTCACACCAAGCATTGTAATTGACAAAAAAACGTTGTTGAACACGTGCCGCCATGATAAAAAACATTTATTTATTGTATAACATATACTTATATAACATATATTTATTGACAACATAAACTAATGAACGCAATACCGAAATAGAATTACCGGTAAAAATATTTATTTAAAATCATTCAACGTCAGATTCCTCATCAGAGACACTAAAGAGTTGCTCCCATTCTTCTGGAGTTAATTTTTCATTAGTGTCCCAGTTGACAGGAACATCTGTTTCTCCGGTTTCTTCTGCGTCTGAATTCCACAGCAGGTCATCTTCAGTGCCTTCCATTTTATAGCTAATGCCTGTCTTCACAAAAAACAAAAAATGCCAGTTTTACTATAACAAAAAAGAGAAGTTTGGAAACTCTGCTAATGTGTGGAGGAATGTCACGAGCAAGTATATAAATTTGGATCTGGAACGATCCTTTTACATACATTTATAAATTGTGAACGCATTAAAATTGAACACAAAAAAATTAAGTTGCTTACATATGAATAAATTCAAAGTTGTATTTAGTTTTCTAATCTAATTATCTGATTGTAATTGGACAATACAATCATTTTTTTGTTTTATTAAGTATCATCCAGTTCCTGTCAATTGTCAGTCAACTGTTTTGTCCTCGGTAAACACATTTCTACTCTTTCCACATTGAGTTCTATGTAGGCTGAAAAAAATATGTTACTGCCAAAGCAACAGTTTATTCAACAGATCAAGTTTCAGCCACTGCAGAAAAGTAAAAATACCACTTAATTTCACTGAAAAAGAAATAGTGTTCTGAAAATTCCCATGGTGAAGTCCCATGGTAGGTCAGAAATCAAAGTTAAACGAAGAACGGTAGTCTCTCTCCCATGTCTTGTCTCTCTCTTCTTTCCTCTTAAGTTGTTTGGCACTGAGCGTTGTTTCTCTCTCCTGTCTCAGTCTTTTTTCTTTATGCATGTGTTGCACAGCCTGAAGATCTTTGGCCTTGAAGTGAGTGACTTTAGGCTGCGGGGTCACACCATATCCCAGTCCCGTTTGATCTCTCTTTAGTACTGTGCTTACTGGGTTTTTGCGGCCGGAATGGACTGGTCCAAGGCCAGAGAAGGGGTCCCACCCCAAGCGGAGCATCATTTTATAGCTAGTGCTGGAAGAGGGAAGGCAGTATTGAGGGGTGGCTGGGGGACGAAGCTCACTGAATTGATGCAGCGTGGACCTGTTGTGCGCTTCAGTGCTGTCTGTGTAATGCACAGCACACACATTACACCACTGAGAATGAACACTGTGGAAACACATAAGTATAAATAGGTATTTTTTTAAAAACGTATTAGATGGAATATCATTTTAGTGAAGACTTTTGCCTTATCTAAACATAATGGAACATCATGTCAAATATTTTTTATACATGTCGGAAAATAATACAGAAAAGATTGAGCATGTTTACTGTACAAACACACGGCTATACTTATAACTCCTAAAAATCTGCTTTTTTAATTAATCCATTGTCCCGGTTACATGCAAACCAAAAACCTAGCAACCAAGTAAACTGCGTCTGACTCTTAGTCGGAATACTGACTCTTAGTATTCCATTTGTTATGCAAGTTTTGATGTTAAATAAATAAGCTTTATTTTGACTATCATTTGTAATGAGAACATATTTTTTATAATTTCATGGTGACTTAATGTGTTTACATGCTAGGTGAAATTGGGGGAAGAGGCAAACATCTGTGTCAATTGGTTTATGCTTAAGCCGTTTATGACCTTATTCTGATAAAGTTATAAGGGGTTAATACATTTACATGACCATTTACAATAGGTTAAAGCCCAGATGTATCACATTCTAGGTATGTGCCTATGCTTACAAATCTGTTAGTAAGACAATTAATTTATAAATTAATCAAATTTAAACATTGTCACAGTTGGGCAGCAAATTCAAATCCCCATATTTTATCATTTTATTTATTTTTTAAAGAAATGTATTACTATTAGTGACGCTTTTCATTTGTCTATGGGTTTTGCAAATTTTTAACCAATGAAAAGTATTAATAAGAACTTGTGACTAAACCTCATAACTACACTGGCTCTTCAAACAGTTTTAACAGTTCGTCTCTACTGTCAAAACCTAGTTTGCACTGTCTCTGGTTGTTATAATCAGTATAATAAGTGATTATAATCTATTATTCTGTCTACACTGCAAGGGTAAATAAAGAACTGATTGTTGTTTGAATAAATACAGAATTGTTTTTACTACAGAAACTATAAAGTACAGTAGTTATCAATCTTTCTTGGGTCAGCACCCCCTTACCAGGTCCCTTAATCTAAATATTAATGTTAATTATTATTCTGGTTATTATAATTATGCTTATTTTATACTACCATTAAACCCATTACATTGATTCAAAATAAGTGTAATAAATTAAATTACAAAGTTTAAACATAGTATTGTTGACTTTCAGCGCTGTAGACTTTGGCGATGTTAAGGTGTCTTTACAATTCTGTTGCCTCATTTCCTCAAAATAAGTAGTTTTGGTCGTACAAGGTTTCCAACCGACAGTGGGCGGGTTTGGGTATAAAAAAAAACCCATATCTGGTCATTTCTTGCCTTGACCAATGGCTGTTTATAAACTAATGTACATTTTTGCCCGCTAGCAGTTAAAAAACAAAACATTTTTTACGGAAGAACGTTATTTTTGTTGTGCTATAGCTCTGCTTGATTGTGTGGACAAATATGGTTCTCCTACTACTGTTAAAAAATTCACCACTAGGCTTCAGAGATCAAAACCAGTTTAGATAGAAAGGATCTCAAGCTGATTTTATTACAAGCACTTTCATGTTCTCTTTTTGCCAGCAGACTCTCCTCTGAGGAGACTTCTCCTGCCAGCAGTTTGTTTTTGTTTTTTGTACAGCTGATTCCCCGGAGGTTTGAGATTTAGTGTACACCATCAAGCTTTCTCACTCATTAACCAATGCCACTCCCACAACACATAGCCAGAGCAACTCTGATATATTTATGGATATGAAGAGACACTCACGGGCAAGTGACGCATATATGCAAATTCCCACTAGATCTAAAATATAAGTACTGTACTTATAATAGGCTTACCATAGTGAATCAGGGTAAGACAAACACACTTTTTGGAAGATGGAATGATGATGTATTGACTAATTTAAATTTAGTTAAGATTAGTTTGTTTTGAACAAACTAAATTGCAGTGTACCTTTACACATAATCGGGTTAAGAACAGGCATGTAAATGATAATGTTAACTGCTATATTTAAGTGTGAATGTATGTTGTGTTTGGACATCTGGACACCAAGTTAAATGTAAACAATCTAACCTGGCTGCATTGTTTGTTGTAGACACGTTTGTAATCTCTGACACACTAAACTGCTCCAGCTCTCTCACTACATCCTGGTGACCTGCCTGCAGGGCCAGATCCCGAGCATCGTTTCCCTGAGAAAGAAAGAAAAATAAAACGAGAGGGAATGAGACAAAACAGAAATAACCAGAGATAATGTTTAGGAAATGATTTGCAAACATCAATAGTGTTTCAACATTATTTTGTGTTTGAAGTTGCAAGACTACTTTTCATTAGAGATCATATCAGTTAACTTAATTACTTTAAAGACATATACCGGTAAGACATATATTTATTTTTATGAATAGCAATTTAATTTAATGTGAATGCTTCACTGCTCTTGAGTTAAATGTTCACATTTTCTCAGTTTGACATCCATTCAGTGGCGCATGAAGGGTTATATCATTAAATAAAACATTTTTCACTGAAATAAAGAATACAATTTAACAAAAAAAGTTTAAATACAATAAGCACTAAAATTGGTCTAAAAGCACAAAACCAAATTAATAAAAAGTAAATTAAATTTATATCATGGCTATAATAACTACAGCGACTATATTAATATCCATTAATGAAAACATTCTGGTTATTATAACTGTGTGCTGCAGTTATGTCATCTGCTGCTTTAAATGTAATTCTAACTATATTCCTGTCGTCATTATTATAGCTGTGGTATTGAAGTTCCTTTTTGTCATAGAATTAGAATGATTATAGTTACCGCAATTATATTTATGTATCAAAAGTATTATGTATAAATGTATAAAAATTACAAATTTGATCTATTTATCATTACTCCACTATCAAATTAACAAATACATAAAAGCCAATGGGAAAAAAACGTAAATCATCCATATCTCCATCACTTTTCCATTTAAAAAATGAAGAGACTTGAATGTTATGCACCTGTTTGTCCACCACTCCCACCCAAGCGGCGCCGTGTTGCAGGAGCAGCCGAACAGCCTCTGTTTTTCCCGCCTTACTTGCACACATCACACCTGTCCAGTAAAAGTCATCACGGAAGTTGACATCACAGCCGCAGCGCAAGAGGTCTTTCAAGGCCCGAATGTTGCCCTCCTGGGCATATCGGAGGAGTTTGTGTCCATCACGCTCTGAGGTGCTGACAGGTTGGACATAAGAAGCTTCAAGTCTTTGTGCTTCTCTTCTTCTTCTTCGATTGGGTCCTCATGTCAAAAGATAATGGGTGATCATGATAAAACTGTAGAGTAATGTGTCTTAAAATTTAACTCTGAATGAATACAAAGATTACATTTATTAAAGAAGAATTCTCATAATGTGCATACATATAGCAGTGGTATCCAAACTTAATCTTCCAAGACCCCCTTTTTTTAGAAAAAAAACAAAAAACTATTTCAAGTCACCCCCCAAGCGAGTATACAACGGGTCATTTTGAGGTAATCAAATATGTTAAATTAATATTTTGTGTTCAAATATTTACTTATGTGCCATGTTGCCTCATGACAAGCAGAGTAATTATGCAGTGGGGTCTTGTATCCACCTGAAGAGTTTACTTCTGCATAACAATATGCTAACCGTACACTATCCCCACAGCCTTGCCGCACCACCGAGTCTGGGAACCACTGCTGTTAAGGATTTTTCGAGGGCACAACAAGTACAGTATGGACCTTATGCACCAGAGAAACAAGTGCACAGCCATTAAAATCGAGCAAAAAAAAAAATCCTGAAAAAGGCCAAGGCTACATAAGGTTTATAGATTACAGTTTTATGAAAAAGCCAGTTTAGTAGAAGCCATTGTGCCACTAATCAAGTAAATATATGTACAACAAATGACTTTTTACATTGTATTTGCAATGTATTTATGGCATCATAGTTTGAAATATAATTTAAACATATGCTTTTAGTTAAATTTCAATGATTTCAGTTTGAATATTCTAACGGTTATGAAGTAACAAGAGCAATCGCAACAATACCATGGCTTATGACTGACTAATTAATATTTAGAAATAATAGACGTGTAAATATTGATGGTCATGTGTTAATGTATTCATCAGCTTTGTTTCAAAAACATGTTACATTAAATTTTCAAGACTAAACTATTATTTTTGATTAAACTATTACCAGTTTCAAACATCAAGTTGTATCAATGTAACAATGTGCGGCTGATAACTTATAGATTATTCATTTGACCACTTTAAATCATGCAAACAATGATTCCAACTTCAACTGAGTTGTGACTGGGAGAAATGAGAAGAGAACAAAATCTAAATGAAACCGATACATTTTTAAGATGCTGTGATCTTAATTCTACTTATTATCTCCATCTCTACCTGTTCCTCTTCTCACTCTCCTTGCGTTTGCTGCTTCTCCCTCTTTTGGCCTTTCTCCATCTCTCTCTTGTAGCAGGGTTTGGTAGAAGTTTCTGGCCTCCTCCCCAGTAAGTGTTTGCTTATCTTCTCTTTTTCTTTCTATCCAGAGGTTTTCCTCCACTTTAGCTCTGGTAAAGTAGACTGGTCTGTTCATCTTTAACACAGTCTCTGCTAATGAGGAAATATCTGAGAGATGACTGGGCAGTTGCTCATGTCTTTGAGACTAAAACAAAGAGGAAAAAATAAAAGCTTTAACACATTGAATGCTTTTTCGTTTTCAGGCCAGCTCCATGAACTGCCGCTTACTTTATGGAGGCAGTTTAAAAATGATCTCTGAAATAAATTACAGCGTCATTAAGAGCTAGTGATTACATCAAAGGAGCTTGTGACTAGATTAAATCAGTGACGCATAAACATGGAGTTCTGATATTTTTTTAAATAAACTTGCATCCTTGGATAATGATATTGCTAATAGTGCTATGCCATTTAGCATCCCACGAATCTGAGAGACGTACAATAGTTACAAATAGCCTTTTTAATCTGTATGATTACATCAAGGAAGTAAATAATAACATACTTTCAATTCCAAGTGAATTTGCGACTAATACATGCGTGAGCACAAGAAAAACGAAATAAATAAATAAACAATCCAACTACACGTACGATAAACACTGTGTTTCGCTTCTTACTGTGATGTTAATTGGGGACCATAGTAGTGTACTATTGCCACCAACTGGTCTGGAGTATGAAGCGTTTCAACGTATTGTATTGAGACGTTTTTGCCTGACATGCCATGATAACGTGCTAACAGTCTCGGTGTGGGCTAACGCTCCACAATTTGTTCGTTTTTTGTCTTACCCTTGTTTGGATAATGAACAGTTCAAGTAGTCACCTATAGTGATATAGCGCTTTTTACAATAGAGATTGTTTCAAAGCAGCTTTACAGAGATAATAGGAAGATAATGTAACAGTTTATTGTGTCTGTACAGCAGCTCTAGAAGAGCAGGTCAATCAACAATATGAAAACATGAATAATGGTTCAAACGACGACGCCTCGTTTCTTTTTAATAAGAAATGTTTCTTGAGCAACACACTAGACAGCAGAATGATTTCTTAAGGGCATTGGGGTAGTAATTGATTATGTAATCTGGGTTATTTAAACAGATTCCTATTTGTGGTTAATTACATTTTTTTTCAACTCGTTAAAAGACAACATGGTCAGTTGATTAAATAATCACTTAATAGAAGTAATATTAATGGGAACAAAATCGTGTTAATTTAAAAAAAATATCACCCTAATTATGATAATTTTATCTTTACAATTTTCCTTTTCTAAAGCCTTAAAATTGTGTGGAATTGCACACAAGAATGGCAACTAATTGGGGAGCTATACACATGTTAAATAGAAAAATATTTTTTAGCGACTTATTTAAAATTGTAATATTTCACAATATTAATGCCAACACTGTATTGTTGCTCAAATAAACTTGGTGAGGATAACATTTAATGCTGGTTTCACATTGGTACTCTATTTTGACCACATTTAGAATGACTGGGGGAAAAAAAACAAGGATGGGGAGTGTAAAATTCACACAAAGAAACGTGAACATGAGCATTATGAATTTTTATTGAAATCATTAGTGTCAAAATGTATTTAATGCTGGAACTCTGGAACTGCTGGTTCGCAAAAATAACGTTTTTGCTTTGAAAAAGTGTCCCATGAACAAGCAGATACAAAGACTGATTGCATGACAAAAGTAAAGAGAAAAGAAAAGAAAAAAATCCTCCCATCATAATAGAATCAAGACCATAACTGTTGATTGCTAAAAGGTTTAACACTTCAAAATTAAGATATTTTCATTAATTGTCTCAGCTGGCTTCTCTTTGTCCAGATAAACGCAAGGACTAAAAATGAAAATGGTGGTTCTGAACTTCATCAAACAAGGGTACAAAACTTTAGGCTGCTTTGAAAATGAGAGACTGAAGTCTCACAGACATCAGCCTAACAGAGAAGTGATGTACTCTCCTCCATTCTTTGGCAGCAAAAACATACAAAGACCCTTCCTGATGTCAAAACTAACCAGAAACATTAGAATTAGAAATTCTTGACATGCATTTGGCATAAACCATGAATAAGCATTGAGAGAGAAAAGTCTGTATGCAGCCAACCAAGAAATTTCCCAGATCATTGTGAATCTGTAAACATATGGTTTCTTTATGCAATGACAGATCTGAAGAGATTCAACAAAAAAAAACATAAGAAGTGACCCCAATTGCTTCATAAAGGATTGTATTTTGGCCCAACAGTTTGATTAAGTGCTCCATTTGAATAGCACCAATTCTCTTAATACCTTATTCTAAGTACTTCATATTTTATGCGTTACATTGCAAAAAGCAACAAGAAAAACAAAAACAAAGGGATCACCGTGAACACTAACAAGTGAACACTCGTGAAGAAAAACAACAGCAAAACGTTGAAAGAGATAAAGCAAAATTAATCCCTCAACCCAAACTGCATTTCATGGCCATCTGAAGCTGCTGATTTCCCCTCACTTCTTTTTTTTTTTTTTTTTACTTCAGCATTTATGCTGCATATAAACGCACAATTTCACAAACAAATGAAAAAAAGCCTGTAACAGAGGAGAGAACAGCATTTCTCAGCTGTCACTCTTCTATATGATGATACCATTTCTGAGGCTGATATTTCTGCATACTCGGAAGATGAGCAAATGAAGACTGTGAGAACAGATTCCCAGGGAAGTGCAGGAGATCCCAGCCTGCTTAGCATCAGGGTCCTGCCGGAGCTTGCCTAATTCATCTAGCTTTTCACAATACCCCCGTCGCCCTCACTCACAAAGCGCTTGCGCCCCCTGTTGGCCACAGGAATACATTTGTTATAATGCTAGTGTTTACAGGAAGGAAATGTACATAGCAGACAGTAACAAATTTAAAATTCCTTTCCTCTACAGAACATCAGTAAACGGGGAAGAAAGAAGCAAGTTTCTAACCTGGTTGGACAGAAATCCCTCAGCTGCTTAGTGATGACTGACTCCTGGTAACAAAGGTCCACAAAGGTTTCCATAATGGAGTGTGCATGAGGTACATCAAGGTTAATCTCTGGTAGCTCATCGTATACACGCTGGAAGCCCTGTGTATAACACGAAAAGCCATTCATTCTCATTCTGAACGAATTTTTTTTGCCAGCCATGTCAGAACAATTTTTATCTTGGTCATATTCAAATGACTGAATTATGTGGAATTCAATTATTGATTTAAAAAGTCATCATTATGAGCCAATAGAGCTAAAACTGCAGATTATTACATATACAGAAAATGAAAAATGGATGAATAAATAAAGACTATAGTGCTTGTGCTATGCAACTATGTCCCTTGCTCACAGGCACAATAATAATGGCTCTGCACGGTTTGAACCTGCAACCTTCAAATGACCAGGTTAACTTGGACGTCAATACAGAACAATCTTCGCTGCGAAACTTGTTAGAAGCAAAATGTTTTGAGTACAAGCATGGTCCAAAGATAAAGACACAAATTCGGAAAAGACAGTAGGTAAGAGGGTAGAGTAAATCATCGTCCACTATTATAATTCTAAAATGAATTTTATTTTAATCAATGAATGCGTTTACCCACTTTTAATATCAAACTTGTGCATTATATTAAAATAACCATATGTACTTTAGTATATAGTTTTAAAACGTACAAGCAAATACAATGTAATTAGTAACAATTTCAAATGTCATAAATTATGCCATCTTAAGCATTTGGAATGAAAAACACTAAAATAGCAGCAGGTGAAACATCCTGTGCAATGAAGCTGCGATTCTGCTCATATACACTGACATTCTCATTCGATGGTTTTGCGTAATTGGCAGCATGTAGGACACAGTTGTCTCTAGCACATACAAGTGTCATCGCGCATATGTGGAAAAGAACTAAGCTCAAAATTAATTCTAAAGTTTTCAGAATCGATTAGAATCATTGAAGCCTTGGTGATGTCAATGGTTATCATAACAAAAATACTATTAGTTTACTAATAAGTTAAAATGACAATAATAATAAGATCTGAAATAATAGATTATTCAATAAAATGAAATAATAATGTTAATAACAACAAAAATAAACAAAAGTCAAGTTTGTACAAACCCTGTTCATCTGGTCCAAAGTGATTAGGCCAGTTTGCCAGAACACCTTGAGGAGTTTTACCATCATCTGTATGGCCGTCTCACCTGTTGACTCTAGGACCATAATTACAGCCTATATCAACAAAACAAAAAAATAGGTGAGAGGGATCAGGAAAGTGACGGAAAGACATATGTAAGAGAAAGCAAGAGAAGCTTTGTGCAACTCAACACTGTAATTAATAATCAAATATAATAACATTTAATTTAATGTCTTTATGTTGAAAATGTGCTGGCCCAAGATAAGACCTATAATCTTCAGATACACGACCGTGCTATTTACGCTTCAAAAGATTACAAACAATTATAAGATATGATTTAAACAATTATAAGATTATATTTAATCTTATTATAATTAAAAGATTTATATGACAATTTATATCCATTCACTATATTGATCATTCACTATATTGATCAATTCTGTATGTGAAATGTTCATCTATACCTCATAGACTAGTTCATGGTGAAAGTGTGGCACTTCTAGATCTCGCAGACAGTGCTCAGCCTCAGAGAGCACACCTGACACCAGATACTCCTTTAGCAACAAGTTCATCTATAAAACAAACAACACCCTATATTTAAAATGATAAATATAAATGACAAATAAGGTGCAGGATGTTTCTTCATTTAGTAATTCTTTCTAATGTGGTTCTTCAGCGATCAATATTTCTTTGTGCGTGTTCATTCTCATCTTGAATATCTCTTAATACTGGCATTTTGACATCATTTCGTGTTTTTTGCACGAAAAGATGTTAAAGAAAGCCCGTCAGTACTGATTTGAGTCATCTAAAAAGTGACTTTCTCTGCGCACATTTCAGACAGCAGTGATGAATTTAGTTCTCTTTTGAACCTTACTGCGCTTGAATTGTTTAAAAGCACATGAAGTAATTATTGGCCTACATTAGTACCATCCATGATAATGATGGAGGGATTTGAAATGCATACGGCCTTCACTTTACCTCTTTGATGAGATGTTTAACAGGCCTCTGGCCGCCACCAACTCCCCACACATTATCAAGTCGCATGATTTCCCTCTTCATGGAGAGCAGAACTGCTGCTCTGTCTAATGCAGCTCTAAAAATAATAAAGGTGAACATGGGAATAGCATGTCAGTGAGTCAAAAGCACCTTCATTGACCACAAGCAACAGTGACTAGTGAAAACACAATTTTACCATCTAATTTCTGTAACTTTTTAATTAAAATGCACGGCATTCATATATCCATATTAGGAGTAAAACAAGTCAATTAGGCTGCTTGTGGATTCACTCTAATTGGGATACGCTTCTTTCCATCTGTGCTACAAGATGAATGTTACTTCTACGTGCATGCATCGTTACAAAGCACAAGCATTTTTCGTCAATGGCCAATTAGAGCCAGTCACCACATTTACGTACCGACAAGTAAAAACTTTCTGCCAATGTACAAGCATTTGGCTGATAGCAGGTGGTAAATTCCCACCTCCAGTTTCCACTCTGACCAAAAAGCCCATTCTCATTGTGACTCCCTGAATTTAACAAAAAAGGGTCTTCAAAGCCTTGAAACATCTCACTTCTAAGTCCATCACACTTTTGTGAAGCACTGAAGGCTCTGCATAATATTTAGGTTTATGTACAGAGAAACAGAATACGCTAGTGTAGAGTAACAGAGCACACTAATATCCAAGCAAATAACTAGAGGTATAACAACACATTCATGTCACTCATGATTTGATGCATATCATGATACAATATTATTGTGATGATACTCCAAGACACATGGTAAAATGTTACCAGAAAATGTACTGTTCATTAAAATGCTAAATTTAGTATTACATTGGGGAAGAAATGAATAGGCTTGGACTTGGTGCTGGTAACGCAATGCACATTACAATGGTGAAACCAGAATAAAAATATTCATGATTCTAAAGCTGAAAATACAGAATTACTTCAGAAGAATACGCTTGGATTTGGTCTCTAACTAGATATATTTAAAATAATGTAGGACACGTTTTACTTGTAATATAAGACAACTGGCATTCTCAGGATGCTCATGAAATATTCCACCATTGCATTATTAAACATTAGATTCAACATTTTATATAGTAGTTTAATGTAGTACAAACAAACTCTGTAAACTTTTCTGTAAATTTTTGGGTGAACTATACAAAATACAGATTGTTACCATCCATTGTTGCACGATGTATTGTTACACTATACAATAACCCAAAAAACGAAGGAGGTCACATCAAGCTCACCTGGCATGGTCACAATCCACTTTGCCTTTGTAACAGTCAAGGAAACTCATGGGTAATGCGTGGTCAGCAATGGCTCGTGCAATAAACTGACCAAGCATCTGAAGAAAATAAAGGAACTAGGTATTACAGAGAATGTGCTCATACAGGTTTGGGACAACATGAGAATGAATAAAATCAACTGTGTGAATAAATTGAATAATATTATCATTTTTATGCCATTTTCATTATATCATGACATTTCTCCCTTACCTGTGGGGCTTCCGGTGTATCCAGGATGAGGTCTGGCAGTTCTTTAAGTATTTTATCAAATGCACGTGACATGTCCCTCTCAGAGAGCACCTTTCCAGACAAATCTGAGAGAAGACGTGATGTGAGCTCCCTGTGGCTGGCCTTGCCTTCCAGAGACAGAGATACGGCCAGAGAGGAGAACTCAAATCTGTGATGGCCCAAGTTCAGCTCTTTGAGAAGCATCTACCGAACAAAAGAAGTAGTGATAAAAGTTTAAATAGACAACTTAGAAAGAACTAGAACTTACAAAACTGCTGGTAAGTGAATTAAACAGTTTTCATTTTTTAAGAGCAATAACAACAGACCCATTATGATGTTCTAATGCAATGGTTGGCTTCACAAAAAGTACCTGGAAGACCTTATACTTCCAGTGAGATTTTGAAGTGTGCATACAATGGACACTTAAATATCCCATGATGCCACTGGAGAGAATTTGTGTATGGCAGTGAAGTTACAATTACTGACACTGGTAGGTCATATGATAACGACAAAATGGCGAATGTAGTACATCTGGATAACATTCGTACTATATACGCTCGAATTATACAGAACGTACTTTTTTAGCAGTCGTGCAGTAATTACTCAAAATAAGTACCTACTAAATAGAGGTATGGAAGGTATGCAGGTTTTCGTGTTGGAGCAGGTTTGGAACTAAACTGACCAGAGTCCCCTTTAGGGAAAGTTTGTTCACTCTGTGGTCATATTTGGAACGCCTCCCGACAGCTATTTCAGGCATCCAAGACCAAGTCCTATTTATATTAATGGGGGAATCCTGTAATTTCAAAAACTGCTTGCCGAACCACCAATTAAATAACATACTGGCATAAATAACAAAATCTGGCAGAACTTGTTGTGTCTTATGCTAAAAAAAGCTTATTTTTCAGGCTAGAATAGCCAATGGACATTTGCAGTCCTGAGAGTCTCAAGTTTATATGGGAACCAGAGCTTCTAACAGCAGCTGCTGCAACGCAATGACTTCACCACTTAGCTATTGGTTCTTTTACTTAGAAGGTGGGACGTTACGATACTTCAACGTTGCAGTTTCTCCCTTTCATAAGTAATAGGAGTGAACTGTCATTCTATATCTATGGTCTTTACTCTGAATGTGCTTTGCACAACTAAATTAATAGCGTAAGCTCAAAAACGTTCAACAAAGAGAGGACATAGCACACATGACCATAGATTTTTATTTTTTATTTGTATTTATTTTTTACAAAATATATAAATATTTTACTTAACTATTTTAATATATAAATATAAAGAGGAAATGTTTTCAATTTACATCATCATCATTGTGAACAGGGGGCAAATTAAAAAAATATATATATTTTTTTCTTGTTCATCTTATTTTAAGGTTTTATTTAATTTCTCCTTGTGGGCTCCAGCTTCCCGGATGATAATCACTGCTCTAATGGTATACAATGAATGGAAATGGAATGTTTAGTTCCAATACTACTGAAACAAAGGTTTCGTTATTTGTAGGCCTGTCAAACGCATGCAATTATTTTGTTCAGTTTAACACGCAAATAATATTTACAGAAATTAACCATCTGTTTTTTTCTGTCATCCTTTGGCTAGCGTTACATAACATGATCATGCTGTTATTCATGCAAATGCTTTTAAACCATTCAGGCATGATAAAAAACAAAAGAGAACTCTGTTTTGTACTGTCTGACATGATTCATGCACAGAAAGCCTCTTCAAACAGAATTTGCACTGATGAAAACATTCAAATATTCAAAAATTAAAGTTTTGCTGAGTATCCTCGTAAGTACATTTAACAAGGATAAATCTATATTTAATTTATGATTTATGCATGAAAGACTGAAGTGTTTGATAACTTTTTGCAATTTATGTATACTTGTTAGACCTCCCTGAAAATCTTACAGCACTGTTTGCAAGGTTACATGTTTTTCTTTAAATAGCGTTAGTGTTGAGCTGTGATATATTAAAGGCACAGGTAAATATGACACTGATTGTAATGGTTTCATGTGAAGTTCAATTGAATTAAAAGTTGTTTAAAGCTTAATAAATGTTAAAATTGAAGGCTTTCAATTATACAGTCATCTTGAATGGCTACAATTAATGACTAAAATTGAGAGGAAAAAATCTATTCCATTGAGAGATCAGAAGCAGTATTGGTATCTGTAATACTGGCTTCCATTCATAAAAGATGCCATTATATAAATGACATGCTTGAGATGCCATAAATAAAAATATTTAAAATACACTTTCTATATGTGCTACTACATTAATGTGGAGATTAACTGTGAGATCATTACAATATAAAAATTTCTTTAAAAAAAAAATTAAATGTTTCATGCAATTAATTATAGGAAAATTTAATTCAATTTTATTTTATTAATTTCACAGCACTACTTATTTGCCATCTGGCTTTGTGATAAGCTATACCTCACCTCCACCTCTTTGGTGTCTCCATGCTCAAAGTACTCCTGCACAATGGGGTTGATGGTCTTCTCAAGTTCTCTCTCATCCAGCTCTGGTACTACTGTCTCATATACCGTGACTCCCTGATAAACAAACAAGAGTCTGACACTAAGAAAAACGCCTTTAACAAAGGGACAACAAACACAAATTAATAATAATAAAAAATTAATCTTTTATTTTTCCTAGTGGATCTCTCCAGTAAATGGTTATTGTTGGGGTCCATCTGTGTTTGAAAACACTTCGATGATCCAGTGCACTGGTTAACATGACAGAAGTGTTCAGACAATATGAATACCAGCAGGGTCAACATAACCACTTATAGCAAACATCACACTTAATAAGACAAACACTGAAAAAAGATTTTTTTCCCCCCCTTATTCTTAAAGGACCGTTTTTTTTTTTTAAGTTGTCATTATTTACTCATCCTCGTGCCCTTACAAAAATCAAACCTCATTACTGGTCATGTCACGACACAGAAATTATGTTATTGATATCACCATATTTGATTTGGGCTCTGTATACACGAGTTGCGTCTGAAATCGCATACTGTATAGCAGGTACTACATTTGCTTTGAAACTTATTTCAAAACGATTAAAAAAAAAGCATGTTCACGAAGCCGGCGCGTTCCCTATCCGATCTTTTTTTTTTCCTCGTTCAAAAAAAAAAATATCAGCGTCCACACGATACCACTGAAACCGACTGAATCCGGTGTAGTTTATATGCCAGACCAGTATGGGGCGCTGTAATTCTGCCACAGATATACACTATACACAGAGAAGAAGACTTTGAGTCTTCTCGCATTGTTGTTGCTGTTCAGTGTTGCCAGATTGCTATTTACCTTTTTGTCACGTCCGACCGGGAAAAAATGCATTGGGCTGGTTTTTAATGCATAAAATCTCTCAACATTTTTCATTATTTATAAGAGTACGCACTTTGGGCTGGTATTTTTTTTAAATGGGAGGGTTTTAACCTGTAGTTGGGTTGGAAATCTTCAGTCCAATCTGGCAACACTGTTGCTGTTACTGTGACGCAGCCGACACATGATGTGATGACATCATCGGTAAACAAAAAAATATACAGATTGGCCGTCCACACGATACCGCGAGGGTGTCGGATTCAGATCCATCCACTTTAGGACCCGGTATTAAAAGAGAGCGGATTCAGTCTCCCAAATCGCCTGATGCGTGTGGACGGAACGCCAATTCGATAAGAAATGTATGCGGATGCAGTGATCCGCGTCTCCGTATGGACGGGGCCCTAGTATGAATAAAATTTGGACCTACTGTTGTCCATGTTGCATGTTGTCACTGTCATGTGATCCACAATATCAATTGCGTCACTTCACTGCCATTCACAAACCCAGTACCATGGCTGGCTTTACATCTTTGTCCGTTTATCATACAGAGTGATCACACTGCTTCCGAGGGCACGGATGAAATTACTGGACATAAAACTTTTGGAGTCTGAAACTTGTGTTTCACAGATGAAAGAAAATCAAAAGCAACGACATGAGGGTGAGTAAATGACTTTATTTTTGGATGAACTCTCTGTAAACTATTACCCCAGTCTAAAATGTGTTGACTGGCACTGTAAATTTAAACATTCCTTGCTCGTAAAAAAAAAAAGAAGAAAAAAGAGAGAGAAATTTTGTGCAGTGTACAAGTATTCATGTATAGGCTGCAAAGGTGTACTCTTACCTGTGCAGATTCATCATAGTTGGGGTCCTTAACGTCAGGTTCCTCTAACTCATATACCATTCCCGCTGCTCCCCACACACCTTTCCCACCCGCTCCACCTATTCATAGGATCAATCAGTATAAAACAGCTATAAGAAAGCCAAATACAAAAGGTAGGAAGAAAGGACTTTAAAATAGAAAACATTTATCCAAATTGACACTAGAGAATAAGAGGTGACTATTATATTTGATACTATATTATTTTTTGGTATGGATCCATTAAATAAAAAAATTATTAATTTAGTAAATGGCATTAATATAATAACTACATAAATACTGTAGCTGTAATGTAAGATGTTTGTCATAAAACGTACCACACAAATAACCACTTTATTTAATAGTAAAATTGTGGCACTTGAGGCTAAATGTATCCTGCTTTGTGGCTTATATTAACATATAAATATGAAATCCATCTTCCTTTAATTTATAGATTGGAAAAAAACAAATAACTAAAGAACAATTCATATTTCAAAATCTCACCTTTTTTGGGCAGTCCTCGACCTTTTCCAGTCCGTGACTTTCGATCATTTGCAGCGTTTTTACCCTTGGGACTGTGTGGATCAGTAGAAAGCTCTCCCGTAATCGATTCAGAAAGTGATTCCCGAGTAGAATCCCGGGAGGATGATTTACGCAGACGTCGCTTAGCCTTAGCTTTCAGTCTGGCCTCATGCAGGGCCTTTTCCTGAGGGGTCCAGTTCCCATTCACCTCCAACTCATTCAAGTCCTCACTGCCGTAAGATCCATCCCCCTCATCATGTGCTTTCTCAAGTGAGAACACACCTGTACCAGACACAGACAAAATAGACTACTATTTAGATACGCCTAGCTTGTGCATTAATCTATCTTATACTTTAACCTTGGAATTGTGTATAATTAATATTGTTGGTTTTCATTTTTATACACTGCTATACATACAAAATTAAGGTTCCTGAACAATAAAAGGCTGAAAGAAAATTCACAATTGTATCAAAAAAGAAGTTAATTCAGACATTTCAATCAGACATGCTACTTTAAGGCCTAGATTCACAGACAGGGTTTAGATTAAGCCTTAGTTCGATTAGAACATTTAAGGAGCTTTTATAAACGTATCTTTAAATTAAAAATTGCACTGACATACTTTAAGATATGTTAGTGCAAGCTGCTTTCAGTTGCAACGGCTCAGGCATGCACTTAAGTCTGGAAGTAAGCTTAAGCCTGGTCTATGAAACAGGGGTAAAACTTAAGAATACTGACATTTTATCTATTGCATAATCCCAAGCATTTTAATCATCAATCTGTCTTCATTTTATCATGCGGAAATGTTTGTCTTTCCTGCACACCTGCTCAGGTCTCATATTCACATCTGATGAACCTTGAAAAACAATGTTCTAGTTCTCGACCCTAAAAGTATTCAACCATCTTAACTCAAGATGTTTGAGGGGGAGGAGATGCACATTAATGTCATTAACTTAGAAGTTAATGGCAGAGGTTAAACAAAGCGCTGCTTCTAGTGTCACCAATATGGAAGGGTCACCAAAAGAAGAATCTGAAGAATTTGCAGTTATTTTCCATACAACAACAGGTCATACTTTCAAGGTTCGCAGTACCTACACCGGTTACTATAGCAAAAACTATTGTAACTGCTATTAAATTTTTGTTTATTACTGCCAATCATGACAATTTAGGGTTCGGACATAATTTTAAATAGTTCATGAAAACACACTCATGAAACTCTGCATTGTGTACTTAGCAGGATTTTATTTTATTTTTTAACAATAACAACACTTAGCAAGCAAAGAGCACTCCCTTTATAATCACTAAAGCTGTAAATTTAATGAAGCTGTCTACACTGCACAACATATATTTTATTAACATATGGTTATACTTTTTTTTTTTTAAAGGACGAGTATGATCATTTTCAGGCGAATTATTCCTTTACGAATGGGTAAACTAAAAGAGAAATAAATTAAATTCACAATAAAACAGAAGTAGTGACAGATCTTTTCTTTTATATTGTGACACATCCAAGTGAAACAGTTTATCAAAAAGAAAAGCTGTAGGCCAGGGATTTGGTTCTTACCATTGGTTGTTGAATAGATAAATGTAGACAGATCTAAATGTGAGCTTGGAGTTGATTGCAAGAAAGCAGAAGGTTTTAAGTAGATTCAATGACTGGAGATGTCTAGCTTTTTTCAACGGAGAAAAATCTAGTTTGTCGTTTCAGATCAAAAAGACATTTTAATAAAAAATAATTTTAGGCTAAAAATTTGTGCTTTTTTTGTTTTTGTTTTTTTTAATGAAACGCATACATGGAAGCATTGTTGAGATCAACAACATGTTAAAAATGCAATTTTGACAGTATATCCAAATACTTGTGTTGCATACTAGTAAAAGTATGAGAATTGGGATGCAGTACTTTACAGGAATAATTTACAGAACAAATAATTCCAAAACACAATGTAGAAAGTGAGTCCAATTTTAAGTCAAAGTCTCAAAGCTTATCTCAAAGCTGCCATAAATATGAGCTTAGGTTCATCCAAAAACAGACTTTGTTACAAACCACATGCTACTAAGTTTTTTTCTGCTTTCACTGGACTACACAAAAGGATTAGCAAATGAAGAAATAAAGAGGGCAGCAAAAGCACAAGGAGGCAGAAAAGCTGACATTGCTTATTCGGATATCTTTCTTGTGCTCCTGCCAAACCTGACTACATACAGCATACGTGGCTGGGGGTGGGGGACAGATTCAGAGGAGAAAGTAGGAGTAGGAGTGGCCTTCATGGTAATGAATACCCCCGTCCTAAATACTAACTACAGTCAGATTAGAAACCACATTGTAGTTACTACAGTGTTTAAACCTGCATAAGTGCCAGGAACAGCAACACAAAATGGACAAATCAGAAATGTTACTTTAAAACGTTGTGTGTCCTGTTAAGGTTTTCAGTTATTGGCTAGACCACTAAAGGTCTAAATTGCATCACAAAAAAACTAAAGTCTCTCAATAACAACCCTGCGCTACTCCTTTTTGTATCAAATACTAAGAAAGCAGAAGAAGAGAGGTGTGGTGGGTGTGTTTAACCAGCAGTTTAACTGTCAACAATAAGGAGAACACGTCTTATCTATTTTTGTCAAATGTGGCTTCACTTCTGACATAATATGAAAGTGTAGATTAGACCCAGATTACAACACATACAGTCAGTAGAGCAAATGTCCTTTTCTAAGTCTATGCATTACATATTATGCACTATGATTGTGATTAGATCCAAAAATTAGCAGGTATTCAAAGGTATTAGCAGGTTAATAGTCACAAATTCAACATACATAATATTGTGCAATACATGCATGTGTCTAATAGAGATGCTGTGATGCCATTTATTGATCACAGTAAAACCTATAATTAATTGGAAATGATGGACATTTAGTGTCTAAGCTATGTTTGAGAGGTGACATTTCGCACATTTTCTATCTTCAGCAAATATGCAAGGGAAAAAAACCTAGCTAGAACTAAACGATTAAAGTATCATACGGACAAAATATATGCATATTACATATTTGACATATTGTGTCATTTCAGAATATTTACCGTACTTTTTGGTTCATTTTGTCTGTATTGTAATGTAGGCCTAACACCTATTATTCAAATGAATAGATCCAATCTAGTAATGAAAATGATAATGTGAACAACCATAAAAATGAACTCATATCTCTATGTAAGAGTGTAATTGTTTTCAATACAAGACATAATTTAAAGGTACAGTATGTAGGTTTCGCCACTAGAGGTCTCTTATTCAAAACAATAAAGGCGTAGCTTGATGATGCTGTGAATGAGTGTGGAATCACGCGAGTTGTCATATTCACCTTCGATAGGATAAAGGCAGAAATCATGATCATAGATGGGATAATATATTAATGTTTTAATAACTTTACTGTGGTATGAAGAGGGCGGGCCTTAGAGTGGGCAGGGCTTTGTTTTGTTGTTTATATTACGAACAAAGTTATGTTTAACGTCAACCTCTTTCTTCACTGAACTTTGTGACAGTTACTTCAGATTCATATTATTTTATATTTTCCAACGAAACCGCCACAAGTGCTGAATTACTTCTCACTCAAGTAATTTTATTTGAAAAATTTAAATTTGGGGGTAACGCAGCGCTGTTTTACATGGTCAAAATAATCAAACTAAAATATATTTGAGTATTGAAAGTTGTTACTGTGACTGGTAATGAGACGCTTGTGTGTGTGTGTTTGTGTGTTATATATATATATATATATATATATATATATATATATATATATATATATATATATATTGTAAGGAGGACCAAATGCTGTATTACTAATAATAGATTTCCTGTAGCTCAAACAGTAGCGCCATGAAAGCAAGAACTGATTGGAATATCAATGTGTTCTTTGAATGCAATGCAAGTCGGTTTGGATAAAAGTGTCTGCCAAATGCATAAATGTAAATGTAGTACAAATAAAACTCATTCTGATTATGCCATGTTAATCACTTGCAGTGCAAATATGTCACTTGCAGTAAAATCAAGAGAAGAAATTCAAACAATAAGTCTACCCGTATTGAGGTTTATAACAATGACTACTAATAATAAAGGTATTTAAACCTCGCTAATAAAACACATTGAAGCCTCTGTGGTGTTTCCTTGGTTTCAATGGGAGTATAAACTGTAAATCAAGGTTAAGGTGGATACAATGCCATTGGATTACACTGCTTAGCATTTCTGATTTCTCTGAATTTAAACATTGTTGCAAACATTTGAGATAAAGTACATAAGTCAACAAAATATTGTTCTACATAACATTGTTCTAGTAGTTTTTTGGATATTTTAATCCAAGAACCTTACATATTGCAACTTTAAAATGCAAAAAAGTTATATAAAAAAAGTTTAAAAAGACTAAGTGACAAAAAAATAAAATAATCAGAGCATTTGGAGTTGTATGTTGTGTTTGTCAGATTTCCAACGCTTTTAACACTGTAATTTTAAAATTAAATAAATTTAGTTTATGCACAATATTTTTCAATATAACAATGCAAATACTACATAAACACGCATTGGTCTGTTTTATGCTACATGATGTCAGACAGTCATCAGAGAAACTCGTGGAAGCCAAGTGTGCAATCAAAAACAAAGACCGTGGCTCGTAGGCCTACTTAAAACAACAGTAGTTTAATATCACTTATAAGGACGCTGTATTAAAGAAAATCGCAAAAAACAAATCACTAAAATATCAACAAAATATTCATATTCTAACTCGCGTGGTAATACAAAAAAAAAAAAACATCCGGGTATCTCAGCAAGGGGGCGTAGTTTAATATTGTAGCAAATTGTCCTTAACAAAGAAGCTTAATTATTGTATCTTATACAAGATCAAATATAAATAGATGTGATTAGAAAATAAATGTATTTAATGCACAACTGGTCATTGCACATTGGTTTGTTCATAAGCCAAATCAGGAGCAATAAACATTACCATCGTACATGCTAGCTCGTTTTACGGTTAACTCTTGTCGTGCCAAGACGCAGAGTTAACATTATGAACGATAGTTAATTTTTGTGAAATATTAGGTATTTACAATAAATGTATTTGCCCACTTTATTTTTTATCAGAGACATTAGTTGTTTTATCAGAGGCATTAGTTGTTTAAAGTTTAACGTTAAATAGTTATCTTGCTCATATTCGCACATATTAACTACCAGTGAAATCTCGATATTGATGCAGTAATGCATCGATTATTTTTCAGTAAGTTTATACCAATCGTCTGATAAAGAAGCCTTTCTATCAGAGCACATGGTGGATCATGACTGCAAGTAAGCCTATGTCGTCTACACAAACGATACCGTAAAGACCAACTACCACATGCATTAATTAGAAAAATGCAGGCTGAATACATAAATAGGTAGCTGTTAAGGCAGTCGTAGGTTTAATCCTCGTACCATCGTTTTGGGGGGCAGTGGTCCATGCTTCAATCTCAGTCGCCATTATAGGCTTGTTTACCGTCCTCCTAAGCCTGCAAATCACGGAAACAAGTAGTAACCACATCAATATCAAACGTGCAAAATTAGCTAATTTACACAAACAACAAAAATCCATAGTTTGACCATAGGGAATGATCTGACAGTATTAATTAATGTTTCAGTAATAAAAATGCATTGAGCTTAACCTCACCTTAAATCGTAGGCTGGCTTTTCACTTAAAATTCAGCAGTAAGGTGGCTGGTAGTGTAAACAGTCCTTGAGTAAAATTAGAAGATTCTGCAAAAAATATCTCTGTCAAAAATATCTACAAAATATATATTTGCATATGAAGAGCAACACGCACGTTGCAAGAGGAAGCAATAACATGGACAGTGTTTTCAACTTCAGACAGCTCAGAGCAGAGCACGTGACACGGGTAGCGTGAGCCTCATGCATATTAATTACGCTAGTTCTCTGATCCAATAGGACCTTTACAAAGTAGACGAATGAACGAGGCTTGTGGCTCATGAATATTAAATAATATTACGTGACTGGTCCAACGTTCCAGAAAGCCTACAAAGCAACGTCAGCATCACTCATTTAATATTCGCCGTACGTTTCACTAACGGGGAGTGGTGAATGAAGGGGCAGGAATTAAACCGTGTTGCCCAATCTTATAGCAAAGGCAAACTAGACGAAGTTTGACGAGTTTGTTGCTTTGGTAAATACAATTCAATGTTTGGAATTGCGTACATTTTGAAAGCAGTGTGTATACTAAATTAATTTCCTATATTACATAAAACTTCATTTTTTTGTAAGCAGCGATCTATGTGTTCAATACTGCTGAATACAATAACGTATCGAAATAGAAAACGAAAGATTTAAAGCTGAATCATAAAAACGTCTTCAACTACAATTATAGCTTTTATATTCCCCAGTACACCACCAGACGACGCTGTCAAGGTAATACAGTATTTACACTACAAATGTCCCACCCGATTGCAGTAGATTGATAATTCACATTATACATGTCGTCTCTGGAGTAAGTTTTGCCCTTTAATTGTGTTTTTAAAACACTGATGTTTTTAAAGCATCAAAATCAGCTTGGCCTTAGATCTCTTTTTTTTACCATATTAATCTATGCACTTCATTATAATATATTATTTATTATAATATGTTATACGCTAGCGTAAAGAACGTAAAGATTATTTATCTTAAGAATAGAAGAAGAAGAAATAAAGAAATATTTCTTTAAAATATTAAACGTGCGTAAAGAACTGATTAGAATATCAATGTGTTTCTTGAATGCATGGCAAGTCGATTTGGATAAAAGTGTCTGCCAAATGCATACATGTAAATGTTATAAATAAATATTATAATTGTTATTTTACATGAATTAATTTAGGTTATTTTTACACATTGCATTCAAGAAACACAATACTAACAATTAACTAAATCATAGTATCAGTGATTGTTTTCCTTAAATATCAGAAACAGTTTTCTATTACTTGCCCTACAAAGTATGCCTTATTATAATTTAGTAGTTAAACAAATTAGATGTCTAAGCAAGTTGCTCAATGTGAAGCAGACCTCTTCATTATATAATTCTTAGCCTAATTATTTGTTTTTCTTTTGAAAACTAAGAACAAGGAAATTAAGGTGCATTATCAAAAGCTTCTTCGCTTTTCGTGTGTGCTTTTTCGCTGCCGTCAACTAGAAGTAGAAACGTCATAGAAGTTTGGTAAACGCCATTATGTAGGATTGCAGGAAAATAAATTGTGAAAAATTAAATTGTCTAAGCAACAGCAAGGTTGTGTACTGTCTTTTTTTTAGTCATTTAGTAGCCACCCCCCCTATTTGGTGATGTGCACAGCACATTTCTTCATTTATTTCTTCAAATAGAAGAAGGCTACCTCGAAGAGATCCTGACGCCAGATGTGACAGGCTTCTTAGAGGCATCCCTCCTTAGCTGCCACCCAAGAATCGGGCAACTCTGAGGAGATCGCACCCTCCAAAGAGGGTCCTGGAGCATTCCAGGCGTACCCCAGAGAACCCTGGTGTGTGTGCTACCCAAGTACCAGAAGTCAGCCTTGAGAGGCTGGTTCCCTTAGTAGAGTTTTTAGAATATGTACCCCCTCAGATAGAGAGTCAGGCTTTTACAGCTGTTACTTCATTGTTGCCAAGAATGATGGAGGATTGTGGCTCATCCTAGATTTGCACCTTCTAAATCACTCAGTCATGAGATTCAAGTTCAAAATGTTGACTTTGAAGCAGATTGTAATGCAGATCAGGTCCGAGGACTGGTTCGTCATCATCGATCTGAAGGACGCTTATGCACATTTCCATCCTTCCACAACACAGGAAGTACCTCAGGTTCGCCTTTGGGGGGGAAGGTTTACCAATATCGAGTGCTTCAGCTCGATCTAGCTTTCTCACCTCACATGTTCACGAAACACATGAACGCAGCACTAGCCTAGCTGCGCTTCCAGGGCATCAGAGGTCTAAATTATATAGACGACTGGCTTATCCTTGCCCAGTCGACACAGTTAGTGGTTCAACATCGAGATGTTGTTCTCACACACATGAAAGTGTTGGGGTTGAGGTTAAACACAAAGAAGAGTTCTCTCTTCTCTCCAGAGGACCACCTTCCTCGGTGTTGTATGGGACTTAGTTATCATGTCGGCACAGCTTTCCCCCGTGCACATCGATGCGATCCAGTCAACCGTCAAGGAAATCAAACTAGGCCAGTCACTGTAAGACACTTCCAACGTGTACTGGGTCTCATGGCAGCAGCCTCCAGCATTATCCCGTTCGTGTGTTTGGACATGAGGCCGATACAGTGGTGGCTCAGAACCAGAGTGTTTTCCCCGAGGGACAACCCTTTCCACACTATCACGGGGCGATGCCTACATGCCTTGGATATGTGGAAGAAACTGTAAGGGGGCCGCTCAGCTCGGTCAAGACATTATGGGCTAATCTTAGTTCTAATTTGCCTTGACGAATTCATAATGCGGAGTTTTTGTTGGGACACTCCACAGTTTGAATGAATCTGCCACCACAAGCAAGAGCAGCCATGAGCATTCTGATACCTTCCCTTAAATAAATCAGACCAGGACAGGAACTTCTTTGAAGTGTTAAACATAACAATGGACCTTTTGGTTCTTGAGAAAGAACAAAGCTGGACATTTCTAAACTCTTTAACCTTTAACACCTGTGGTTTGCTTCTTATGGGAATAAGACCTTTGTACCAGTCACACTTCGACATTTCAAATGATACCAAAAATGTATAACATTGTATGATAATTTTTCACATTAAACCATGTATTCTGTTCGGTGAGTTTCAGGCCTTTTGGAGAGAAAAGGTGGGGGAAAAGGGGGTGAACATATTGAAATGCAAAAGTGAGATTGGGGTGCTATGCCCAGTAGGTTGTGTCTCTGGGGATGTGTATTTAGACAATGTGTCACAGCGTGTTGCGTCTCAGGAACAGTTTGTCGTGAATAGTCTTGGCCAATATTGTCCACCTTACAAAACCCTGGTCTCTGTCTCAAGGGCCTGTATTGGGAGCTAGCTGTCGACGTGGGATGGATCCGCTATTGACGGATCCATCCCTTACAGGCTGGGGTCTGTAACACGAGCACCAGTTATCCTGGCACATAAACCTGCTAGAGATGATGGCTGTTTGGTGGACGCTTCAGGCATTCCTCCTAGACCTCAGGGGCCTCCATGTGGTTGTCCGGATCGACAGCACAATGGTGGTTTCCAACATAAATCATCAGGGGGGTCTACGCTCACGATCACTATACAAACACTATACAAACTTTTTACAATTGTTTAATGTTAAAATCACAATCATTTTAGATTTATTCAATAAAATCATACAAATAATCACCTTTCACTGAACAAAGTCTTTAAAATGTATTGGATAAACAAATGAACAAATTATTACAAGGCCTCCTACTTTATTTTACTACATGTACACTTGCAGTTCATCTTCGTTCAGCTTGGTCATTCTCAACATCCCATATTATGATACGTAAATTTTTTTTTTTTATCTCACCTGCTAGGCCCTTCCAAAGCATAATGACCTTAACAGAAAGAAGTATTGTTCAATAGTTATTTTTCACTTGGCTACAGAAAACAGATCAGACTTGAGGTAGAGAAAGAAAACAACAGAATAATTTTCTCAAAATATTGATTCACACACACATATGTACATACAAAGAACAGAAGAAACAAAGAAACAGTATGTAAAATCAAAAAGCTCCTCATTTCTACACACCCTTCCTTCAGGGACAAACTGCAGACTGTTCTTAGAACTAATGTATATATAAGATTTATATAAGGTAACCTCTGTAGCTCATACAAAATTAACAGAATTAATCATGTATAAGATGCAGTAGTGATTGAAAAGACATATACACATATGCACTGAAGCACATTCGGGTAACAGATGACAAATGCTGGGACAGATTAGCCATATGGGCATTTGAGCGTCATGCAGGGCCGTATAAAGGTTTCCAAACACGGGCGAGCTGACCAGTGTGTCCAGGGGAACTGTAATACCCATTGGAGTGAGTGTGCTATATCTATTTCCCCATACTAACCAGCCAGCCTTGTCATCTTCATCTTAACGATCACTCATGCTTTTTTTTTGTTGAGAATTTCCATACAAATAAATGAGACAAACAATTCTCTTAAATATTATCCTTCCATCTCCTATTCAGCTGCTCCACAAATCAATGCTCATCTTTCTTCACCTCTGTGTTGTCTTATTTTCTCTCTCTCTCAGAGAGATTCTCAGTTCAGAATCTCAAGCAGAATGTAGGTCAGAAGTCGGTGCCGAGTTACCAATTAGAAACAGCTGTTTTTTTTTTTTTGCAGAGTGAGCGGCGGTCAGCAATTTCTGCTTTCTGTCTCATACTTCTTGTTGTTTCTCTCTGGCTTCTTTCCCCCCGTCTCATTTCCCAGTCTAAAAAATAAAGTGTTACTGTCCCTTTTCACTGATCTATGATAATGATCTCACCTCAGCTCAATATTTATACTCTTTCTTCCCTAAAGGAATATATTGTTAAAAGGAATAGGCCAGTTCAGCCAAAATTGAATAATCTGTCATTATATGTTCAACCTCGTGTCATTTAAAAACTGTATGACTTTTCTTTCTTTCTTTCTTTCTTTCTTTCTTTTCCTTTTCCCCCTGAGGAACACAAAATACCAAATGTAATTAGGTACTGGTAGCTCTTTTAAACTCTTTATTTACTAAAACACTACAGCTCACCTTGGCAGAAATGACTGAACCATTATGCTGAGATTGATCTTTGTAATAAGGAAGTTGATATGGTTAACAAAACTATGGTCATGACTCTTGTCATATATATATATATATATATATATATATATATATATATATATATATATATATATATATATATATATATATATACACATGAGCGTGAATAACTAATTACAGAATTTTCTGTTTTGGGTGAACTGTTTATTTGGCTAACAACAATAACAATAATAATAATAACAACAATAATACATGTAATAATAATAATAAAGTGGAAAGAAAATCCCTGAGAAATTAATAAAATGCATGCGTTGAATGATTTGCAAATTCTGCTAAAGTGTTTTTGCTAAAAAATAATAACTTGCGGTAGCCATCATTTTAATTCAAAAGTTTTAATGATATTTATAACTGACATGGAATCACATTATAGCTGTTAGTTGTTGTTGTTTGCTATTATTGCAAATATATATATATATATATTTTAGTAAATTGTTATTTTAAAAACATAATAAATATGCACATAAAATATTAATAATTTTTTTCTATCACTTACTAAATCTGAAAGTAAACAATCCTGTTATAGCCTGCTTTGAACCTCAGGAAAGAAGCCACTTTGAAAGAACACGGATGACCATTTCAGAGTCGACCGCGCCCTTGGCGTCATTTCTATCCGCCAACTTTGATGGTTTCCCTAAATTAAATATAATAGCTAATCTCATTGTTAAACGTGAATCAGCAAGTTACACGGATACTTTAATGTGATAGTGTCTCAGTAAACGATCAGAAACTTGGTTCTCAAAAACATTTCCTTTCGCTGAGTTCTTCCAGAGACAACTTTGTCACTGCCAGCATAGTTCCATAAACGAGGTTATAAGAAAAGACGCCCAGTATCTCCTTCGGCCAATCAGCAGCTAGTACAGTTGACGTCAGACCAATGAGCGATTTAGGGGTTGAGTCACAAGTACTGTTGCTAGGGCATGGCTTCAACCTTGTTACTATCACTGACTAACCAATCATGTGACATTTCGCAATGTATCAACATCTTTCCTGTGAACTTCTCTCTTTGAAGTCTTTGATTGGATACGATTTTTTTAAAGTTCCGCCTTTCATACTTTTTTGTCACCTGATTGGGTGAAAAAGCCATCAATCGATCTCCAGATTTTAGTTTACGTGCAGACTGCTTTAATTTTTGTCGAGAGTATCTACGACTCGGAATTGAACTGTTCATATCGAGCGTCATCACTTTTTGTTTATTTGTTTTGTTTTTGTTTCTCCCATTTGTTTTAAATGAGTTGTTAATCAGTATTAATACGTTTTGTTTTCGTGTTGTTTTTGTTTCTGTAAATACACCAGGATGGAACTTAATTCTCTTCTACTTCTTCTTGAGGCAGCAGAGTATTTGGAAAGAAGAGACAGAGGTACTGATGATGTCTGTGTGCACAAATACAAAAAAAAAAAAATCGTATTTGCAGTATTTCGTTGTTGGGGTCTAATGTCACTTATAACCCTGCCGGCTGATCAAGTGTATATTAATTCAAGCCATAAAGGACGATGACATCTTGTTACTGTGAGTTACTAAAATTTATAAACATTCAGTGATCAGGATGAGATGACTTACATGTTTCATTCAGCCTCTGTTAAAATGTTAATCCGCATTTATTTGCCGTCAAATGTAACCCGGGGGACAGTAAATTGATAGAAGCACAATTCGTCATTTTTTAACGGCTTGACATGAAAACATATCAAGTGTGTAACTTTCTAACCGCCTTATTTTTGTTCACTGAATCACACAATTCTGTAATTAATGCTGGTTTTGTTTACTTTCACTAGAAGCTGAACACGGTTATGCGTCTGTTTTGCCGTACGATAGCGACTTTTCCAGAAAGAAAGCTAAATCTCCCATTTCAAGAAAAAACCACAACAATAGGTAAATACAATGACATGTTATATTAAGTGATGGATACATTCAAACGATGTTTATTCTACATGCAATCGCCATTTTTGTTGATGGGCTTGGCTGTGTATAAACATTGCCACGCGTACAGCGTCAACTTTCTGCTGCTGCTTTCCCTTTTCCACTGCTGTCTTCTTCCCTTCTACTCAATCATTTCCATGTAAAAGCACGATATATGTCATTAATACAAACTTTTTGTTGTTTAAACACAACTGCCAATTTCATTACATTTTTAGGTGTTTGCCATAAATGCGTGAAATACCTTAAAATGTATATACATACTTCAAATTATACTTGTTTCTGCACTTAAGTTTGCGTACTTAACATTTTTGATCATGCATTCTTGCTCACTGAACTTGAGAAGTGATGTTTTGCTCACAAGTTTACTTTATCAAATATGAGCGTTAATGTGACAGATGGTGACACATGCATATGTCAGACAGTGTGCTTGAAGTAGTAGTTTAGGTGTGGTTAAACCCTCACTGTTGGGTGTGGTGTGAATAGAAGCAAATCAGCTGCTGGAGCGCTTTGACCCCTGGATCTGTGTTGCTGCATTAGCCCCCTTTCCTTACAATGTCAAAGCAAAACAGCAGGAGCCTATGGTACTGCCCTTCCCCCACATATGCATAGAAAGCACTGAAAAAAAGCGAAATTTTGTTGTTTTTTTTATGCCAAAACGTACTTGCTTTACTTTTATAATTGATCCCAAGATTACAAAAAACATCTGATAAAATTATGGATCTTCTGTAGTATTATGTTAAAGCTCTTTTTTCCCCCCAACACCATGTATTGTGCACTAGCTTTGTGGCTGTATTTTTAGTCACGTGATGTTTTTGAAATGAATATAACTTATAACATATTTTGCCATGCAGCCACATTCCTGTCATTTGCATTAACTTCATTATGCATGCTCAGGGACACCTCCATATTAAGGGAGAGGTGAAATCATTATTTTTGCAGTCCCACGTGATGATGCTAGTGGTGCAGAAAGTGCACACTGCAGCTTCGACATATAACAAACAACTGATGCTATGACCCATATATTTTTGTTTTTATCTTGGATTCAGTATAATCTCACTGTTTTGTTTGTTTGTTTGGAGAAAATGTAATTGCCCTGTCGTACACCCCAGCAGCATTCATACCCTGGACTAAAATAGCAATGTGTTGTAGCGTTCTGAATTTCCTCTGCGTCATTGAGCGCATGCTGTTGGTGCTTTATTACAGTGATATTGGCCTAATAGATCTAGTAAGGGAATGTACAATTATTGTGTTTTGCCTTTAATGTAGAATTCTGAACATACCAGTATGTGGGATGTCAAGGGGCAGAGAGCATGAACAGGGTGTCCGCGGGGTTGTAAAAGGTAGTAAAAGGTAGTAAATGAAATCAGACAAAATTAAGGCCATTAAAAAGTAGTAAAAAGTAGTAAACGTTTTTTGACGCGGTATTAAATTTTCGAGCCCAATTTTTTTTAGATATATTTTCAATTTGTGTTAAGTGCAGGCCTTTCTTTTAAAATTCGCGAGGATTTATTTAGATGTTGAAATTAGGACCTGAGCAATATCACGTGAGGTTGTGTTTGTTCGCGCGCGCGCCCAGTGCATTGCGAGCTGAGGTGAGTGAACAGCAGAGTGAACAGACTACACTGCAGCTGAGGCGTTGTGGTGTTTATGTGCGGCGGTAAAGTCACTCTATTCTTCTCCCACTTCAGCGGACACTTACTGTCATGTATTTCGGTAGAAGTGACTTAATTTACGTGTTGTAAATCCGACAGATCAGATTCTCCGATCTGCGACACAAACTATCAGCGAACAAGTTGAATATTTTGAATAAATAAGAGAAACTAAATGCATGCGATACGTTTTTGTGGTTGCTGTGCGTCACTTGACAAGCATGACGCGTCGCCATGGAAACACACACACATAAAACAGCAGTTTTGAGACGTCACAAGGAAAGCATGTCGAATAGCGGCGCGGGGCACAAAGTAACACTTTTTGTTTTTTTAGCCAAATAATGAACAAAGTAATAGGGTTAGACAAACCATATTTTTATACAAACAACATACAAGTCTCTCCTACACATGATCACTGTTTTCATGTTCGTGGGACCTATCGTTTCTGTGCAGTATCTCCAAAAGCATAAAATGAGTAAAATGTTACTTCTTACCCCGTGAGCAGGGCTAGTTGTCACAGACAGAGGGTTATTTGTAACGCATGTTATGCAATGGATGGATTCATGTATTTTTATTTCTTACAAAAAGTTGAGTCTTGATGATCATAAGCAAAACTTATGAATGAAATATTATATTTTTATTTTGTTTATGCTTTGAAAATTAAAACTTTTTAATAGGTTAATACAATGCAAAATATCTGATTATTGATATAGGCTATGCAATGTGCGGCTTAGTTGTAACATCATGTTACAACTAACCCTGCGGTGTCGTGTTTACGGTCTGCTGGCAGTCACTATGTGTTTTTCACATCTTTCAAAATTGTACCATCTTTTAGCCAAGAAGATGGTAATTATTGGACTAACATACTTTCACACACTTTGAAAATCGAAAAACAACTACTACAACAAAAAATATTTACATGCTGCCAAAAGAGCTGGTTCTCATCCAAACTTCGCTGAACTTTCTCGAAAGATGGCCAGAAGATGTGTGCAAACAGTGTGGTGAAAAGCCCGTTAGTACGTCATATTTAATCCTTTGCAACTATCTAAAACGTCTGCGGTACCATTTACCCCGCGTTACTTTGTGCCCCGCGCTCCCCTAATACTGACCTTATTTCAGCAAAATTCATTAATATTTTACTTGATTTATAGATTCAGTATTTTAAATGTATTATTGATGCATTTAAATGTATTTTTGACTGTCTTCTTACTTTTAGTCTAGTCGTCTGATCAGATACAAAACTTTAGTTTAAATGACTCACAAATCAGTGGCGTTTCGACTAGTCCGTAGTGTTTAGATCTAGCAACTAAACACCACTCTTTCAATTCCAACGATGGCTTTGGAGAGCTGTTTAGAAATGTTTCCGGACTCCGACATAGCGAAATCCTTCGCTTTAGGCAAGAATAAGTTTGCTTACATGATCAAATTTGGTATTGCACCATATTTTAAGAAGAAAAACTGGTGGAGACCGTAAACCAAGCAGGGCTGTTCATCCTAATGTTCGACAAGAGGCTCAACCAATCCTAAAAAAAAATCCCTCCATTTTTGGAGGATGGTTATGTTGGTCAAGATAATCGCAGTGACGCTGGTATTAAAAAATATTTTGAAGGTAGTAAAAAGGTAGTAAATTCAACTTAAGAAGTTCCGTATAAACCCTGATGAAAAGCATAACTCATTCAGTAATTTATTCATAGATTAATTTAAACTCAAAATCTGTTGCATTACCTTCTTCAGGTGCAATGACAATTTATTGTGCATTTTTGCTCTTTCACAATAAACAGCATCTTGACCAAGTGCATATGTGACTAAATGCTAACAGACAAATGTGGCTCTTTGATGCTCGTTTTGGACCACATCATTACATAAAGAACATTACCACTATTTCACACCACTTAGTTTTTTCCGCAGTAGATTTTAACAGCATTAGAAAAACATCAAATGGCAGTTGTTCAGAGCCATATATTTCTGCCCCTTTTTATATGCTTTAGTAAAGAGTCAGTGCACAGTTTTTTTGTGGTAAAAAGTCAGCATTCTTAATACTAATTTAATAATTTATTCTTAAATTATTATTATTATTACTAAATTGTTTTTAAACCAAATTTCTATTTATTTCCTGTTCAGGTCATCACACAATGAGCTGGAAAAACACAGGTAAGATCATATCTGGTATCCTACAATTCATATCAACTGTCATTTAAGAAATGCATTTAAGAGGTTTTATATGAAGGGATCATCAACAGATTATATGTAGGTTATAATTTTGGATAGATTAATGCTTTATATATATAAAAAGCCAGTGTCTTGTAGTGATTTGCTAATACGCCAAATGTCATCTATAGACTACTACCATGCTCAACTTAATATCCAATTTGGCAGGTTATGGTTAATAAATTATGTTTGTTTCACTACACAGGAGCCAAAGGTGCCCTTTAGCGTTTTTATTGAGATTCTGCTGCCAAACTGGCTGCATTCAGTGTGAAATATTTGCCGTCAATATACTGACTCAAAGGGCTTGGGAATATTTTCATCATGAAATTATTTGGCTGTAATTGTGTCATCACATGATATTTTGAGGCATGATTTTTACTTTCATTATAGAACGCCTTGGGAATGAGAACGGTTTTGCTACTTTGAATGTATGTCATTGGAATAGAGGCTTTACTAGTTTTGTGAGGAAACAACTGATCATATTGTGAATTGACGGTCTGTCTACCAATCTTCAGTGTACTCAGTGCCATTAAACATTAATTTTGGAGTGATCTGTACTTTAAAACCAAGTAAACACATTGTCCTGCAGTGTCCTTCAAGGGGACAAAAATGCTCTTTGAAATTTCACCTCACAATTCAATGGTTCAGATAAATATATTTAAATGTAAGCTGTGACTGAAAGTCTGTGTTTTTTAGTTAATTCTAGCAAGTGTTCTGAATGGTTGATAAATTCTTTTAAAAAAGTTTCTAAATTGGCTGGTGAGTAAAAACATTGATTTAAATCCTATAGATGAGGTGATAGTTAGCTAAGTAAGAGTTAAAATAAGGTAATTACACTGTGACAGACATTGTTGTGCTGTTTGTGTTTGTGCCAGAGATCGGGTGTTTGTGAGAATTGTGTCCCTTCTGCTGAAATCTTGGAGTTTGCCAGTCACATGGTTAAGTTTGCAGAATTGGTTACTGCTGCTTGGTGAGAAATATGTTCAGTCATGTCCTTCTTCAGAATAGAGCTTCTGAACCATTGACAACACTAGGCAAAGTACCAGGGGGGGAAACAGGAAAACCATATGGACAGGTTTATGACATACAGAAATACAAAGGAGAAAAACATTCCAATGTCATGCAACTTCCTTTTACTGTACTTCTGTGTAGGGAGATCTGATAAAATGTAAGGATTTAGCAAAAAGGTGCCAGCTATGTTTGTATGTGAGATTGTTGTTCGATTATGATGTGCAGCCTAATTGATTTGATTACATGATTATTTGGTAACAATTTATTTTACAGTGTCCATACTACAAGAATAACAGTAAATTAATGTCAAGCAATCCTAAGCTGAAAAAGGCATCCACACATAAGTGAACTGTGAGCCCAGTACTGACAATAAATCAAAAATAAAAGCATTGTAAAAGTTTGTAATAATAACTTACCGGTATTTTATTTATTAATGGAATAAAATATAGTCACTGTCAGGACAGAAACATGATTAGAATTATTTTGTCTTCAAAGCTGTAAATGTATATGTAAAAAAATCACAGAGTGACAAAGTTAGTAAATAAACAACAAAGATGTCATTACATAGAAAAAAATGGCAGGTATATATTTTTTGCAATTATACTCCAACACTTAATGCACAGATATTTTGACATATAGTATAATTTTGTTTTGTTCTATCCATTGCTGTGGTTATAGCTTGCAATTAGATTCAATCATGCATTTAAATAGGGTTGTTAATCCAGAAACATTTAATTGTGTAATTAGCAGCATGAAAAATATATATTTTATTGGAAGTGAGCAAAGATCCCTTCCAATGTAACCTAAACTGAAGCTGTCTACGATGTGCAATGAGTCTCTTATTGACATTGTGTCTATATTTTGTTGGTTATGAAAAAAAGGATTTCTTAGCATGCAGAACGTCTCGGTATGTAACCTTAGTTCCCTGAATAGGGAACGAGACGCTGCGTCTAGCACTGTGGGAACGCCCCTGCGTGAATGCGTCATGAAGCACGTATGTAATCTAGCCAATCGCGTGAGAGGACGTCAGAGCGGGTGACGTCACGAACAAGGAATCTATAAATGCATGCCCTGCCAAACAGCCAGTAGCTGAAAGTGCCTGAAGTAGATGCTGTTGACAGGCACATAGTAGGTATGGCGAAGAGACGCAGCGTCTCGTTCCCTATTCAGGGAACTAAGGTTACATACGTAACCGAGACGTTCCCTTTCAAGGGAACTCGCGCTGCGTCTAGCACTGTGGGAACGATATACCAACGCTGCCATAGCGACAAGTGCATGTCAGATGTGATCACCCTCAGGTGAAGACACCTGGGCCCCAGGAGAGAAGTCTAGGTCTAAGTTGTAGAGCCTAAAGAAGTGTGCAAACAGGAGAGAACAGCCTGCCGCATGACAAATCTACCTCCTGACAGAAGGGCCTGAATGCTGGCCATACCCCTAGTGGAGAGAGCTTGGATTGACAAGGGTTCGGTCAACCCAGCTGACTTAAAACTAGTGAGATAGCCTCGGCTAACCACTCACTCTGCTTGGACACGAGAGACCCCCATTTTGTTTTCGTTAGGGGGCCTAAACATACGAACAGTTGTTCAAACCTTTGTAAGCGTCCAATGCCCAAAGGGCAAGCATAATAGTTCCTGGCGTGTGCCACAGAGGAGACAGGATACCAGGGGGTTTATCCACAACCGTCCACCCAAAGGGATGTGGAAGTAACGAACCAAATAAAACCCAGCAGTGAGCCGGCGTTGCAGGACATCCAGCGCTGTACCATCAGGGCAGCTAACTGGGTCCTGCAGCCGACCACCACATAAAGAAGCTTACTTCAGGGCATAGTCTCCTCATGGCGGGAGCTCTGGAGAAGATAATGGTCCCAACAACCTCAGTTGAAGGACCAGAGTTATGAGTTCGGCCCCCTCAGAGGCTGAACCACACTCGAACAATCTCCAGAACCCCTGGGAGCAGAGGGATCAGGGAATTCTTATGAGGTACCGACAAGCCTCAGCCAAGTCTGAGCCCAAGCATCCATTCCAGAGGAGCTGGATGAGGAAGAGACAGAGTGGACAGAGATGTATCTCGAGACGCCAACAAATCTACCTGTCTGAAACAACCACCTGAGGTGGGGTGATATTCCCTGGGCCTCGGCCCCTACCTCGACAGGATGTCTGCTCCCAAAATGGTGGGAGCTCTGGAGTGGAGAACGGCCTGAGCAACCTCAGTTGAGAGACCGGACCTTATGAGCTGGGCCCCCTCGGAGGCCAAGCCCACACTTCCCACTGTTCTGAGCAGGGGTGCAGTATTAGACCCCCTGCTTGGGACAGAAAGTCCCTCCTGATCGGAATCTCCCAGGGAGAGCCGTACAGGAGGGATACCTCATCCCAGTGAACTTCCAGAACTCCCGGGAGCAGAGCGATCGGGGAAAAACATACAGGGGGTAGCCTCGGCCACCCCTGAGACATAGCATCCAGTCCACCAGGAGCTGGATGAGACAGGGAGAACCAGAGTGGAGAGTGTGAAGTCTCTCAAGACGCGAACAGAACCACTTTGAGCCTGGCCAAATATCTCCCATGTCCGCTCCACCACCTTGGGGTGGAGCCTCCATTCCCCGGGCCTCATTCTCTGTCTCGACAGGATGTCTGCTCCCAGATTGTGTCCCAGGGATGTTAACTGCCCTTGTCGACAGCAACCTCCCTTGGGACCACACATTGCCCATCCAGTGAGGGATGCATCCGTCGTAAGCACTCGGGGACGACAAGGAGCTCCCAACACGGGACACTGGGCCAGAACCCGGGTTTCTCCCACATGTCTAAGGCACGAAGGCATAGCCGCGTAACCTTGATCACGTGAGACAGGTTGCCCCTCGGGGAAACCCCCAGGTCCTGAGCCACCACTGTAGAGGTCTAATGTACAGCAGGCCAAAAGGTGGGCCGTTGGACGCTACTGTCACCAGACCTAACAGTTTCTGGAACTGCATCACAGTGAGTGACTGACACATTGCCCATCCAGTGAGGGAGGCATCCGTCGTAAGCACTCGGCGACAACAAGGAGCTCCCAACACAGGAGACTGGGCCAGAACCCGGGTTTCTCCCACATGTCTAAGGCACGAAGGCATAGCCGCGTGACCTTGATCACGTGAGACAGGCCCCAGGTCTTGAACCACCACTGTAGAGGTCTCATGTACAGCAGGCCAAAAGGTGGGCCGTTGGACGCTACTGTCACCAGACCTGACAGTTTCTGGAACTGCATCACAGTGAGTGACTGCCTCAAAATATATTTGGCAGTAGTCCCCACACTGCCAAGAAAAACGACAAAGGGAACCAGCCCCTCGGGACTGGCCTCTAGTGTCGTACGAGCGGTCAGCTCAGTGCCCTGAAGCGGCGAACCGGCAGGGAACAACCGAACTGATGGCTCAAGGACCCTCCTCGGAGGGGCAAACATCCCGGTGCCGCAATTTTTCCGGGCGGACACTGGGAACAAGTTTGCTGGGGGCCGCTGCGCCCTGAAACACACGAGGTGGCAGGGTCAGCAAGACGGCCCCCTCCGAGGTGCATCGAGAAAGGACGGGCACCGTAGACAGAGGTGAACACTGCCAAGACTCAATGGGGCCAGAAAAACTACCAAGGGAACCGGTCTCTCGAGACGAGTCTCTGGTATTTCCTGAGCAACCAGCTCAGTGCCCTGAAGCGGCGAACCGGCAGGGAACAACTAAACTGGCGGCTCTAGGACCCTCCTTGGAGGGCGCGAACATCCCAGTGCCGCAACGTTTCCGGGTGGACACTGGGAAACAAGCTCGCTGGGGGGTGCTGCGCCCTGAAGCACACGAAGTGGCAGGGTTAGCAAGACGGCCCCCGGAGGGGCATCGAGGAGGGACGGGCACCGTAGGCAGAGGCGAACTCCGCCCGGCCTCGATGGGGACAGCCCCTACATGTTTGTGAGCAGGACCCACTGAGAAAATTCAGCAGAAGTATCACACGCTGCTTTCCTTTTCCTTTATTCTCTGGTGTTTCCCGAGCAACCAGCTCGGTGCCCTGAAGCGGCGAACCGGCAGGGAACAACGGAACTGATTGCTCTAGGACCCTCTTTGGAGGGAGCGAGCATCCTGGTGCCGCAATGTTTCTGGGCAGACACTGGGAACAAGCTCGCTGGGGGCCGCTGCACCCTGAAGCAAAAAAGGTGGCAGGGTTAGCGAGACGGCCCCCTGAGGACATCGAGGGAGGATGGACACCGTAAGCGGAGGTAAACACCACCTTGCCTCGATGGAGACAGTCCTCAGCAGCCCCCCTAGTATAGAACAGTAAAATAACAGCTTAGAAGCCGGACTCATTATCTGGGAGGGGCCCTCTACCCAGGCAGATTTACACTCCCTGTTCCATAACCAGAGCCTGCTCGGGGGTCGCCACTATGGGCAGAACCCCCGTTGTGAGCAGGACCCACTGAGAATATTTAGCAGAAGTATCACACGCTGCCAGAAACTCTACTAAGGGAAGCAGTCTCTCGAGACTAGTCTCTGGTGTTTCTTGAGCAACCAGCTCGGAGGCCTGAGGCGGTGAACCGGCAGGAAACAACCGAACTTATGGCTCTAGGACCCTCCTTGGAGGGACCGCAAATGAGTTGTAAACCGTTTCGCTGGGGACTGCCCTCAAGGACCTGACGCTAATGACATCAAGTCTAATATTTATTTATTTATTTATTTTTACAGTGTGAGGAGCTGAAATTCCTGGGACTGCTCCCGCTCAGCAGCCCCTGAGACCTGAGTGTGTGTGTGTGTGGGGGGGGGACTTCGCAAGCACCCGTATCTCAGTCTCTGAGACAGCAACGTCCAACTCCTCAGAGCTGGATGATTGCAACACTGGCGCCTCCCTCCTGGGTGGAAGTACCACAAAACATGCTTCCAGCCCCAGGGAGAGCCATTAGATCTGAGTAATGGAAAAAGAGATGAGGAAAACCTGTCTCTAAGCCGAACTACAGATCTTGAAGTGTTCCATCAAATAATAAAATATATATATATATATATATATATATATATATATATATATATATATATATATATACATATACATAGACATATTTATATGTGTATATACACACACATTCATTCATTCATCGCATATGCACAGATGGAAAGCTGGTTTTCATTTCTCTTCTTTGTTATATATACATATATCTGAGAAAAACCTGTTCTCTGCTGGCCAGAGTGTACTTCAGTTTAAACCTGGCAGCATAGAAATGATCTAACTCAGCTCCTTCATATTATTAGTTTGTGTTGGAGAACTCTAGATCCTCTTAATTATATATCAATATATACAGACACACATTCTATGTATTACATGTAGTTTTATGCATGTATGTGTACATCTTTAACGATCCAGATCAGCGTTGAGCATAAGCAGGACCGTCAAAGTTTATGCTGATAACATCCAGTCCCTATTGCTGTTAGAACTGGATTGCTGCAGCGCTGGTGCTTCTCCATAGGCGGAAGAAACCGCATAGCGTGCTTCCAACCTGAGAGAAAGCACTGGATCAAACGGGTGAGGGCAGAGAAAGGGCGGCGCCCGTCTCAAACCCCTCCGACAGATCCATTTGCGATCCCTATGTTCTGAAACAACGCTGAGCCTCGGCTGCAGCGGGAACAGAGCTGCGAGGACCGCGAGCCCGAGCGCTCTCCTCAAAGAGCGGCAGGCGCGTGTGGAGCGTTTTCAGCGCGTAGCTGTCATAGTAACACACAGACATCACCCTCGAGTGCTGTCTGCGCCGCTCCACATTCAAACAAGCACACCAAACACATGTGTGTCCCCACCCGAGATTGCGAGGGCAGGGACGAACACATGCCTAGTATACTCTTGTTCTCCATATACTCTCAGATTTAGTTGGTAGACAAACAACAGTAAATATGACAGACAGATAACATATAGCGCTACTGAAGGCACAAGAGCTACTGGCTGTTTGGCAGAGCATGCATTTATAGATTCCTGGTTCGTGATGTCACCCGCTCTGACGTCCTCTCACACGATTGGCTAGATTACATACGTGCTTCATGACGCATTCACGTAGGGGCGTTCCCACAGTGCTAGACGCAGCGCGAGTTCCCTTGAAAGGGAACTTGTCCTGAATAAAATCTGCCATTCTGAGCAGTGTTGACCAGATTCTAACTCAAAGACACTTGAATGGCCATTGCGTTCAACAGATATGTCTGTGGTTGGCTACAAAGCCCAACATTACAAAAATACAATTATGTGTAATAGAATCGGATAACATGCTTTAAATGTAAAAAAAAAAAAAAAAACAGTATTCTGCAGCTCCTCTATTTCCAGTCTGTCTAAAACGTGCTGAATTCTACATTGCCCCTCCTACCCGATAAGTTCAGAGTGCTCTGATTGACCAGCTGACCCAGATTGATTCGCTAGACACCTCCAACGTATGTCGGAAATGTTAATAATGCCGTTGGTTCAAGCGTAACAATTCGAGCCTCAGGAGCAGCTTTATAAATACATTTTAAAGGGTTAATTTACTCAAAAATGAAAATTCTGTCATTATCTACTCACCTAATCATGTCATTCCAAACCCATAAGACCTCCATTCCTTTTTAGAACACAAATTAAGATTATTATTTTTATTTGAGAGCTTTCTGAACCCCCCCCTCATAACATCAATGGCATTAACTCCATTTATGATTAATTTTCTCCACCATGATGGATTCACCATTGTAATTAAATTTCCCTCTTTATTAAACTTGTAAGATGTCAGCTGTCTTTATAAACTGCTATATAGAGAGACGATTACTGATCAAGCAGGCAATGAAAACAATGTGGATGGATTTCATAAATACAGTAATACCTCGAGATACGAGCATCTCTTCATACGAGTATTCCAAGATATGAGCAAGCCTTCCGGCAGAGTTTTGCTTCTAGATACGAGTAAATTTTCGAGATACGAGCACGCATACTGACACCCTTTAACTTCAGTATTCACTGACTTCTGTATGCGTCGCCTGTGAGCAGCTGATTTTCTCTCCATTTTTTTCATTATTCTTCATAATAGCGATAAATTCTAAGAAAGTGAGTAGTAAGGATGGTAGTAAGTGAGAAAAAGAAATGCATGATGACCATTGAAATGAAGCATGAAATTGTGGATAAACATGAGCGCATTGTCCGCGTGAGTCATCTCGCACGCACTTATGATCGCAGCGCACCCACGATATGTACCATCCTAAAGCAGAAGGATGTTATCAAGAATGTAAATCCTTCCAAGGGCGTGACGATTATATTGAAGTTATGTTCAAATATGAATGATGAGATGGAGAGGCTTCTGTTGTTGTGGATAAAGGAGAAGCAGATCTCCCTTGATAGACATTTCGTTAAAAGGTCTGCGCAAAGTGAAAGTAAGGATAGTCAGGCAAAAAAAGGTAAGAAAAGTGATCAAAAGTAAAGAATACAAATCGAAAAAACAATCAAAACAATAATATAAAATAGAAAAGTACAAAATAAAACGAAAGCTAAGTTCAGTAATGCTTAGTTCCAGCTATTCAAGAAAATTACAGTTTTTTTTCTAAACGAAAAAGGTATGAAAAGTGATCAAAAGTAAAGAATACAAATCGAAAAAAATCAAAACAATAATATTAAATAGAAAAGTTAAAAAATATGTAAGCTAAGTTTTGTTAATTTAAGTTATGTAGTGTTCCTGTAATGAATGTGTCTCCGTACCAACCCATTCGCTCCCTCCTCCGCACCTGCCGCTACTGTCCTTAAAAACGTGTAATTAAAACCACATTTTATTTGATGTCACACATGTATCACACTGTATACATGTAATATAATTGTGTGTGTGTGTGTGTGTGTGTGTCTATACCAATAAAAAAAAATTTCCCCATTGTTACGGATCTGGAACAGATTAATTTGTTATCTATTATTTCTTATGGGAAAACATGATTCTAGATACGAGCAATTCGAGTTACGAGCTCTGCCCTGGAACGGATTATGCTCATATGTAGAGGTATTACTGTATACCATACCTATAGATATATTTCTAGTATAAATTAATGTAATCTGGCAGCTGTCACAATATAGCTGGCGTGTGATGCGGAGAGGAAACACGGAGCACGGGATCCAAACAAAAACACTTTTATACAAAACGAGAACAGAAAATGGCACATGGGAGTGCAAAAACGCGGCATGGAAACTCAGGAGGCATCCACGCATTGACTAAACAACATAACGTTGATAAGAGACAATGACATTGGAGCACATGATGGAATAAATAGCCAGGAATAACGAGTAAACACAGAACAGCTGGTATCAAACTGGGGGGAGTGCGCAGTGACCGACTGTTGTCGGTTGCGCGATGCTCTGCTCCTAACAATAAAATGGACGTAATTGCATTTCCATGGGCGGACCGATACCATTTGATCCGCGATATGATCCGCGGACCGGGATTTGGGGACCACTGCTCCACCGAACCCCTGAGACTGACTCACCGAACCCCTGGGGTTCGATCGAACCCAGGTTAAGAACCACTGTTCTAGTAGGTAGGTCACCAGGACTGGAGCTGGGAAGTACTCACACTTCTCATCCAGTTTTCTGATGAGGAAACACTGCCTCCCTTGCCTCCTTGGAGGAAACGCCTCTGCTTTAGAGTTATTATTATCCTTGATTATATCATGTCTTAGAATATCTGAAGGCAAACAAGGTCAGGGTTTTCTCTAATATCTGAGCCACAAAAGACAATAAACATAAACTAGACTTCCTAGACATAAACTAGACTTAATTAATAATTAAAAAAAAAGAAAGAATGAATGATTCAATGACAAATACATTTTTAACCGTCACTTTTCGCCACCTACTGGTAACGATTTAATTGATATTAGTTATTTGAAGTGCCAAGTTACTATCGAAAGATGATTTGTTCTATTTCCTTAAGTAGAGCGTTTATATCTGAACTATAAACTTTTATTCCAGTACGTCTGTGATAATTTGAATATTTGTAACACAGAAATAATGATACTGTGTAGTTGAAGACTGTTTCATACCTAGATAGCCCAAACACTGTTACCATTTAGGAATAATATTGTGTGGGTGTTTGAATCGATATTGTGATTTATTTTTTATTATATATATATATATATATATATATATATATATATATATATATTACAATTAATTGTGCAACTCTACTTCTGTGTGTGGTTTTAGTGACAAAATATTTCCAACCTTGCTTCCACCAATGTTTATGCTTTCAAGTTCGGAATCTCGTACTTCTGAGTCTGGTATTCGTGATTACAACTTTGTAAATCGGAAGCATCACACGGAGGTAGCCTAAGCAGACAGAATGAGTTTATTGTTCACAATATAATTAACTACTTCTGAATTATGAAAATTATTAATTTTCTATCCAAGCTATCAAAACTAAATGTTTGGGTTACATATAGCTAACCATGAAAGTCAACACAGCATGCAACAACACAGGTGGACAAGAGAGCGTGCAGCCCAAGCGATAGATGTACATCCTCCAGAATGCCTTGATAGTGTTGAGACTTCATTATGCCCTGCACAGTTTAAAGGAACCCTGAGCAAGATGCAGCAAAGCAGCCCTACAACATAACCAAGCTGCTTCCATATTTAACAGTAGGAATAGTATTATTTTCTTTGAAAGCTTAATTTTTCCGTCTGCTAACCAGACGTTTTGTGCTTTGCCAAAAAGCTCCAGTTTTATCTTATCTGTCTAGAGGACATTCTCCTAAAAGCATTTTCGCTTGTCATTATGCATTTGAGCAAATTTCAGTCTGACTTTTGTATGTTTTTCTTTCAAAAGTGGGATCCTCCTGGGTCTTCTTCCATGGAGCTCACTGTTGCTCAAAAAGCATCGAATGGTACGATCCCACACTGATGTGCCCTGACCTAGAAGTCTCAGTTTTCCTTTGATTGAAGATTGAAGGCATGTGTGATACTAATTTAGCAAAACCATTAGTTTGAATCATCACTATAATACTATTATTTGTATTCTTTATACCAACAAACACTGCTGAATCTCTGTTGAATAAACATTAATATATGTTCACACTTAAAAAAAAAAAAAAGTCTGACATAGCAAAGGCATGCAGATATACATGAAACAATCCCAATTTATTCAGTTTTCAGTAAGAATTAAACTTTTTTTTTTTTATTTCTTTATTAACTGTAACCAACAAATTTGTCCACATCTGTATGTCTTGATGGTGGATCTGCTTGTTTGGAGGAAGTTTGACCTTTCCCACCCTGTTTATGTTTACACACGTGTGCAGATATATGCATGTTTGCTGATGCAGGACCTTGTTTTCTTCCTTCTGCAGTGTACATTTATTGACTTGAATGTTCTATTTCTCGTGTGCCCTGCTTTGTTGTGGTTTATTTCCTGTATGTAATATGTGCAGCAGCATGTCTTACATGCTCACAGCAGGATGTCTGTGAATTTATTTACAGCAGCAAGTCTCTGCTCTTGCTCTGGAGCAGAAACAGCAGCGTAGCAATTGGTCTATTCCACCAATACCAAATTCATTAACATTGCCACATCCATTACATTACATCCATTGTCTACATTACATGGTTTGCGAACACATCTCCTCACCGCCAAAACTACAGCGTCACATTCGATCCGCGGCCCGGTACCATTTGATCAGGCCGCGGACCGGGGGTTAGGGACCACTGCCCTAGCCCATCCCTAGTCAGTAGCCTACATTTAAAAAGTAATCTCTATGCTGGAATGGTCAGCAAAGGTCTTTGTTGACATAGTAAACCAGTTCACTGAAGATGTGTCTGAACCTGCAACTTTACTGATAGCATTTGAAATGGAATTTATGCTGTGACTGTAATTCATGTGTTACCCAGCATTCCTGTCATTCTCAGATCTGCAGGTTGAACTTTTCTGAGCAGTTCACTTTGTACAGTAATTGGAATTGCTTTGTCTTTTTTCAGCCATGTAAAATTGCGTTCGTTTGGTCATCAAATCATATGTAATCATGCGCATGACAAGAAGGCAGTGAGATGAACCAGGTTGATCTGTGAACACTAAAATACAGCTCACAGTTTACAGTGTCAAAGACTGGAAAGGTGGAGGGCTGTTTGTGGTGAATGCTGGTGAATGTTTTAAAAGCCACAATTGTAAGTTCTAAAGAACTGATACATCAAAAACAAAGCATTTATGTTTTGCAATACTATTAAAAATAGTTAACTTTAATGGGGGCTATTTTATAAATTTAACATTGGAATACACACAATGACATCAAACGGTGACAAAATATTCAAGAAATGTAAATAATTTTACAAATTATATTTTCCTTACCTTATTCTTTGGTACAGTGAAATTATTGTAAACTCCATGTTTAGTAAAGTTGCTTAGGATTATTATGTATCGTGACAGGTGACAGAATAAAACTGACTTGACTCGCGCTGTTTGACCCAGAATTCAGATCATTGCACTTTCAGTAAAATCTGATTTTCAGGAGTTGAAACCTTATTGGATATTTCAGAAAGGTATATGCATTGGCATGCAAAGTTTCAACATTATTCATTGAAATTATACATCTGCACTATTTCTGTGAAAAACAAAGCTCAATGCCCTGTTATGTTAATAATTTACAGAGTTATGATGATGTAACATCTGGTCTATTTCAAATACCCGCTGTGTTAGCAGGCACACTGGATCTAATAGTTTACCAGCCTTTCTTTTACAGCTGTTGAGATATTATTCTGATTGCAAATTAGTTGACCTAGTTTGGTAGCAGCTTATGTGATACCAGTTGCTTGAATAAAACAGTAAGTTTAATTACAAATTAACTTGGGCCATTGGCTAACAGAAGTTAATCAGTTTAGCATATCATTTCTAAGTTTCTATGTATGGGTTTGGTAAAGCCACAGAAATACATTTCCGCTTCCATTTCAGATTACTCATATTTGTAAGCATATGTTTTTTGTAGATGAAGACCTACTTTTTGTACAGTTAAGCATTGGCTGTAAAGTTGTGCGTGGAACTTTTCTCTCTCTCTCTCTCTCTCTACGTCCATTTGCAAGGTGTAAAAAGGACCAGCCTGGCTGAACACATTGTTGTCAATAGCCTCTTTCTCCAAAGGGGGTCACTTCCTTCAGATTAGTGCCCCAGTCTGCCTCAGTCAACTCATTCTGCTGGGCTCTAGCAAAATCTATTTGAGGCAATTCAGTTTATTCAGCAACCGTCTTGTCAACTCATTCTACAGCTAAATTTTATATGCTTTAAGTGGAAGAGACATTAGTATGTCAGTAACGTCTTAATCGCAGATAAATAAAAGAATGAGAACAGTATTTTTTTTTACTGAAAAAGCATAAACAAAAATTAATATTTCTTTAGAGTATAACACCACAAAGACTTCTTACTTGTTTGAACAATTATCTTGATATGGGAATATGTATTCCAAGATATATTAGTTTTGACCATTGGTCAGTTTCATTTCACTTTTTTTTGTTTGGTGTGAAAAAACGTATTTACTGAACATTTTGTCTTCCTCAGTTGTGACAGGTTTTCTGTCTACAAAAATCCACTCATAGGTCAAACAAAAACAAAAAAATGTCTCTGCTCTATAACATGACATGTCTTATTATCTGTGGAGCCCTGTGGAGTTTTTTTGTAGTGTCTTGGTCAAAACTTGCATAAAAATGTAATTTCAGTCTAGTTCTTTAGTCAACCCTGCTTGGATTCAAACATGCAACCTTTATGTTAGCAGCCCAAAAAAGCCTGAATCTGTAGTTAAATTCAAAGTTTATTTCAGGCTAATACTCAACCTGTTCTTTATTTGTTGCAGACGTGCCAAACTGCGATTGTACCTGGAGCAGTTGAAACAGCTTGTGCCTTTGGGTCCTGATAGCACCCGTCACACCACACTGAGCCTGCTCAAACGCGCCAAAATGCACATCAAGGTACAAAAAAATAAGTATCTTTCTGGCAATGTCATTGTTTACACAGCAGTAAAGAGTTTAGAGCAGCTTAAAGCAGTTACAGTCAGGGGGGAAGTTAATCAGGAACTGTCTACAGGAAGTTTGTCACTCTTCATGTTGCAACTCAAATGACACACAGTTCCTTACATGGTAGAGATGGTAATGTACCTCTGCTTAAAGTTATTCTTTAAATCAAAGTCTTTTTATTCTTGTCACTTAAACGTTTATGCATGTGATGCATCTGACAGTTCTCAATAATTCATTATTTGAGGCAATTTCTAAATTAAGATTTATATTAATATTGTTTGATTGTATGAAGTTAAAATTGTCAAAGTGCTACAACTGTTCCGATTTCATCAAGAAAGAAAAAAAGTCTCATTAATAGAATGACATGGTTTAAACCATATGTATTTCTTTTGAATGGATAAAATCACCCAATCTAGCTGCAACAGCAGCCTCCCTCAGGTCCCAGTAGGAAGTTTTATTTAGGGGTTGTTGTTGGTTTACCTGCTAATAAAATGAAAGTAAAATATACAAACAAGATTTACTTGCTTTTTTACATTCAATAAAGCAAGCAGTATTTGTGTAAATGTCATAAAATCATGTCTGATCTGATTTAATGGTCAGAAGCTATAGCCTACATGATAAAGAAAAAAATAATAATTTTATAAATACGGTTTATTAATCTGTAATATATTTTTTTCAAACAGATGATGAAAATAACTTGAATCCAAGGAGCTCTAAAAGAATTGTAGAATTTTTATCAGAGGCTAAAGGCGGCATCCTTCAACTGAAGTCACGCCACCCGAGCTTCATGTTTTGATGACTCCATTGCTGTAGACCATCTACAAAAGTTAAATCCACAAATGAAACATTTAGCTTACAACTGTATCTGTCTGAATAATATTTTTTTATTGTTGTTATTTTCAAAGCTTTCAATGTACATTAAAATAACTTTATTAACATTTATTTGGTACTATCAAGTAACTTTAGTAATTTCAAATAGGACCTGAAAAAATACAGTTTTATAAAATACTCAGATGTACAAATGTTCAGACTCCATGCAATATTGGCCCAAATCTGAAAAAGTGGTGTTATACTCCAAATCTTGCCTGTGTCCTCCTCATCGGCTATGCTCTCATTTGCTGGCTTCCGCAGCACTTCACTGCATAGATTTAACTTGTAAATGTTGATTTCCCGTGTTTACTTCTGTATAATTCTGTGCTGTGTGCTGTCTTTGATATTGTTCTTTTGCACATGCAAGCCGGTTCTCAATTGGGAGCTGTTCAGGCTTAAATCTGATATTGGCCACATTTAAAAAATAATGTGAACAGCTAAAAAAAGAAAGAAAATAAATCGGATATGAGCAATAAATCAGAATTGAGCACTATGGGTTTCACTGTAAATGTAGCCTAACTGAAATTAAAAAAGAGAGGCTTGGTGTTATTTCCATGCAAATTAAAAAAGATATGTGTATCCGTTTTGGCTATCAGCAAAATTTGGTTGGAAAATATCCACATATTGAATATTGGCAAAAATCCAATATCATGAATCCATATTTGCGTGACAATACTAATAGTTTTTGTTTTTGCTGCAATATAAAGACTTTATCATAATTTGGTATTATTAGAATTACAATTAGGAATTTAATTTTAGGAGTTTTAGAAGTATTCATATTCTAGTTTCAAGATTTAAAATACCGTATTTATTCGAGTATATCGCGCACACGTGTATAACGCGCACCCCTAATTTTTGATTAAAAATCGGTATAAAATTGTTTCACACCAAGCATTGTAATTGACAAAAAACGTTGTTGAACACGTGCAGCCATGATGAAAACATTTATTTATTGTATAACATATACTTATATAACATATATTTATTGACAACATAAACTAATGAACACAATACCGAAAGAGAATTACCGGTAAAAATATTTATTTAAAATCCTTCGACGTCAGATTCCTCATCAGAGACACTAAAGAGTTGCTCCCATTCTTCTGGAGTTAATTTTTCATCAGTGTCTCAGTTGGCAGGAACATCTGTTTCTTTGGTGTCTTCGCTTTCATCTGCGTCTGAATGGATGAGGAAATGAAGCGGCGAGGGGACGTTTTTTTAATCTCGCCCTCACGTACAGTGAGAGGCTGCAGCCTGTGTTACGGGATGTAATGTATCATGCAATCAGCAATCGATTGCTTTGGGCTATGTTGCGGTTGTTGCAAACTAGACTGAATTGGGGATGGGGGTTGGGGTGAATGTGAAAAAAATACTTTGAAATGTTTGAAAACTTGAAATGTATATATTAAGATTTAAAAAAAATAATTATTAGGTATACAAGACTGTTTCTTCTAGGCGTAAGAGAACTTTTACGACACCTTTAAAACAGTCATTACTTTGAACATTCCTTAAAAATTGTGCAAAAGTTTTGTAAAACACTCTTGTAAACTTTTCTAAAAACTAGATTTTTTTCTTTGTCTTTTATTTGTCATGGACACTCTTGTATGTTACTAACGCATTTAAATTTGCCTGATGAAAAAGGGCGTAATCTTCAGTGGAATGAAATGTGTTCAGTAAACTGTCAACCTGGTAGCAAGTCTCTGTTGACCCTTTTGGTTCTTTCCTGTTTGTTATACAGTATTTCAGCTTGCCCTGTCTGGTTTCCTGTCATGCACCATAGATCTAGTTAATGTGATCGTTTCCCTTTTTAGCTCACAAAAATAGTCAATTTCTGGGCACTGTGCATGCTCAAGCCGAGTAGTAGATGTAGTGTAGTGTTTCTGTGTTCTGTGGTTTGATCAGTGGAAACATATGCTCTGCAGAAGCTGGAGGAACAGGACAGGAAGGCTCTTAACATGAAGGAGCAACTGCAGAGAGAACATCGCTACCTCAAAAGGCGTCTGGAGCAGCTCTCTGTACAGGGCTTAGAGCGCATTCGCACTGACAGCATGGGCTCCACCATCTCCACTGACTCTGAGCAAGGTATGTCACAGCTGAAATATCCTGATGTATGCTGAAATACACTTGAATGTGAAATGCATCCAATAAAACCTTTAAAAACTAAATTAATTTACACTTTCAGCAATTACACATACTGTTACACATGCTTCAAATTTAGAATATTGCACATAAGACTGTACGATGGTAGTTGATTCTAGATTGTGTTATCTATATTGATCTACAGTAATACCTTGAGATATGAGCATAATCCGTTCCAGGACAGAGCTCGTAACTCAAATTGCTTGTATCCCAAATAATTTTCCTCATAAGAAATAACCTAAAAAAAATTAATCCGTTCTGGCTTAATCTAAAAAACTCACGGTGCAGGTGGGAAGGGACCTTATTGAAAAATGAAACAAAACTCAAACCCAAACCACCCTGAGGGGGAAAACCATAACAAGACTGACTCAAGACAGGATGCAAGACACAAACGACGACTAGAAATGACAACGAAGCGACACAGGACAGCAAACACGAGGGGAATAAGTAGGCACAGGAGGAAGGGTAATTGAACGGGAAACAGCTGGGATAAATAAAACTAATGACAATGAAACAAGACAGGCGGGGTAACAGTGACAGGACATGAACACGGAGCCAATGCGAACGTGCATCGCTGTGTATTCACATTAAACAAAGACGGCGCGCAGCTGGTGAAATCCAAACTGTGCGCGTCATGAAAACACAACATGAAACACGAACAGCGTGCTTGCAATGATGCACACAGACCCGAGGGAACGCGGAATCAAGCAAGCCCAAAACTGCGGCCACTCACATAACATAGGACGAATAGAGGTGATGAATGTCCGAACCCCGACACAAACCGGAACTAGACAAGACCAGTCTCTTGGTCCGACATCATAAGACATTACACAGACAAGCGCGTGCGCGGCTGCAATCCTCGAAGCCGTGCGCACACACCAAACACGAGAGATTACGGTAGTGTCAGAGCTCTGCCACAAAACCAAGAAATAACTAGAAATGTGGCAGAACCCTGACAATATAAGGATTCCTGTCATATAAAATAAAATGTGGTGATGATACAGTAGCGGCATGTGCGGAGGAGGAGGGAGGGAGGGATTACGTAGATAATTCAAACACAATATGGAAGTGTAGTATTTCTTCCATATTGTAGTGTAGTGTATGGGATATCCTCAGAACCTCATATTTATTATTATTGAACACACATGTACTCCTGAATCACTTTTCACTCCTGGTAATCTCCCGGCCCTCTAGTGGAGATCATTTGCAATTACCCCATAAATGAAGCGGCTTGAGCTGCTCTGATTGCTCGAACACCTAGTGTCCGCGTCTCTAAGCGTGCTCATATCTCAAATATTTACTCATATGTTTGCTCGTATCTCGGAATACACATATGTCTGGACGCTCGTATCTCAAGCTATTACTGTACATATACTTTAAGTGCAAAGTTGAACTGGAAAATTTACAAATTTCTGAATACCTTTGAATGTTTTGAGGTTCTATGTTTTGCTCTTCTATACACACACACCATATATATATATATATATATATATATATATATATCACACATCAAATATACAAGTACTGTTGATTACCCCTTAAAATGTATAAACAAAAAGGTAGTGGGTTTATGGTAAATACATGTAAAATGGAACAGCGGTAGGTAAGTGGGCAGCACTGCAAATACTGATAAGCACGCTATTTCACAAGCATAACCCTTTTACATAAGTCAACATTATTGTCTGTGGTAATCGACAGACTCTTAAATTTGCCATCTTATATTTTGCCACAGAATATTTATATTTGGGATGATTGATTCATGTGTAAACATCACTATAATGAGATTTTATTTCCGTGTGTTCACAGAAGTGGACATTGACATAGAGGGAATGGAGTTCACACCAGGTGAGGGTGATAGTGTGGACAGTGTTAGCGATGGTGAGGACCACTACAGCCTGCAGAGCAGCTCCAGCGATGGAGGCCACCATTCACATTCCCACAGATTACAGGCTCACATCTGCTAGGCCGTGTCAGACCGCAACAGTATGCCACCTCCAACATACCCATCAGCCACTCCCAGCTGGCAGGAAACACCTGGTTGTCTTCCACTCCTCAGAAAACTCTCTCTCCCATCTCAACCCTTGCAACACTTTATATCAGACACCCCACCCCCACCCCCATCCCACAAATACACACAGACAAGCAATATGTGGTTTTAGTAAGATCGTGTGGTGTGGTAATGCAGTTTTAACTTGTCTGTTCTGCTGTTGTGTGAAACTGTGGCTTTGTTCCAAAATCTAGTAACTGCCTTGCTGTCTATCATTTACATAGGTTGTTCTTTCATCTAAGGCATTATCCTAACTGAAAGTCAGCAAAATTATAAAAATGCTCTATATAAACTCGCTTATGTGCGTCACTCAAATTGCGATAACATCAGTGAAATTTTGGAATTAAAAAAAAAAGTTGTGTTGTGAATCCGAGCCTTTACAAATTAAATTTCACAAGGCCGTGTGATTTTTGGTTGTTTACACATTGGCACAAATGTTCGGTCACATGACAAAGATCAGAGATTGTTGAATAAGTGTTATCAAAAATCGACACAAGATCCACTTTTTGTATCTGCTCTTAGCCACTTCCAAATGTATTTTTAATGCGATATGTCTGATTCACATTGGAATTTCAAGCCACCACATTTGAGGGCTGCACATTTGTCTACAAAAATAACTTTTCTTAATGTCATATTATGAAACGCATGTGCCTGTATACGTTCACACAAAAACTATTTTATTGAAGCAGAAACTTTCAATATAATTGAGAGATTGCACACACATAGGAACACAGATTTTCGTTTTCGGCCCTTTCCGTTTTCCCGGTGAATTTTCAAAATAAATTAGCTTCACTACCGAAAGCTACTTTGTATTTTTCAGAAGCAAGATGATATTATTGCTGTTTCTGAAACAATTAAACTCTCAGCTTCACTATATAAATTAGACACAAGTAAATCACATGTACAATCTCTTTATCTAATTAATTCAAATAATCTTGCCGCACTACTTTATAATGAGCTGTAGATATAAGTTACAAGTCATGTCACAAGTGACTCTAAACAAGTGGGACAAAGATTTGGATATGATATCACATGCGTATATTAAGCATTGCCGTGTAAATATAACCTTTGCCTGTTCCAAAAAGTTGTGAATTAGACTTTCATACTTAAAAATGTTGTAGAGCTAGGCAGCTAGTTTTGGGAATGGAGCTTGTTTGTGTGCCACTTGAGTTTGTATAATGGGCTTGAACGGAATTCTTTTGTGTTTCTTGAAACTGCAAGTAGTAGCATCAGGCACATTTATAGACTCCTTAAAAGACAAATGAATAGGGAGCAAAAGACTAAAACTTCAGGGCACTTCTAGGAATCAGTTGATTCTATTTCAGATTTAAAAAATGGAAGGCCTTTTATATTCATACCACTTAGTTAAATTTACCTTGGTTCATTAATTGGTTACTTTTTTTGTGAAAAAATAAATAATATTAATAATTACTTATGTAATTAAAGCACTCAGAAATGGTGCTGTCCAAATGCAACACTATAATGATGTAGCAGTAAACTTGGAAAGATACAGATTTCTATTGCAGTGAAATTATACTGGACCAAGCCTAAAAGACTTGAGAAGTTTTTTCATCTTTTCACTTGTTGTGTTTAGAGAGAGAGAGAGTGTGTTTGTGTGTATCCAGCAATCAAACTGACAAGTCAAAACTGTATCACTACATGTGAAGGTATAGGGATGGGAAAAGCTCTTTGTCACGGTGTTGGTACAATCTGAAAATTATATTGATGCTTTTAGTCCCTTGTCTTTCCCTGTAACTTACTTGCAATAATTTTTGAATGCCTTTATTCTTCAGGAGTATATATGCAATGCAGTGTGCAATATTCAGTATATAAAAGAAAGTTCTTTGTGCAGAGAATTCCAACTGTTCAGATAGTCACAGTCTTTAAAGCAGGTTAGACCAAAATAAATGAAAAAAATAAATAAAAAATATAATAATAAGCAAATGTACATTTTAAAAAGGAAGCCAAAAAAAAATACTGGTGATTTTAATAAGTGTAGTTTATATTTTCTGTAGTAGCTTTTGTATTATATTTTCCTAAACAGTCCTTGATTAAAAGACAAATAGAAGAGTATTTGTCTACAGAACATCAGGGCAGGATAATGTTTGGGAGAACTCTGCCATTTGTCACTTATCTCCAACTGTCATGCTGTGCCTTGACTGGTCATATCCCTTTTCCTCCCCCCATTTCTTTGACACATCCCTCCAGCCCTACTCAGATCATAACTTGCCAGCCACCCCACAGCTTCCATCCTCAGAATATACTCTTCTTGAACCTTTGGCACAAAGTGACAAGAAACGTTGGTTAGTCACCTCTGACCTCCATCTTTTAACTCTGATTATGTGCTTTCCATTCTGCCATTCAACATCATCCACATTAGCGACACTGTTCATCTCCTCTTGTGGCAGCTCACCCCATTGAAAAGCGTTATCTAATCAACTTTGCCCTTGAGGCTGTTTTTTTAATTTTTTTATTGTCCTAATGCCTCAGATGTGTTTTGTATTTCAAACAATGAAGTTGAAGACCTTGGGAGAAGAGCATTCGAATCAAATCATTAATGGCAGCTTGAATCCTCCCCACCCTCTCCCAATGGTAGTTCCTGTTTTAGTGTTAAAATATTCTTAAAATGATAATAGTATTCGATCCTCTGCCCATAAAAGCAAATACACAGCAATATGATTATTTTGTTTGTAAAGGGGTGGAGACTAGGTGTATTGGTAAGCAGCACTGTTTCAATACTATGATGCATATTGTGACCAACTCATTGATTTTTCTTTTTATTGTTGTTGTTATTATTGTCTCTCTCCATTCTCTGCAAACACTGAAAGGAGGGAGCATGTTTTTTTTAACTACTTTTTTAAAGCTATTTTTTTTCATTGAAGAGTTTACATTTATGTCATGGAAATACATGACTGTTGTAGCAAGACTGTTCTTTTTCAATGCGTTCCAGTATGTTGATAAAGTGAATTGTTAAAATAATGGGGAAAAACCCCCAACAACAACTCTTGCACAGAACCTCCCATTAACATGATTTGATCGAGATTTCAAAGAATTGTGCATGAGATTTTTCCAAATCTTTAAGAGATTGTAGCTTTCATTGGCATTATATAAGAATCATTTCACATATCAAATATGTGAAATCAAGCTGAAGTCCACTTCCATTGTGGTGAAGGAAATTCTTGTGACAGTGACAAGGCTATTCAGGGGCTGCAGGGTTTTTGTAAGCTTTAAAACACTAAAATGAGTGCACACATAATTATGTGAAAAGGTGTCCAAGGATCATAGATGTGTGGTCTATCACTCAGCAAAAAACAAACAAACAAAAAACTCTTTCTGCAGAGTATGTTTGAGCTTACTTAAAGTATGTTCATCAGGAATTTTCAATGGCATGGAGACATGAGTCTGGGAGACGAGGCTACTAAAAGAACAGACCAGAATGACAAGAAGAAAATGTATAGCTATATAAAATTCCTTTTATCTTTGTTATACACATAAAAAGCTCTAGAAAAAAGAATTTCCAAAAAAAGTATTCCTGCCATATAGATTTTATTAGATATAGACTTATTTTTCTAACCCCTTCCAATTTTGGGAGTTATCAGGTGTACTATCAGATTTATATCTTTATATGACTATAGGTTTGTGACCCATATTTTCTGCTCACTTTTCCTCTCCCCTGCTTTTATTTGTTTTGTGTTCATGGTGCAGTTTGTTGACAGGTCAGCATGTGTGGTGTAGCTCGCAGAACGCTTGCGTTTTAGCATGAGAAAATCTTGAGGAAAGACTGCGAAGGGAGGGTTCTGTGCCAGAGACCTGTGAAAAGTTTTCCTTTTAGAAAACTAGTATGCATTCAGATGTTGTATAATATTGTAAAGGTGTTTTTTTCTCTCTCTTTATGTGTGTGTGTGTGTGTGTGTCTGTGTACGTACACACATTTACCTGGTGCTGGCTATGAGCCCACACTCTTAAGGTATGATGTATTCTTGTATTGTAATATAAATAATTAAAATGTTTTATACATAGTGGGTCTAAAGTCATTATTTGATTGTGTTACTGTGAAAATATAGGTTTGTAATATAAATCATTGTTTTCAGCCCTGTGGAGATTGACTGTACTGTCTTTCTTCTAGTGAAATAGTTATGAAAAAAGAAAAACTGAAATATCTCATGTCCATTTCTTCATTGAGATGGTTCAGCACCTTCATTCGAGTCCAGCTGTGTTTGATTATACTGATTAGACTTGATTAGGAAGGCCACACACCTGTCTATATAAGACCTTACAGCTCACAGTGCATGTTAGAGCAAATGAGAATCATGAGGTCAAAGGAACTGCCTGAAGAGCTCAGAGAATCAGAATTTTAGCAAGGCACTGAGCTGGCCATGGTTTTCAAAAAAAATCTGCTGCACTTAAGCTTCCTAATAGCACAGTGCCCTCCATAATCATTAAATGGAAGATGTTTGGCACAACCAGAACCCTTCCTAGAGCTGGCCGTCTGGCCAAACTTAGCTATCGGGGAAGAAGAGCCTTGGTGTGAGAGGTAAAGAAGAACCCAAAGATCACTGTGGCTGAGATCCAGAGATGCAGTCGAGAGATGGGAGAAAATTGTAGAAAGTCAACCATCACTGCAGCCCTCAACCAGTGGGCCGACAGAAGCCTCTCCTCAGTGCAAGACACATGAAAGCCTGCATGGAGTTTGCTAAAAAAAACATCTGACAAAGATGGTGAGAAATAAGATTCTCTGGTCTGATGAGACCAAGTTAGAATTTTTTTTGCCCTTTAATTCTAAGCGGTATGTGTGGAGAAAACCAGGCACTGCTCATCACTTGTCCAATACAGTCCCAACAATGCAGCATGGTGGTGCAGCATCATGCTGTGGGGATGTTTTCTGCTGCAGGGAAGGGAAAGATGAATGCGGCCAAGTACCTGGACGAAAACCTACTCCAGAGTGCTCACGACCTCAGACTGGGCTGAAGGTTTACCTTCCAACAAGACAATGACCCCAAGCACACAGCTAAAATAATGCAGAAGTACCTTCACAACAACTCCGTGACTGTTCCTGAATGGCCCAGCCAGAGCCCTGACTTAAACCCAATTGAGCATCTCTGGAGAAACCTAAACATGGCTGTCCATCAACGTTTACCATCCAACCTGACAGAACTGGAGAGGATCTGCAAGGAGGAATGGTAGAGGATTCCCAAATCCAGTTGTGAAAAACTTGTTGCATCCTTCCCAAAAAGACTGTATTAGAGCAAAAGGGTGCTTCTACTAAATACTGAGCAAAGGGGTTTAAATACTTAGGACATTTGACATTTTTGCATTTGGCAGACGCTTTTATCCAAAGCGACTTACATTACAATCAAGAAACACATTGAATCAGGTCTTGCTTTCACTGGGATAGAACCCTTGACCTTGGCATTTCAAAAACCAATGCTCTACTGATTGAGCTACAGGACCATGCGATAGTTCAGTTTCAAAGAGTAAAACATGTAAGGGGGTCTGAACATTTTCCATATCCACTGTATGTATGCATGTATGTGTATTATATATATATATATAGATTTTAGTTATCCTCTTGGCACAATGCTGAGTTTGCAAATATAACATTTACTACTAAAGGTAAAACTAGAGGATAAAGTTTGTCGAGACAAACTTAGTTGGGTTGAGAACGTTGCACCAGAAACTTTAATTTAACATGTTGGTAGCATGATTTAACATTAACTACGAAGTCGCTGCTATGAATGATCAGAAACTAACATGTTGCTAAGGTGTTGCTAAGTGTTCTAGGTGGTAGCTAGAGTATATGGAGTGGTTGCTAATTTTGCTCCGGCAGTATTTTTAATAAAGGCAGTCAAAAAGCAATCAAAAAATAAAAGTCAAAATAAGGCAGAACAGCCAATAAATATAAAATAAGTAACATAATACAGCTTGTTTAGAGATAAACAGTGACCATTTGCATAAATAGAGAAAATAACACAAATGAGTTATTACACAAATGTAATAATGCAGACAATGAAAATGCATTTTCAGTTTCTAAAAGATACCCCATAAACCAGCCAGGAGAAGGTAAGAATGTTAAGGAGTAAAATAATTGTAGTTTTTTTTTATAGAAGAAAAGGAAAGTTTACAAAATGTGTCCTTGTGCTGTGTGGTTTCTGAGTTATCTACACAGCACATTGTAACTTTCCTGAGGTGTGATTTGAATGGCAGCAGATTAAGGAAAACAACTACAGACAAAATGCATTTTGCACCCAAATAGTTCTACCAGTAGAATGAGGGTCATGCTACCAATGTTATCCAGCAAAACCTTGCCATTTTGTCGTAGGCAGTAAAATAAAAAACTACTACTGTATTGGGGTTGGTAACGCACGACCTCTTGTGGTTATTGCTCCATTTTGCTTTTAATTATAGTGGTTATTTGACTCCAGCTCAGTAGGTGTCGCAGTGTAAAAACACGCTCTTCATGACGAGCGTACTGGAGTTCGCTTTGCATTCTGGGAGGTTTGCCCTCTTTAGATGTCATTGTAAATTCGACTTTATTTGAGAAATTCCATAATATCAGTATGACTGGATACACAGCGGATGAAAAACTCCGCTTTGAGCAGTTGACCAAGCTTCGGCGGCAATGGCTTAAAGATCAGGAGCTCAGTCCTCGAGAGCCCGTCATTGCACCCAAAACACCCGGCCGCATCGAGAGATTCTGGGCTGGATTTCTTGAGCCCAAGACACTCTGGAGACTTTACGTCAGTTTATGATATATATGATATATTCATCCAAATCAAACGTGAAAAAGTATGTTGTGTATAAGTAATGTGCGTTGAACTTTAACTCTTTCTTGTTGTCATGCAGACATTTAAAGCCTATAATGCCAGTGTTTTCGCCGTCACGCGGATTCTGATCCCCGCCTGGGTCGTGCATTACTATGTGAAGTACCATGTCGCTGTAAGTTCATGTTTCTTATGTTCACACTGCTTTCCTTCAACAGTTATAATTTGTATATATGTGTGCATGTGTGTGTCGTAAGGATGTACATTATTTGATCAAAACAGGGTTTAGGTGGTAGCTTTTTTTAACACTTACAATAAGGTCTCATTTGTTAAACGTTAGTAATAATCTTAACAAATTTACTCACCCTAATGTTGATATGGATATTATATTTTTAAGACATAAACAGTTGACAAAGTACTATTTCTTAAAATGCTAAATTTGGTTTCATAACCGGTGGCTTAAACTTGCAACGATGACATCTGAATAGAAATATTTGTGACTTTTTTTTTTTTTTGCTTGGCTAAAAATAAAAAGTAATGTTAGGCACACATGTTTGCACTCTGTCCCTGAATACAAACATTTAAAGTCTTAAATAATATTTTTTTCATTTATTAAACGTATGTAATAAACATGTATGCTCAAATGTGTAGGGCGTTTCCAGAATTTGATCATAACAGGACCCCCCCCCCCCCCCAACATTTCTTACCACAGTACTGCATAATGTTTATTTCTTCCCCAGTTTTTTTGTTTCCTTAACTCACAAAATGTAGAAAACATTATTGTGAGTATGTGCAAATCATTTAATTTGTTACATTTTCTAAGTATCAAAACTGGTTACTATTTGGGTGATGACTTTGACATTCCATATTTGTATACATTGGAAACCTTTTGCCGTGGAAATTTTAAACGGTGTCTATGCATATATAACAAAGCAAATATTTTAAAGTTAAAATTACATTTTAAATGTACCCTCTCCAATCCTATTCTTTCAGAGCCCCATTAAAACCAAATGCACTGTGTTGTTTATACAAATACCAGGCAAGAAGTATGAGATGTGTATACAAACAACAAATTTAATGTAATCGATTAAAAAAAATAATCTCCAACAGACTTTTAATCTCCTTTAAAAATATAATTTGGTCATATGGTGTTCACTAGATAGGACACCACTTTTCACAAAAGTCACACAAGATTGCCTCATGCATTTTTGTTTAAGGGATAGTTCACCCAAAAATGAAAATTATCTCCATTTACTCGCTCTCAAATTGTTACAAACCTGTATAAAAGTCTCTTCTGCTGAACACAAAAGAAGATATGTTGAAGAATATGAGTAACCATACAGTTGAAGGACGGCATTTACTTCTATAGAAAGGGGAAAAAAACGATGGAAGTCAATGAGGCCCATTAGCTGTTTGGTTAACGACATTCTTCAAAATATCTTCAGAATAAGAATAAGTTCAGCAGAAGAAAGAAATTCATACGGGTTTGGAACAACTTAAGGGTGAGTAATTTAAGACATAATTTCCAGTTTTGAGTGAACTATCCCTTTAAAGTCAAAGACATCAATCATCTGAGTAACTGTTGGTTGAGAATTTCACCGGGAAAAGTGGATGAGGAGGAGCACAGCGGGCAAGGAGGCATGATTGAAGAGGGTGTGCAGAAAATATTCACTTCAGCTGATGTTACTGTCAAGTTTTTGAATAATTCAAATTATGTAAATGATAACATTCAATGAATAGGAAAGCCTATTTTCCGATGGAACCAAAACTATACAAATACTAAGGGACTGAAACGTGTAGACTTTGACATATCTTTGTGCTTTGGTTGATCATTATCATTTAAGGCTCAAAAAGACTTAATATTTCTTGTTTCCACAGAAAATGCCATATGGAATTGTTGAGCTAAAACCCAGACTGTTTCCTGTAAGTATATTTGGTCCAAGCAGTATTATCACAATAATGATAATTTACATTTAATCAGTTAGCAGACACTTTTTATTATTATTATTTTTTTATCCAAAGCAGCTTATAATTGAGAGCATAGACAAAGGAATATAGAGTAAAGTAGTCATTGTGTTTTGAAAATTAACATTCAAATAATCATTCATTTTGATGTTTCTAAATGACTTCATACACATCTTTCATTCTGCATGTATGTTTTTCAGGGAGACACCATTTTGGAAACAGGAGAAGTTGTCCCAGATCTTCCTGAAGCAGAGAGTCATGGTCATCATTAAAGATGGCAGTTTATATTATATTATAAACATCCTGTCTCCACTGGTTGTAAAATTGTGTTTGAGTGTATACTGTCAATAAAGTTTATTATACCATATTAAAGATTCATTTACATTTTACCTTTATGCATTTGGCAAACGCTTTTATCCAAAGCGATTTACATTGCATTCATGACCTTTGGCGTTGAAATACGCCATGTTCTACTGTTTGCGCTACAGGAAATATTCTGTATTTTTTTTCGTGTGCTTTTGAGTGACAGTAACACACCCCTTTTGGTAATATGTTGATACTATATTCTGGTACTGATTACACATTACAAAGTTTTCGAGATTAAAGTTATTTATTCTGATTCTTATTTTTATTATTTGTTGTGACAGCCTGCAACAAGAACAGCCTTGTACTATTTTGATAAAATCAATTAACTGTGAAGAGTCAGTACTCTTTAACAGCACAAAGACATGCACAATTTAGATATTTGTTGCATGATTTTTATGAGAAAAAATAATTCGATGCATTAAATGTAAAATAAAAACAGATTTCCCTGATTCAACAGTAGTGAATTAAGTGTATATAAATTATAGTATTTTCACTGTGTCGCTACTATGTTGTCAAAAATTCTCTATTTGTTATAGTATGAAATTATGAGATGAAAATTATGTTTATATCATTAACGCGACAAATTAATGATCTCACGCTGGACGTTTGTCTTGTAAATCGTTGATGTGCTTTTATTTTGAAGTGAAAACAGGAAGTCCTCGAAGTTTGATTGCGTTTCACTTCCGAGATGGTTGTGTTTTACGTCATTATCAACATTGCTTATGTAGAACGATTGAGAGAAGTTCGTTCACTTTTGTGTTCGCTCACGCTTTTTATATTTGCAGTACATTGTTAAACTGAAACGATAAAAGCTGTCAGATATAATGTATTTCAGACTATTTGGATATCGTGTATCGATCTTTGAACCGGCAGTGGTTTATTAAGCAGTAAGTAAGTAAAAAAATGTTCAGGTCACATTGTTTGGATTTTGTAATGTACTATTACAATTATTAAACAGTACAGTTCATAATGCTAATGTTTTTTGTTTCGGATACTTAAGCGAGATGCTTCCAGTGGAATTCAGAGGATCCAAGTACTCCGAAAGTTTCAACAAATACAAGGAAGTGTACGTTTATAACAATTTTTAAATCTATATATTAGTATTTCTACATTATTCGATTCTACATAGATTTTTTTATAGAAAATGTATTTATTGCGATTAATACAAAGCAAGTGTGACACTGTATAGCTTTGTTTATAATCTGTAAGGTATTTTGTAAAGCATCACAATTCCGATATTTTGTTGTATCTATTACTAATAAGACAAATTTGTAGTATGAGTAATCACAATCACAAATTCTAATATATTAGTTGGATACTAGTATGTGATTGTATAATTGTGTAATTTACAGTTTATCATAATGTCTTGATGTACAAAAGTTAAACAGTGAAGCTTTATTTTTTAATTTTTTTAATCTATCTGAGAAATAATAAAACTGTATGCTATACTACCTAAAAAGGTTTTCTTTTCTGATATTTCAAGACAGTATCACTATTTGACTTGATACTTCCATAATTCCAAATGAATTCCTATTCATTCCCTTTCACTTGTAATGTTATTCAAACTTTCTAAACAGTCACATTTAGACACAAATGTAGTGAATGCTAAGAACAGTATAAGTAGACTAATAATGCAAATGTTTCTTCCATCAGATTATGGCATCACCACAAATGAAGGAGCGCCCATCAGGTGTTGTGTTAAACACCATATCAAAAGGAGCATCTCCAGAATCAAAGTGCCCAATATGCCTGGATCAATTTAAAAACATATCATATCTTGATGTGTGCCTACATAAGTTTTGCTTCTGTTGCATTCATGAGTGGTCAAAGAACAAAGCAGAATGCCCTTTATGCAAACAGCCTTTTAATTCAATTTATCACACAATTAAATCTGAAGATAACTACAAGAGATTTGACCTGCGACCCACAGAAAATGGCTCATTTGGCAACTTGGCAGGTCAAAGATTCAGGTATCGCACCACTCTTACCGGCGACCGCAGACCAGGACAGAGGAGAACATCTCCTCCACCTGACCATGGTGTCATATTTGAGGGCATTGGAGGATCTCTTCCACAGCGGCACAACAGAGATCTCCATAGCATGATAAGGAGGTTGGCAGTAAGACAAAGAAGAGAGCGTGAGGGCCAGTCTGTGCAAAGTCTTCATGAACAAGAAGTGATTAAATTCAGACGCGCCTTGTACAGAAGAGGTGTGAAAGTCCAAAGCGTGCAGGATGGTGGCCGTACAAGGGAGACCTCTGCAGAGTTCTTTAAAAGAAATCCTGCTTGTCTTCACAGGCTTGTACCTTGGTTGAGACGAGAGTTGACTGTTCTGTACGGTACCCATGGTTCCCTTGTCAATATAGTGCAGCATATCATCATGACTCTGATCACCCGACATAACTTGGATGACCAGGCTGTTCAACATGAGCTTCGGCCCTTCTTGCTGTCCCACACAGAGCACTTTCTGCATGAGTTTCTCAGCTTTGCTCAATCCCCGTTCAACTTGGAGGCATATGACCAGCGAGCTGTTTATGATTTGCCTCGGCCCTCTGGAGATAGTAGCAGTTCTGAAACATCTGTGATTGCCATTTCTGAGGATGAGAGTGATTCTTTAGTGCCAGGAGCCCAGGACTATGCCACTCCTAGGGTCACTTTAAGCCAAACAGCATGGGATGATGAGACCCCAGGGCCATCCTACACTTCAGAGGTATCTCAGTTATTACCTTTCCATGTGAGGGACTCAGACTCCGATAGTAGTGTAGGGGAAGCAGTAGTGTCTGTTGATGCTGTGCCACATCAGGACCGTCCAGCAAATACTGCCACTATTGCAGTGGAAGAGGAGGATTCCTCTGGCAGTGATGAAGACTGTGTTGTTATCGGCTATGTTAAACCAGTGGCAGAAAGGACACCAGAATTGGTTCAGCTTTCTTCTGACTCTGAACATTCTGAGCAGAATCCAGAGCCCCAAAGCCCTCGAGCACCCCAACACATTCGTTTTACTTCAGAGTCTGATGTCTCACCCGATGGCACTCAGAGAGCCTCGAGGAGTCCAACAAGGTGCTCTCGCTCTCTTGATGGCACCTCTACTCGCCTTAGAAAAGAAGATAAAAATGATAAAAGGCACCATGATAGGGAGTTGTCGGGATCTAGAGAAGATTCCTCACACAGTAGCAGGAAGCACCCATTATCTAAAGAGAGCAAGCATAAGCGGAACAGAGGAAAGGACACAAGGCACCACACCTCTTCTTATTGGCATTCATCTAGCCATTATAGTCAACAAGGCAGCAGTAGGAGATATTATACAGAGACATGCTCAACCTACACCAGTTACTACAGAAATGTATATGATCGCTCGCATTCTCTATCACACAGCAGAAGGCGAAGCAGGGATCTTGAGGACAGAAGAAGCTCAAGGAGCACTTCTAGAATCAAGTCCAGCTCCTCCAGCTGTCAGGAAAGAGGACACTCAAGGAGCAGTTCTAAAATCAACTCTTCGAATCGTCGGCACAAAATTCATTCTGAGAGACATTCTAGAATCAAGTCTTTTAATCATCAGGACAGAAGTCGCTCAAGGAGCAGTTCTAGAATCAAGTCTTTCAATCATCAGGACAGAAGTCGTTCAAGGAGCAATTCTAGAATCAACTCCAACTCCTCACATCAGACATCTTCACATGATGAATACGGCAGGAAAAGGAAGTACAAAACAAAGCATTATGAGGATCCCTCAAGGAAGAGTCCTAATAAATTGTTCACCAATTCGGCTGAAGATGGTGCAAGAACAAAAAGCAAGAAGCATCACAAAAAGTGCAAGAGGAAAAGTAGGAGTCCAAGTGTAGATGACAAATCTGCCGGTCACAGTAGGAAACATCACAAGAAAAAGAAAAAGAAACACAAAAGGAAGAGCAAGAGACATAATAGTGAGAGGAGGGAGGGAAAGCACAGCCCTGTTCTCATTACAATTACTAGTGACAGTGACAATGCTGACCCCAGTGAACCATCAACCAGCAATATCTGTGCAACTAGCTCCACTTTTACAATGGCAGGGATTTCTACAGAAACTCAATCGCTCAAGTCCAGTTTCCTAGATGCAGAGCAACAGTCACCTGTTGGTGATGCAGGGAATCGCCTCCAGACTGATTAATGCCAATGCCTTTATGAATTTGTATGCTCAGTTTAACTGTTTTTAAACTCCTCAATTTGTGGTGAATAAAGATTGGCAAAGGACTATTGTTGTAATGCCAAAATGTATTTTCAGTGTTGCAAAATCCATTTTTGTTTGCGGAGACAGTTCATTTTGTATTGTGTTTGCACCATATTATTTCATTAGACCAATGACGTTTAAAAAAAGAATAAAATAAAATGTAAATTCGCCCCCTCAATGTGATTAAATCTAGATTTAAATTCAAAGAGACTAGATGGTCTATAAATGACCTGTCGTTTTTATGCGATCTGAACATGGAGCCCTAAACATTCTCATGTAATGTGTGTTTCATTCATACTCAAAGCTGGAGAAAATACAGAATACCTTTCAGAATATTTGACATATGTCTTTTATCTTCTGCTCATCAAGTTTGCATTTATTGTTCAACAGTAATTTTAAATAGCTGTTTTCTATGTAAATATATTTAAAAATGTAGTATATTCCTGTGATGATAAAGCTGAATTTTCAGTCTTCGGTGTCACGCGAGTCTTCAGAATTCATTCTAATATGTTGATTTGCTGCTCAAGAATATTTCAGATTATTATTAATGTTGAATTTGCTCAATAGTTTTGTGGACACCATCATACATTTAATTTTTCAGCCTTCTTTGATAAGTAAGTTTAAGGAACAGCATTTATTAAATATAAATCTTTTGTAACATTGAATGTGTGCTTGATAAATTAAAGTTTTAATTTCTCTCTTGTTATTTTGCGCAGCAAATCATCCCGTTAGAATGATTTCTGAAGGATCACGTGACACTGAAAACTGGAATAATGATGCTGAAAATTGTTGCTTTGATCACAGGAATAAATAACATTTTACAATGTATTCACATAGAAAACAGCTATTTTAAATTCTATTACTAATTCACAGAATAGTTCTAACTGCATTTTTTTATTAAATAAATGCAGCCTTGGTGAGCAGAAGAGATCTCTTTCAAAAAAACATTAAACAACTGTAACATTTCCAAACCTCTGATAAATTGGTACTGTATATTTTCTGGGGGAAAAAATAATTACAATCCATAACACAGTAGTGTTAAAAAATTACAATCCATAACACAGTAGTGTTGTCTCCATTGTTAAAATGTATTTTTCTATTTATCTTCTCTTAGATCACTCTTAAGGGGTTTGAAATTATTTCATTAGTTTGGTTTAGTTAAATCACAATAGGCGGCACTACTGCCATAAAACAAGACAGAACTAGACTGATGTGATCCGAAGCCAGTGGCAGAAAGAGCAGCAGAAGTACAGAAATGGAAAGTCTCAAATGTTATGCTTCTGCTGAAGCAGTGAGAAAGAGTAGCTGTTCAGACAGCGGAACCAATGGAAAACGTTGATGGAAATTAGAAAAACAAAACAATGTGATGGATGTGTCAAGATAAAAAAAAAATCACACTGATTGTAGGCAAAAAATAAAATTGTCCTCTTCAAAATATGGTAATGATCATGGTAAATATGATCAACTGTACAGTGCAAGCAGACAAGAAAACTGAAAACATCAAGGTAAAATAAGCAGAGAAATAATTAGAAATTAAAGGCCTACTTCTCAAACATGGGATAGTGATTAAGTAACACATTAAATATACTGCAATGGAATGCAAGAAGTCTTGTTGGTAATGGTCAGCATTTTTAACATTTCATATCACTAGTACTCAAAGTAAGAAAGTACTATTGATGTGACTCAGATGTAGAAAAAGCTGTAAAAATAGAAATAAAGCTTCTAGACAAATAAAGAAACATCAGTCATTAGACACATTAATGAAATATAAAAGCGCAAGCAATAAAAACTTGAATATTGGAGGAATTATTGCAATACTAAAGGAAGAGAGACTCATTTATCTGATGTTTGGGGAATGATTAGAAGAATGAGTGGCATAAAAAGAAAAATGAAATACTGGTATTGTCAAAATGGCAATTACAATAGCCAAAAACAATAGAAATAAGGGTTGGCAAGAATGCATTTTGAAAAAAATGGAGAAAAGGAAATGCATGCAAGTCATTGATATTTAAGATCCGTGATAAATTATATATATTTAAAACGTTAAAGATGGTATAGGGGGGTGACGAGGCCCTTTGGATTATGGACAGAAATCTAGAATACATACAAAAGAAAATGCAATTCAGATGATAGAACAATGGTCATTCAAATTATTTTCAGTCAAATTTTAGATAATTTACTTCTCTAAGCAACAAACAGATTTGATTGAAATTATGGTAAAGAACTTGAGCAGGTTAGGGTGATTTGATTTATTTGAGTTTAGATGAAAAGCTTACATGGACACAATACATCAAAAAAAAAAATCTTGTGTTGCTTCTCAGTGAAATGATAGCCTATGCAGACTCGGAGACAACAGATGTAAGCAGCAAGTGTAACAACAGTGAGCAATGCAGTCAGGTACGTATAGATAATGGTAATATACAAGGGAGAACGGTGATATTGCATGAGTATAACAGTCCATTTCTTCCATTCATAGTGCCAGTGAAGCAAATGGGAAGGAGAGGGAGGGATATGGGTAGCACAAACCTCAGTTGCCAGTGACAAGGGAGACAGGAGATTTCTAAGGTAAATAGCTAGAGCATGGGTTTAAATGTGTTCAAAAAACCCTCTCTCCATCTCAGTAGGTGGCGGGACTACAATATCCGTTTGCTTGCCAACCGCCTCTAAATCGAAAGAAGAAGAAGAAGAAAAAGAAGAAGAAATTTTAAGGAAAAGGAAACTGTTATAGCTCATTGCTACACGTGGAATCACAGAACAAAATGCCGTCGGACAGTCACGTGAAGGTAATTTGAACGTTATCGTCATTAAATATAACATGAGTTTTCAAAAGAAAAAAATGTTTAGGAGACTGCAGTGTTTTCTCGTTGATACATAAAATAATCAAATGTTCATTACTTGGGTTCGGAAAGTAATTCATTGCAAAACTATTTGCAGTGCGAGTACATTTTCATTTTTCTTTTTGCTGTTTTTATCACGCACGCACAAAGTTTCTCTTTGTTCTACAGTCACTATGTTCGACTCAAAAACCTTTGCCTGCGAGTTGAAAAGTTTTGTTTAACTGAGCGCGGTATCTAAACAGGATGAAAGACTTCTTAGCAAGTGGTGTTTACTGCAGAGGAAAATATCTAGCCTCATCCATCTTGACGTCCAATGGAATAGAAGGGTAGGGTTAGTATGTGGTTAGAAATTCAGGCTCCACCCTTTAGGCCCAGATTACACTCGCTTCTCCTCCCTGGACGTCTACCGAGGAGGAGCTAGACGTAAGCTCCACCCATTTTGTTCACCATTGCCAGACAGATCTTGGTTGTGGCAGCTGTCTGGTGGGTTAGCTGTACTACAGGGACTAAATACTGCCCTAACTAATTATACGTTTTGATTACTATTTTAATTAACAATTTTATGGATAATTTCCTAGTGCCAAATCTTTCTCAGTCATGTTCAAGGGAGTGCTACATTTACATTGACATTTATTCATTTCGCAGATGCTTTTATCCAAAGTGACTTACAAATGAGGAATACGAAGAACAAGAAGTGCTTCCAATACCAAGCTTCAGACAGTGCTTGAGGTAGTATAAGCTAGAAAAGTGAGGGATTAAAGGAAAGAATAGCATAGAATTTATTTTTTAAGTTAAGTTTTTAGTTGTCTATGGAAGCCCATGTCCGCCACATAAGACAAATTTGATTATTATTGTTACATTTATATTTATGCATTTAGCAGACGCTTTTATACAAAGCGACTTGCATTGCATTCAAGGAACACATTGAATCGGTTCTTGCTTTTCCTGGGAACGAACCCATGACCTTAACCACCAATGCTCTACTGATTGAGCTACAGGAAATATATTGTTAATAATTATTATTAGTTATTGCACTTTCTGGCAATTTGGTACAAGACAAATGAGCTGACCTGTGTTTGTCACCCATGAGATTTGTCACAACATGCAAACCTGTAATACAAGCTGTCCCACTTTTAATTTTTTTATTTACTAATATTTCCTAATTAGTAATGGGCTCATTATTCCCACTAAGCAGTAATGTAATTTGCGATATACATGAAATTCTGAAATGGAAACAACTGGAGGACAAATTTATTTTAGCAGTCCAATAAATTATTCGACTTAAGATTTTTTTTTAGGGATAGTGCACACCATTTTATTGGTAAAAGACCAGTTGGATGGAAGCAGGAGACAGTAAATTTTGCAATCTTTTTTTTTTTTTTAGCTCATTAATTTTGTGGATAGAAACTTTGCCATTGTTTCTCTTAGTAGCATGAAAATAATCTGTTATTTAGTTTGATCAAATTATATACAGAAAGCGATCAAAGAATACTCATTGGAGCTCTCAATTGCAGAGTGGGAGTTTATCAGTGTTCTGGACTCTCGCCAAAACTCCCATATATTATAAACAATGATGTTGTCGTCTACACTTGAATCTCTTATTTATATTTTGAGCTGTTAGTTATGATGAAAGAATTTGTGAGTCCAGAAATTGAGATGAGATCACTGCATTCATGTGCTCAGCAGACATGTCTGTCATCTGCTAATATTCATCGCTGCAAACTTTCATCTAAAAAGATCTAAATGTAATGCAATAATTCACACTTTTCACAATTAGTTTATATTGACAGCTGTAATAGTAAAACAAAGTAAAAGTTTATGAAAGAGTTCCACATGTAATACATATGTCATATACATGAAAAAAAAAAAAAGTTCATGACTCCTTTAATTGAAACAAACAATTCCAGAAACCATCCCACCTTCATATGTCTATAATACAGTATGTTGTGTTTTTATAGATAGGAATAATTGGTGGATCTGGTCTCGATGATCCAGATATCCTGGAGGGAAGAACTGAACGATATGTTGTCACACCATTTGGAAAGGTGAGTGCGTTTTAATAAGAAAGCACATTTGGAAATAAACTTATGCATTTGCCTTAATTGAACTGATAATCACTGATATTTTTTTCTTTTAAATCGTATGGTCACAAGGTTATATCACAAATGGGCAGAGACAGAAGTCTATTTATTTACACTCATTTTCTCCTCTCTTTTGACAGCCATCTGATGCTCTTATTTTGGGCAAAATAAAGAATGTTGAATGTGTACTTCTTGCAAGGTGATTACACTGGCATGTATATGCAATACATTTGCTTTGGATTATACTTAAAATGCATACTGGTTTTATATTTGTGGACATAAGACTAATCTAGAAATGTTTGACCCTTACAAGGCATGGGAGACAACACACCATCATGCCCACCAATGTCAACTACCAGGCCAATATTTGGGCGTTGAAGGAAGAGGGCTGCACTCACCTGTTAGTCACCACAGCCTGTGGTTCTCTCAGAGAGGACATTCAGCCTGGGGACATTGTTTTGATTGACCAGTTTATTGATAGGTAAGTGTTCATTAGTCTATAATCATTTGATGATACACTTTTCGCCCTCACTTAAATGAATTTTAAAGACAAAAGAGGTGTACCATCAACCATTGAAGGAAGTACAGAATTCCTAAACAATATTGTATGAAGAAAACACTGAGACATCCTTGTTGACTTTGTCTGATGTTAGAGCTATTTAGAGTCAAGGAATCAATTCCACATCCAGACACAATATCAAAACCAATATCGCTCAACAAACCAAAAACTTAAGATAAATTCTTCTGCTCTTTTCTTTGTTTTGAAAAAATGTTTGTTGATTGATTGCAGTTTGTAATAAACTACTTTAAAAGTCCTGTATGTAATTTTTTGACCGTATTAAAACGCAATTTGTTTTTAGGTATTTAGTAAACATGCTAAATTTACATATTCATTTCTCTGAAAAACAAAGCTACAGCCAGCTATTTTACTGTAAAATCTGCGTCCTGTGTTGGAATGTTTGCTTATGGTTTTGTGTCTGTGATTCCCGCCCACTGCTAATTTACCCATGAGTATTTCGACATGCTGGGTTGACAGTTGGCGGAAAACACACGGATTACAGCCAGGAAAGCCAGCAAAAGAACTGCATCAGAAATAGCAGATTCTACCCAACCTAAAAAGCCTCACCATCCATTAAATCTCTATGAATGGGACCATATTAAAATGCAGATAAATCCGAAACAGCTCTCCAATATTTTGAATTTGCAGTACCTATTTCAATCGCTAGCTGTCATTATTGCATACTACACCTTTAATTTGAATGTCAAAAGTTTTAAATAATAATTATTATTATTATAAGTAACCCCTGCAAACACTTAAATATAATTGTATATAATATAGGCACTATCTTTTCCCTTCAAGGCAGAATTTTTTCAGGACGTCACTGAAACGGTACATGGCCAATGGTGCTATAAATCCTAAAAATAATTTCACATGTTAAGTATGCATATGTGTTAGTGGATACATGTAGTACGTTATTGACCTTCATGACCGTTACATACAGCTATCATGATAAGAGCAGGATAAAATGAATAAGAATTGCAAACTGACAATTGTCATGTATGAGCAAATTAATTACAAAACAAGTTTATATTTATTCTCTGGAAGTGTATACATTTTTTGAGATCAAAAGTACTATTAAACTCAAAACTTACTTGGGCAGTCATGAGAACCAAAACTGCCTAAATTGTAGCAAGGAGTGAAAAATCCCCATTTAATTTTACTAAAGAGTTATGTAATTTTGATTTTTGATGATTATTCCTTCAGAGATATTTTAAAAATAGCTTTTTAAATGTCTTTCGGAATATGTATTTTATATTTTAGCTGATTGTTACAAAACCTTTGAGATAAAAATATAAATTTTGATCAACACATGCAGACAAATTCTTAAGTACACACTGGAATTATGTACAAATTCCGCACACTGAATACATCTAGCAAACGACACATAACGCTGTCGACACGTAATATTCAAACACACATATTATACAAACAGTAACACAATGGCTTGGTTTGAAATCCTACATTGATACCAATTTATTAATTGCTAAAGTGAGCATTTACCTGTATGGAGATTAGAACTTCCTTGAACGTGAGTACAGAATGATGTGTTCCGTGTGTAATACTTGCTGCTTAATACTTAATTATATCATCAATTGTATAATCTGCTGTGCAGTTGATTTTATTGTTCCTCACAATACACCTTATCAGTTTGATATTCTTGAATCAAACTGATATAAAACTTATCATATTCTTCTTAATTTCCATACCAAAATGTCCCATTCCACCTCAAATTCAAGAACAACAAAACGTGTTCAGACATTCTATGATGGGCAGTCCACCAGCCCCCGAGGTGTGTGTCACATCCCTATGGCTGAACCTTTCTGCAGCAAGACTAGAGAGGTTAGTGACATTTTCCCAGCTCTCTGTCTCTCCCACACTCTGTCATTATTGTCCATTTTATCTTATTCTCTTCACCTTTTCTTACTTCCTCTTGTAGGTTCTCTTGGAGGTTGCCCAGACTCTTGGTGTGAAGTGTCATACTCGAGGAACCATGATGACCATAGAGGGTCCTCGTTTCTCCTCTCGGGCAGAGAGCCTTATGTTCAGACAGTGGGGTGCTGATGTCATCAACATGACCACAGTTCCAGAGGTGGTTCTTGCCAAGGAGGCTGGGCTGTGCTATGCTAGTATTGCATTGGCAACTGACTATGACTGCTGGAAGGAACACGAAGAGGCGGTAAGCAGATACAGTTTGTGTGGGTGGGTGGGTGTGTATCTGCTTTTTTTTGGGGGGGCCTCCAGGGGCTCAATTATATTGGTGGTGTTGGACGTTTTACATATTATTTGTATTAATAAAATAAATACAAAATGTAACTGTGAAAATGAAAGTTTTCTGTCTGCGGAACCCATTTATAATAATTAGCTGCAAATTAAGAACCGTGAAAGTCTTTAGAATGACCCCATTTATAAAGGTAAACGTATAAATGCATAGGTTTAGTAGCTTCAATCTAACATTAGTCCTTGCGTTATCCAAATCATTTTGTTTTTACGTTCTTCAGTAGAGTTAGAGTTCACACCATTATTCCCTCTAAGCTGTGCACATGCATAGCTGCACGCTTGTGATGTTACTCCCATACAGGGGTGGTGGGGGGGCAGTCCATTTTATTTTCTGTCTGGAACGGAAACTTAACTTGGCAATGCAATTTTGTGCCAAAATAAACGTGTGTGTGTGTGTGTGTGTGTGTGTATGTATGTATGTATATATACACACATATATACACACATACATGCAAACCATGGTATTCCAGTCCTTATGTTTGTGGCAAATACTCACTCTAGAAAGTCTTTTGTTTTTATTTTAGTCATCCTTCTTCCCAACACTGGTCTACTGCTTCTCTATTTAGTTAGAGTGCCATAAATGGTGGCATTTGTCTCTTGGTTACACATACCACATAAAAGCCCTTTGTTATTAAAAAATATATATACAGTAATACCTCGGTTTACGAGTTTAAATCGTTCCAAGAGCGAGCTCGTAACCCAAAATACTCGTACACCAAAACAATTGTCCCCATAAGAATGCACTAAAAATCACTTAATTCGTTCCACACAACCATAAATGCCCATTTTAAATATTTTTTTGGTTTTAACCTATTAATTACATTTAAAATTATAACCATTAAGATGTCATATAAATACTAATTAAGTATTTTTAGAGTTTAACTGTCAATTATTAACAATTTACTGTAACACGCACTTTACCTCTTCAATGCTGGCATGATGGAGACAAGAGGAGAGGGGAGGGGGGGCGGGGTTACTGCTTATATATTTCACTATATTGTAGCGTTGCTTCTTTTAATAACCAGACAGGTTCCTTCTCATTCAGAGATTTTATTGAGAACTATCGGATTGCTGTTCTGGCGGCAACCCACAACTTACATAACAGAAGAATCAAAACTTTCTCTGTTTCCCTCAGAACTCAACTCTCTCTCTCTCTCTCTCTAGCCCCCCTTAAACCCCGCCCTCTTAAAGTGAAAGACTGTTAACTTAAAACTTAATGAACATCAGATTAACTAGTTCGTTCAACATTTGTAACGATATTACAACGTGAAGAATAGCGATCACAATTAATGCAACAACACAAGGTAAAACCGCTGTAAATCACTTATGTATATGATCTGTACAGAGTTATAACTGTTATAGTATGCTGTTCTCTAAAAGTGTATGGCCCTTTAAGAACGTCATTGGGTGCGTCGTACTGAGAACACACACGTGAGCCTCATTAGTATGCAATGTGTGTTGTTGGTAACAGACTCTCCATTAATAAGTTTCATCATATTCACATGTAATCATATTCACAACAACTTACAAAATAATGCACTGTGGTGAATGATGCACCCAAACTGAGTGATGCTAAGAGAATGAACGAGTTAAGGGGTGATAATGGGATCTTTTCGACACAAAAAAATGTGCGTGGGTAAGGGAATATTTTTCTCGCACACCGATACAATGCTCGTACACCGATTTGACTGTCCATGCTCGTACACCGATTTCCTCGTATACCAAGTCACTCGTAAACCGAGGTATTACTGTAATGGTTAATTTTCATTGTAACTAGACAATTTTAATTTTAACAGGGAGACTGTATATATTCTTTTGATGCCATGTCAGAGCAACACCATACTTGATGTCAAATGTGCTTCTCTTGTTTTCATTAAAAGTTGTTTGTATCCTGTTGATTTTATAAGGATTGTTACAAGATATTCCTATTAGTCATTAAACTCTCTACAGATTATGGTTTCCGATTGCCGGACAACCGGTTAGGATGGTAGTTCGAAGCAATCTTTACTTCCCCTCGCAGTTCAAAGTCCTCTTTCCGAGTTCCTGCCGCTGACCTCTAGTTTTCACGCCCCTTCACCACATCCTTCCGTCCCTGTCCAGTATTTTTATTCTCTCTCTGACTCATGCGCAGACAATCATACACATTTTGCAGCCAGCCAATTAGTCAGTTCCTCTAAAGGAAAACATTGGTTATATATAAAAAAGTCTGTAGTTCAGTGTTCTTTCTTGATCACATAGACTTTTCTTGTCGCTGTCTTAATTCATTTAGTTGATTATAGATGCTGTCATTGTGCATTCAAATTCTACAGAGAACAATGTTGCTGTAGACAACTATGACTTACAGAGTCAGGCATTAGAGACAATAGTCCATTTGTTGCTTGAGCATAAAATGTCTTCTAGTTTCAGTTTTAACTTGTGACAGGTTATACATGACCTTATCTGAGTGGCCACAGGCAAATGTGCGACTTGTAGAGACTTAAAAGTATGATATCTCTTATGGTTTTTTTTTGTTCACAGTTTTAAGAATAAATATGATCATTTTAAGATCGTAATGTATTGCTTCTTCGTGTATTATTTTGGCTTATTGCCGTTATTTTTGTTCTTCCTATATATATATATTTTAATAAACCCTGCATATACCAAACTTGGCTCTACTTCTTTTTTTTCTAGGTGAGTGTGGACAATGTTCTGAAAACCATGAAAGAGAACGCAAACAAAGCTAGCAGCATCCTGCTCACAGCAATCCCACAGATCAGCCAGATGGACTGGGAGAGCACAATAAGTGCACAAAAAGTGAGTTTAAAGCTATTATAATAAAGTAAATAACTTTATCTAATTATAGAAATTATTTGTTTTTCTAAATATGACATGCATACTGATTCTTTCCATGTCATAATTTTTATTTTCCAGTTGATGTCACAGTCTTCAGTAATGTTGCCCAAACATTAAAGTACTCTGCTGTCAAGGATCCATGAAGATGTGGTGTCCACAACTGCAGTCATGTATCCCTAAACAATATTCTTACTGCAATATTAACCTAAATAAAAAAGCAGTTTGTTCATCAGCCACACTGACATGACTGTGCAGTTACCACTCTTCAAATTACAGTATTATTTGTAAAAAACAAAACAACAACATTTGGATATAATGCATGGAAGCATTGGTAGATAGAATGGACAGGATCTTTTTGCAGATTTTTTCAGTGCCTTTTAAAAGTAGTACTAGTGGTGTATATAAAGCTAAATGCATTTCTCTCATAACCTCAAATAAATTAAAAACTTTTCCCTGTGCAATTTTTGAGGGATATTATTGATTTTGCCACATTTCAATGAGCAACACTGCTTTTTTACCCCCAGCGTTTTATGAAGAGCAGATGCCTATATGTTACAAAATTTGGTAAACTGTGGTTGCTTGTCAGAAAAAAAAATTGCGTTGTTCTAAAGTGTTCTTCCCTCAAACAATCTTTCATCCAAAAATCAAATTTTGCTGTTAATTTACTCAAGACGTTGGTGACTTTTTTTCTTCAGTAGAACAGTGAAGATTTTTAGATGTGGTCCTTAATTTCTGACCTAATTGTGTTTTTTCCTAATCTTTCAATTAGATCCGATCAGCTATATGTGCTGCCAACCATACTTATTGTATTCCAGCGACTCCATTGATCTCCTTTGCGTTATGGCCGCTTATAAGCAGGGTCTGATTCACACACATTTGATTTAGTACAGATTTTATGCTGGATGCCCTTCCTGACACTACCCAGAATTAAGAGAGTGCTGCATTCACTCTCTCTCTCTCACACACACACACACACACACACACACACACACACACACACACACACACACACACACACACACACACACACACACACACACACACACACTCTCTTTCTCTCTACAGACAATTTGGCATATCTAATCATTTATTTTGATTGTGGGGGAAACCTGAGAACTGGGGGGACACAGGGAGAACATGCAAACTCCACACAGAAAAGACTCATTGAACCTTTTTGTATTTAGACTAATACACTGCAGAAATCATTTTACCCAATCTTTTAAGAAATAAACGCCCACATTAAAAGGTAGGCTAGTTCTACGAATGACCAGAATTTATTTGGCTTACTTTAAAAGTATATTGCCTTTATGTAAAATCAAGCTTTATATGGGTTAATTACATTTATACTGTGGTTATGTATTTAGTGCTTTAGTCTTACATATACCAGCATCAAATACATATTTGTAGTTCTTTGGAGAAGCCAGCAGAGAAATAATGTCTGAAAACAAAATCATATCAATAACAAATATTTCTTTCTGCCCAAGCCATGTTTCTTTGGACTCTATAACTGGTATCACAGTAACTTGTCTACAAAACCATTGAAATACTTTCTGCTTTATAAATAACAGAATAAATTATTTCAACTTGGAGTAGGCCTATATAGAGTCAAAACATCATAAAACTAACGAAAATAACTTTACAAAAAAACCTGAAGAAATGGCTCACTAAAGTGTACATAAATCACATGCTATTATTATATTGTGAGTGTGACTTGATTTCGTTATATTTCATTGATTTGATTCCATTTAGCCTCATCAATAATAAATCTTACGTAATGAAAGTGCATCAACTGTGCTTATTCCTTATCTTAAAATGCAGTAAGCTATTAGGCTATAAATAGGATATATGTTAAGAAAAATCTGTAGCGTTTAAAAACGACTTAGAAATTCAACCACGTCCACGTGGCCAGTCTGTCGTGCCACATCCACGGGTCTTAAAGTGCTGTGATCTGTTGCATTGGGATCCGCGTTGAAGCGGATTAAAATCCGCACAGTATCTATAAATCCGGCTCTAGCGGCGTCGTGCAGTGGAGTGCTTCCTGTCCCGGGATCAGGCAGATTAGGATCCGCTCCGTTATTCAGCAGCAGGTGAGCCAATGGTGTGTTACCCATCATCATTACCTGCGAACAACGTGAAATGTTTTCCCTCAGCAAAAACAAAATAAAAAGGTCTAAGGAATTCTGCCATTTTAAAAGGAAATTTTCTATGCCTACTCTTGCAATATTTAAAGAAGATTTTTCTTTCAGTAATAGGCCCATTGTTTTCTGCTAACTTGTACAGTAGCTACTAATGAAAATAATTCACGGACATGAAATGATTCGTATTATAACATTTATCTCATGATTTCATTAGCCTATTTAAAAAAAAATCAGTTAAGTTCGTAGCATATGAGCATGCGCACGTGTAATATTAAATATCTTTCGTTAAACGAGTAAAACATTTTACTTATCTAGGTCATCAGTTAGTCTGACTCCTCGAGCAAAACGGTGATATTTTACAGTTTCAGACTTTTTGCTGTCTTTGTTTCTGTTTCTGTTCGTAGGCATTTTATTTGATTCCAACAGTAGCATCATCTATTGAACAGACTGGAAATTAGCTACGATGTGAAATTATAGCCTATAAAGTGACCACAAGCTGAAAAAGAGAAAATTTAATTTAACGTTTGGTTTAAAATGTTTAAACCAATGCTATTTATTTTGTAGAAGTCTCTAATAAAATTGGACAATAAATCCATGGCAAAATATTCGTTTTCTTTTAGGTTTAACCCATCCATAATGTGTTAAAAAAAACACACTACGTAGTGTAGCTTTACAACAGCACTAATTTTGGAATTTTTATTTTTTTATTCAAGTTGACTATTTATTGTAATACTAAAATGTGACTTTGTTATATTTTTGGTTTTTTGAAGCACATGATTTTATATACGTTAGTCGGCTATAGGCTTATAATCGGATCTATCTTAAATATTCAAGACAAATAAAACAGCAAAAAAATATATATTATATTGTTATTTTCTAAGAGTTGACAAATAAAGGTTATTTACTGGTGCTATTGAAAAGATAAAGTTAAATATTTTAGACGTATATAAACTAGCCTATAATTTACGCTTATTGATAAATTATTAATACTGTTCTTTAGAATACAAATAAAAAATACATTTAATATAAATATTTAAAAATGGGCTACATTTGCTCAATTACATTATTAAAATATATTAGAATGTCAATAAACAGGGTCATATTATAGGCTATGGTGACATTGTTTCCAGTTAGTCTGTAAGGATAGCTTAAATAGGCATATTAAATCCAAGTTAAATAAGTAAATAAATAAATCAATAAAAAAAATAAACCCTGAATTAAGCAAACTGCAAGAAAGAATTAAGTAAAATCCTAAAGTAGTATTTATCTTTTTTTGGGGGGGTGAAATAATTTGACCTCTGAAAATTTAAATTCTATTGGATTGTAATAAAAACATCGTGTGCAGTCCGTCTTTTTTCTTTTCTTTTCTTTTCTTTCGTTTAATTCTTAGGGCATGTCTGAAAACCTAACCTACCTGTAAAGGCGTTCTTCCGAATTTGTTAACGCTGTTGACATTCACTCCTTCAGAAAGTATAAGCTGAACGTGGCGAGTGTTCCCAGTGGCAGCTGCACTGGTCAGTTCATCCTCGACATGCATCCTCTTCATCACTAGTCCACTGAAGAATTTCACTTTGACAGGTAAAAGCAATGAGGATGATATGCGAAAATAATCCCAGTTCACAATGCATTTCAAACTTCCCTGTCACAGGCGTAAAATGTTCCCCTGCGCTGCGTAAATGAGTAGAATCAGCTCCTTTATAAGGTTCTGCGCCTAATAATTATTACTAGTAGGGAGATATATGTTCAGACTTGCCTCGTATGAACGTCACGGCAAATCGTGCTGCAGTACTGTATGTACTGCGCATGCGCACTCAAACAGCTGATCCAGGAAGACTATAAGCTACAGCGAAGCGATAAAGCAGAGTCTGTTCATGTTTTAAAGAGTTTTAAAAATGTATTAAATAAAGTTAAAAAGAACAATCGCAGGAATTAACGAGTTGTCTTTGTCGCTGTCTACGGTCGTAATTATTAAAACACACTCAAGCAAACCAGGCAGATACAGTATGGTGGAACTTTGGAAGACAAAGCTGGAAGAATGGCTAGCCTACACAAGATTTTTTCCCCCCAAAGTATGTATATTGAAAGAGATGCAGTGTTATAAAACTAATAATGATGACTTAATTACAGTAGCCTAATACTATTTCCGTGTAGCCTATTTAATTATGCAATCGTTATTTTGTCAGTACAGTAGCTATGCTATGACGCCTACGCATATGTTTGAGACACATCAATAACAAAGCATTCATTTACGTGTTATTACTATCGGTGATTAAGATTTTTTTTTATTTATTTTTTTGTCAGTGAGAGTAGTAAAATTAGTAGAAAACGAATTGAACCTTCTATCAAATGGTATAGGAAGCAATCATGTAGTTCAAACCTAAAATAAAAGCTTTATATTCTGAACTGCATTTTAACTTTATATGGTAAGATGGAAGAAGATGCCCCCTTAAGAATAATGTACTTTTTGTAACATTTAGTATATGCAGGATGATGATGTTTTAAAAAGGGAAATAAATACGAACATTTGTAAATTTATTTGTCAGAGAGGGCAAGAAGCCCTAGCTAAAATTTTACAGGATGTAAGCATTAATTTTGATATCATTCTTAATTATGTATGGGTATGCCAAGTTTTTGTCCCATCTTGTCCCATCTGACATCGTAGCCAGTTGCACCATTTTGCATTATGTTTTGGACAAAACAATGTCTTCCCCCAATAAATCTGAATCAAAAAGGTTTTCATGGTTCATTAAAACAGTGGCGATTTTCACTTTCAAATTATGCCTCCTTGTGCAAAGATGCACTAGTCATTGCCGGAAAGTTTCAGGTCCATGTAATTAGTAGTAGAGTTTTGGTGGTTCCCCCTGCTGCCGGAAAAGGTCAGCTTCTGGTTGATACATCAACATCCACAGTGAATGAGCGATCCGGGATGGAATGAGGAAGGGTTGGAGCAAAATACACTCTTCAGCTGTTGGAAGGCTTCTGTGGCAAATGGTGTTCAGGAGACAGGAGAGAGACATGCGCCAGTCTTTGAGCATAGAGGAGCACTGATCTAGCTAAAATTGGCGATAGATTGGCAATAAAAGTGTTTAAACCCTAGGAAGAATTGCAGTTTCTTGATGTTGGCCAGGATGAAGAATGCCTGGAATACAGAAAGGGGGGTTGCTGATGTGGTATTCGCAGTGGCCTGATGGAGTGATTAAAGCAATCTTCCACTCAATGCCCTTCTGTATCCGAATGAGGTTATAGCATAAGTCTGGTCTTCTATCTCCAAAACCAGAATAGGAGACACATGATCGAGGTAACTGGCGTTAAATGAACAGTTCAATGCATACATCACAACACAGTAGAGCGGAATGTTAGAGTGAAGGTGGAAGTTACCACTTAACTAAACAGACTCTGTTCCAGGCAGACAGGGATCGATATTGAGCTGGAGGGACGCAGATGATATCCATGAAGGGATGCATTGTCACAGCACATACAGAGTCAGGCATGTAGCTCTCTCTTTGGTAAGGACAAGTCCAGACACTGAACTGACGCTGAGTAGATGGTTAAATGGGAGTCCTTAAGTGGGTGTAGCAATTGTGAAGAATCAGTATTCGGGGGACAGGAAACAAGTGGGAGGAGTAGAGGGATCGTTGCTGAATCTGTGACAATGGCATTTCCTTCATTTGTTGGTAAATATAACATGTCTGAGCTGTCTGAATGACTTTTATCATCAAAAACACTAAATTGTTGATTGGTTAATGGTTCACTCAGTAATTATGTCCACATTATTTTCACACAGAACTATATTATTACATTACATTTTGAGTTATTAAACACTTAAAGATGATGAAGATGGTACCTGTAAATGAGAACATTATTTTTTATTGTTATTTATTTGGTTACAATTTATTTTTAAGGCATTTTTGTGCGCTGCTGTGTGATTGTTCATCTCCACTGTTTAACAAGACCACTGGCCCAAGGAGCAGGAGCTGTCTAAGAGTTCAAAGTTTTGCTGATATGTCTCCAGTAATACTTTCTGACGGATGGAATAACAACTCCATCTAGCCACAATATTTCTACATTCAGAAATTTTGGTATTCTGACAAATCACTTATGCAAGCATCATTTAAACATTTGTATATCATTACATAACAGCAGTCACATCACAGCTCAGGACAGTTTCTAGTGAAGTGCTTGAGGGTGTGCATGTTTTTGGGTGTGACATATAACTTTCTTGGTTGGCGTTTGTGCCAACGATCAGGCGCAGTCAGGCCTCCTTTGACACTGAACATTCTTTAAAACAGCCATGTTCTACCTTGTTCTGACACAAACACATTCATACAAACCCACAAATAAACACAATGTTGCATCAGAACAATGGGGTATTTGTGAGCATTTGAGAAGCAGAACTAAGCCATATGCAGTGAGTGTTATTGAGCATTTTGAGAAAGACAGAAAGTAGTTCAGTCACATGCACACTGCCTAATGGTCTGTGAACAGTGTTCAGACACAGCCCTCCTTCTTACCCATCTGCTGTAGAATACAATACAGGGAACAGTCATGAAATAAAACAAAAAACATTTCTGACATTTATATTTAAATTTGACTAATGGCATCAATTATCGGTATGTGACTGCATTTAAATTCTAATTCAGCAAGAAACCCTGCCCTGCTTTGACATCTCTTGTCTACATATTCAGGAGAAAAAAAGTGCCCTGTGGAGCATTATCCACATCATAATATTATTTATGCAATTGAAATTACAGTGTAAATCCATTCATTACACTTAAAAATGCATCAAACAATTTTACAATACAACTCTTTTGTTAAATTATGTATAAGGAATCAGGTTTCTTAAATCCTTTCCGGTATTAATGTAACAAACAATGTTTGTATTTGGTATCTAAAAGTAACTGAGGGTCTGACTCATGTGAGGAATTCAGTGTTTATTCCTAACAGCCTAATAGAGTAAATATGCACTTGTTTTATAATTAATTCATGCAATAATTTAGGCAAATTAATCAAGATTTGTTTAATGTTTTTTTTCTGGTAATGTGCTGTGACTTTAAAGGAAAGGATATTGTCTGTTTTACCAAGTGGTGTGTTTGCAAAGGTTGTGACAAGAATATGACCAAGTAACAGCTACCCATATGAGAAGTTCTGACTCACCTGTGAAACTTATGACTGGGAACTTTTGAAATTACCACAAATTACCATTAAATTACCACATTTGCATACATAACCAAACACCATATTTGGGTGTTGCTAGAATTGTCTGTATTCTTAACCAGATTCAGAATGTGTAGAAATAATGCCAAACGATTTTCCATATAAGTATTTTTTATTTTTTTGGTGTCCTGAGTTATAGTTAAAAGTTGAATCCTCCTGATAATTTTCTACAGCATGTGGAAGCTTGGAAAACTCTGTCGTCAGTTAACCCCGACTTCAAATTTGACTCCTGGTCATCACTGAACATATTGATCTCTTTTTATGGGATCAAACTGTGTTTCCCAACAACAGTTTGTGTAAATACATTTAAATGTCACTAGTGCCACCTCTGCAGTGCAATATTAATATTATTAGTAACTAAACAGTGTTTTACAGAACATGTTACTATATATATTTAAAAAAAATTATGAGTGCAATTTTCATTTTAGCATCTGTACAGTGGTATTTTAGCCACAACCACATTACCTAAAATAATGTGATTATGTGAAGCCACTTGTACTTGTAAGCTAACATAAACATGCACAGCTATTTTAATCACATCTTCTGTATGATTACAATATCTGATCATTGCTGTGACTGATTTGTTGCCAAGCAATGACTTTGCAGACAGCATTTGTTTACACATATACCACCTAAAACTGATTTTGGACAGGTTACTAAGACAGCATAACGCTCTTATGATCTACAACAAAACAGAGCTTTAGTCATAACTAAACAAATATTTAATCATTAAACAAATTACTCACTAGAAATAAAATCAAAAGTTGTTCAACCAATTGCAACAAAATAGATATTTTAGTTCAACTGTCACAGAATTTAAAGGACAGAATCATGAGATATCATTGTCAGCGAATTAAACATTATGCAGCTTTCAAAAATCGATCAGATGAAGATATCTCAAGATTTGCCCTGCTGCTTTGCTGTTGCCTGTGAAGACAAGATTTTTCAGCTTTTAAATAGAGCACATCTACCTTAGACTGTGATCAGGCATCTAATAGAATAACCAAGAAAAAGAGAAGGCTTTTGACATTCATCTCAAGCTGTTCCTTCAACTTCATCTGTGACTCCTATGGCCTCAGCAAATGTGGAACCTGAACCACATGGTGCAGAAGCTTGACTCCCATCCCTGGAGAAAAGAGCTAGGCAGGAGTAGTAAGCCTTATGGAGAAATTCTCACAATGAACACAGTCAGCCCAATTGAGGATTTACCAAGCATCTTTTGAATGTAATCCGGTCTGAGGTGCAGAATCCAAGCAGGAGAATACTATTCTGAAAGGGCTTCTTGCTCTTCTAAACAAAGTGAATGTTTATAGAAGAGCTACTTAAAGAGTCAGTAAATGTAAGGCTGAATCTGGGTTCAAATGGAGCCTCTGATAAACATTTCAGAAGCATAGAAAGGTGTCCCAAGAATCGTATCACGAAAAAAATCGAGACACCAAGGGGTACCTTCCTACAGAAGCTCTAACTTCAGAGACAGAGACGCACGCACGCACACCTAAAGGATTATTAGGAACACCTGTCCAATTTCTCATTAATGCAATTATCTAATCAATCAGTCAATCACATGGCAGTTGCTTCAATGCATTTAGGGGTGTGGTCCTGGTCAAGACAATCTCCTGAACTCCAAACTGAATGTCAAAATGGGAAAGAAAGGTGATTTAAGCAATTTTGAGCGTTGCATGGTTGTTGGTGCCAGACGGGCCAGTCTGAGTATTTCACAATCTGCTCAGCTACTGGGATTTTCAAGCACAACCATTTCTAGGGTTTACAAACAATGGTGTGAAAAGGGAAAAACATCCAGTATGCGGCAGTCCTGTGGGCGAAAATGCCTTGTTGATGCTAGAGGTCAGAGGAGAATGGGCCGACTGATTCAAGCTGATAGAAGAGCAACTTTGACTGAAATAACCACTTGATACAACCGAGGTATGCAGCAAAGTATTTGTGAAGCCACAACACGCACAACCTTGAGGCGGATGGGCTACAACTGCAGAAGACCGCACCGGTTACCAGCCATCTACACTACAAATAGGAAAAAGAGGCTACAATTTGCACGATCTGACCAAAATTAGACAGTTGAATACTGGAAAAATGTTTCCTGGTCTGATGAGTCTCGATTTCTGTTGAGACATTCAGATGATAGAGTCTGGATTTGGCATAAACAGAATGAGAGCATGGATCCATCATACCTTTAAAAAAAAAAGGAAAAGCAGTCTCTCCTCTCTGCGCTGTGCAGCAGCAAGTCCCTTTGTGATGAGAAGAGCCCGCCCTCATGGCAGCACAGCCAATCACGTCTTCTTGCATGATTGACAGGTCAGACAGCCTATCAGCTGCAGCTGTCAGAGTGATAGTGGAAGCGCCAAAGATGATAACCCTCGCAAGAAAGAAAAATGAAAATTTATTGATGTACATGATGTGAGTTATTAAATGAGAATGTACATGCTCATGTTTTTGGTGTCTTTTTACACAACAGTGTTCCCGCGATTTGTTTGATAAAGCGATCGGCATTCATCTAAAAAAATTTACATACACTGTACTGTGTATATGTTTGCTGACAGCAAAAGGCATATGTAAAACCACCACAATAAAAACCACCTTCGATTCTTGATACAAACCTTTAATTAAATTCTCCAACAATGCAAACACAAAGATTGCTCACAAAATCACAAAAAAACATGCGGGATGCTATAGTGTGTTATCCCTCAGACAAGATCAATGACAGGGAGTGAACCGTCATTGGAGTGAGCGATCTCTCTAATGAGGGAGTTTTTTTAGAGGGCCAGAATGTATAAATTTTTTTTTTTGTTATTTCTTCTGGGAAAAAATTATTTTAGATACGAGCAAATCGGGTTACAAGCTTGGTCCTGGATTATGCTCGTATCTCAAGGTATTAATAAGATCAGGCAGTGAATGTAATTCAGTTCACAAATGCCCTGGAGTTGCAAAGAAGCCAGTGCTGCATCCATGCACTTTCTGAAGGTGTGAGGTGATAAGGATAGGTTAAAAGGATACACCTAAGCAAACCTCTTTAAACTTCCTGGTGTAAAGACAGAAATTGATTAGCTCGGTGCCCTGACACAGCTTGTTGGCAAGGAACACCCAAACACAATTTATTGGTGACTCGTTGAGAGGGGATGCCCATGATTAGAGTGTTCTACTGTTCTAACAACCTTACATGTCTTTAAAGAGCATACTCTGTCAGTTCTCCATTGGACAAACTGTCTTAACTTTTAGTGTCCCGATATCCACAGCGGAAGGGAGGGGGGCAGGCACCACACTCCAGCAGTAAATCTGTGTGGACTGGGTGAACCTCTGCTAGAGACTGCTGCTTTGTCACACAATCATGACATTTTAATAAAACGATTCCTTGCTTTTTTTTCAGTGTCCTCACCAAATTTTAACCACAAATTTGAACTGTGGCTAATGTTTTTTTTGTTTTGGTTTTTAAATATCCAACTCCTCAAAGCTAGATGCATTTTAAGTAAACTAACTTAAGTAAAGTAAGTCAGTAAACTAACCAGATAAGTTACTAAATATGTGTTTTTCTTTTTACTAAAACATCTAGATAGTGGAACACCCATCTCAAGTTTTGCCTCTTCCAACTTAATTTCCAATTTCCATGATCATGAAGCCTCGTCGACGTTTGGGGATCCCTTTGGCTCCGCCTCTGGCCTTGGATCCCTTCACTCGACCTCGGCCCGTTGACCTGTCGGCTCCGTCTTGGCTCCTCTCACCCTTGGCTACACCCACGACCCTCGAACTGGTGGATCCACCGGCTTACCTCGTCCAAACGGCTCCTCCTCGGTCAGTCGTCGCTCCACCTTCACCACGGACTTACGGAACTTCCGCTACGCTCCATTCCTCCACCTCTTCAGCTGCAGTGGGCTCCTCCGTCTCTGCGTCGTCACCTTGGTCCTCGGTCACACCGGCTCCGCCCCATCTCTGTCACAGAGATGAACTTCGTGATGCCCTCCTCTGGCCACCGGAGGGAGCTATCGCACATAGACTGACACACACACACACTACATTTCCCAGAAACTCGTACATTGGACTAATCATCGCTCTAGCTGACATCCATCACCCGGACTTTATAAGACTCCATCTTGCAGCCTCTGTCACGGAATTGGAAGCGGAGGACTCAAATGCAGGGATGAAGGATTTATTAACAATAAAGAAACAAACATAACACTCACAAAATAAATACCCACGAGGGGGAAAACTAGGAACTGAAACACAATAACTACACACTGTAAGAACAAACATAAACCAACCGGATGAAACAGAGGACACAGAACCATGAACACGAACGACATAACATGACAACGACACCACACCGGACAGCAAACACACCAGGATTAAATAGGGACACATGAGGAAGGGTAACGAGCTGAGAACAGCTGACAACACTCAAGGGAAACGAGGTAACAAGGTAAGAAGAGGGCAGGGTTTCACAATCACAAGACACAAAGGGGCAGCGTCAGATTTCCCGTTACCGACCCTGTTATTTCCCGTTGCCTATCCTGTCTGCCTGCCTTGATCTTTGCCTGGTATTTCGCTCATGAATGTTCTCTGCCTGTCCTGACTTCCCCACCTGTATGACTACTCTTATTAAAAGACATGCAATTGGATCCCAGCCTGAATGTCCAATCGTTACAGCGTGTGAACTGTTTGCAGAAAAATACAAATGTGTTTTAATTTTTATTTTCTAAGTCAATTAAGTTAATCATACTCCCAACTGCTTATTAATAACAGATTATAGTAAACACATTTCTCAATTAGGCCTACACTGTATACATCTTACATTTTATGATGAAAAGTATCATTTGTTAAAAATAAAGTTTAAAATGACTCCTGCGTTTGTCATGGTAAAATGACAAATACACCACCTTTACTTAAATACTATTGATATTGCCATCATTCATATAATTCATGTTAAATTATGTTATTGAATTATTATTATTTTTTGTTATATTAATAATTAATATTTGTTATATATAGCTAGATTTCTTTCATAAACACGTCACCGTACAGATGCAGTGGTACTGTACTGGCCACTAGATGGCAGGCCATCACTAAAGATGACATAGTAGAGTGACCTATGCATTAGCTTGTATGCCACTTGCCAGCACTGAATGGGTTCAGCTTTCTTCCATCCCGCTTTCTTCCTTGTATTCTGGCCAGATTTGATCAATTTGGATGCGGTGAGCTTTCATCTATGTAAATAAAGTTTGGGGTCAGATTTAAGGGATAAGGATACGATTTTTAAATGTTTTAAAGAATTGATCAAAGCAACAATTATTACAATTTAAAATAACTGTTTTTTACAGTTTTCTTTTCAAACTGAATTTTCAGTATCATTACTCCAGTCTGCAGTGTCACATGATTTTTCAGAAATCATTTTAATACATAGATTTGCTCATTTCTTATCATTAGTGCTGAAAGTAGTTTTACTGCTTAAATATTATATTGAAACCATGATATATATTTAAGATAAATATATCGTTTTGCATTGCTAAGCAACAATAGTAATTGTTTTAAATATTAATTGGTTAATGGATTAATTTATTTTAAATTTATCTTTATTAAGAATGCATTCTTTCAAATATTGGACAGAATGAACAATACTATTTTGTGAAATTCCTTTAGGGATACTATAATTTAAAGAGATAAAAAGCTTCATACATTTCATAGTTCTGCAATGCTTTGGGAGTGCAAACTACTGTACTTTGCTTTAAGATATGGGGTGGGTAGATGGCCCATGAAGTGTTTTTGCTGTGGTCCAGTCAGTAAAGTGATAATTAAGAAATAAGATCACTCAAATGTCCCCAGTCTCTTGAAAAGTATATGTTTAACAGAATTTACAGACTGACATACAATGAAGCAATGTATGGAGAAACGAGTTGCATGCATTGCCGAGGTGTGATTTTGGACCATTCTTCCACACAAACAATCTTCAAATCTTGAAGGTTCTGTGGGTCTCTTCTATGAACTCTGGTTTTTAGTTGTTTCCATAGATTTTCAATTGGATTCAAGTCAGGTGATTGGCTGGGCCATTCTAGGACCTTTATTTTCTTTCTCTGAAACCAATTTAGAGTTTCCTTGGCTGTGTGTTTGGATCATTTTCTTGCTGAAATGTCCACCCTCGTTTCATCGTCATCATCCTGGTAGATGGCAGCAGATTTTTTATCAAGAATGTTTCTGTACATTTTCCCATTCATCCTTCCTTCAATTTTATGAAGTTTGCCAGTACCATATGCTAAAAAATGAGCACACAATCATCATTGTTCCCACCTCCAAACTTTACTGTTGGCATGGTGTTTTTGGGATGATGTGCAGTGCCATTTCTCCTCCAACCATGGTGTGTATTATGGCATCCATAGAGTTCAATTTTGGTCTCATCTGACATTGGTCTCATTCTCCCAGTATTTCACAGGCTCGTCCAAATGTTGTGCAGCAAACTTTAAACGAGCTTCAACATATCTTTTCTTCAGCAGTGGAGTCTTGCGTGGTGAGCGTGAAACAACTGATTCCAGGTCTTTCTGAAGAGGTCCACAAGTGATCCTTGACACTTGGACTCTTGCAACACTTCTGATAATTCTTTTCACTCCTCTGTCAGAAATCTTGCGAGGAGCACCTGGTCGTGGTCTGTTTATGGTGAAATGATGTTCTTTCCACTTGTGGATTATGGCCCCAACAGTGCTCACTGGAACATTCAGAAGTTTTGAAATCCTTCTGTAACCAATGCCATCAGAATGTTTTGCAACAATAAGGTTGCAAAGGTCTTGAGCGAGTTCTTTGCTTCATACCCATCAGGTTTCTTGTGTATACCTTGGTAACGAGACCTTTTTATAGGCCATCAGTTTGGACGGAACCAGCTGATATTAATTTGCATTGACAGGGGGCAGGATTGCTTTCTAATTACTGATTGTCTTGGCTTTCCGTGCTTTCCCTTTCTTCATGTGTTCAATACTTTTTCCCTGTGTCATTTAACATTGTTAAACATAACTTAATTTACGGACATCTATGGTTTGATTTCTTTGCATGTGTGGATTGAATGGGTTGTTACCAACATCTGGTGAAATTTTCAACAGCACCTTTAGAAGTATATTTATTGAGAAAAATGGTGACGTGTTCAATAGTTATTTTCCTCGCTGTAAGTGTCGACTGGAAATAGAGGGCAAGAAAAGTAGACTGGCTCCAACAAAGAAAATGCAACATTCAAAAATTTCTGCAAGTGGATATTCTATGAAAAATCTTTAAGTGTGTTTTTTTGGGGGGGGGTTCCCCAAATAACTTCTCAGTGAACAGTTCTTAAAAGAGGCACTTTCTAAGTGTGAAGAAATTGTTTTTAATCTAAAGAAACTTTTTCCTCTTTAAAGAACCTTTTGTGCAATGGAAAATTTCTGTGGATGTTTCTGAGATGTTGAAGGCTCTTCTTGGAGGCATAGATGCTAATATTTAAAGAGTGCAAGCTATTGTTTTAGTTAAAGAACGTTTCTGATGCCTATCGAAACACCAATGCCAGTTTTCTGCAAAATCTGACCTACCTGCTCAGGATGACCTACCTGTAGATAAAACTGGATATGCAGATGGAATGAGGTATCGAAAAACCTGTCAAGATGTGCTACCACCAGGATAAATGTGTAAAACGTAGGTAGCACATCTTGTCAGGTAGGAAGAAATCATGATGTGCTGGTATTGTGAAGAATGACACAACCTTACCCAGTCTACATCCTTACCTCCATCTCTAAAACATATTATGTATATACATATATTATGGATTCATCCTGAGAGGTAGTTCAGATATTCACAGGCGTATCTTACGCACTGATTTTTCAACAGATTTCCAGTCGTAAACCTCTTTTCCCAAAGCTCTTTTCCCGCACATCGCAAACACTAGTTGTTGTGCATGATTATTGTGTATTTCGAGTGATGAAGCTACAGTATCATCCTGGGGAGGGTCTCTAGTTACAATGTGTTTATTCTCTAGTTCAAAATAAAAAAATGAACGGTTGCAGAGATATAATGTTGCAGGTCCAAAACTGATGTATAAATTAGCCCTTAAAAACGCTTAGTTCAGTTTGCTTAACAGAAAACTTTTGTACGTATTACTTTTGCTCCTGCCACTTTCTTTTAAAAGATCAACCTTATTTCAAGGATTCATAAATTACAAACATATATGTTCAGCTCTGCACTCAAAAAAGAGAATGACAGATCAATAGTTAAAATGTTTTTTATTTTATTTTAATTAAACAGAGGTTTACTGAACAAATTGTGTCTCTGTCTTTAAATTAATTCAATTATAATTAAAAGTTTCTTAAGGATAAAAAATGATCTTTGCTAATTGCTGTAAACTAGCCTAGAGAGCCCTTACTCATTACTATAATTGTCAGGGGTGAGGATGAAGGGAAGAGAGAGGACTCAATGATGCAGGAAGAAAGGCTTTTATTTAACAAAAAGTAAAATAATCAACAAAAACTACCCCATGGGGAAAACAGACTTGACAAGAAACAACAGGAAAATATGACAATGATCTGGCACATGACAGCACACACAAGGAGAATAACTAGGGAGAAAACAAGGCAGGTAATGAGGGAGGACAGGTGGGGCAAATCAACAGTCTTTCTTATAGATCAACCAGTAGTGCATTGGTGTTAACAACGCCAAGGTCATGGGTTCAATCCCAGGGAAAGCAAGAACTGATTACAATGTCAATCATTCCTTGAATGCAATGCAAATCGCTTTGGATAAAAGTATCTGCCAAATGCGTAAATGTAATGAGGTAATGAGATGGACGGAGTCAAAACATAGACAGTGCAGCACATGGCACAATGAAACACACGTGAGAAGCCATGTGCTTGTGTCTTTGTCGTGTTCAGTGTGAGCACATGGATAAGTTCAAATAAAAGTTTTATTTGGACAAGTTCAAATAAAACTTGACATATACACACAATGAGAAAACGCATAAGCTGTGTGTTCACATAAAACATGACTTGAAACGCGAAACTACAAGGCAAAACATGACATAAAAGCAACCACGTGCTAAACAGAACACAACACATGCGGACACGCTCACATAATAAGACAGAGACTGAGCGAAAACTCATCTTGTGCGTTCACAACAGAAGACAGACAGACACACAGAGAATGAATGTCTGAATCCCGACACAAAACCGAAACTGAACTAGACTGAAGTGTCAGGATCTGAACACCACACCCCACATGCAAGACAGGTAATTTGGATAAGAGTGCTCGGCGCGAGCACACAAATTTGAGCGCTCACACAAACACAAGGCAATTGTCAAACATACAGCATTGTCAGGGCTCTGTCATAAAACCAAGAGTAAACTAGACCGAAGTGACAGAACCCTGACAATGATATTAAAGGTTAACTGTTAAATTGTAAATTGAACTTCACAAATGCATGGGCTATGATCTGATTGGCATTAATTAGGTTATTTATTCCAAACTTTCCAACATAGTGTCACAGTCATGTCATATTGTTCCACTTCTGGGTCCCTTCTGTGCATCCTCCCATGCCCTTCCTGCCCCTCGTGTTAATCACTTATCTTATTAGTCTCGTCAGATGTACCCCATATCCTCTTGTATAAAAACCCTCTCGTGTTCCCATGTCTTTGTCAATCATTGACATTGTTATGTCTTTGTCTCCAAGTGTGTTTGCACTAAGAGTGCCGTTTGTTTTGTTATTTAAAGTCTTTTGTTTATCGTTTATTTTTAATAAAAGAGAGTTTAATTTGAATCCTGCTTCTTCCTTTTTATCTCTCTGCCTTGCACACCACACCAAAAGCGTAACACATAGTCTCATAGCAATTTGTAACTTTAATAGTTTGGTGAATTAGTGGCCAATTCATATGAACTTCTTAAATGTCATTTGTAATTTTTCATATGATCTGCCCAGTTACTGTTAGGGGTGTTTTTTTTAGGGGTGGTTTTTCTAAAAATCATACTTTTTGATACAATTCACAGTGTACAGAGTCATAAGGAATATCCAACTCATAAAATAGTTAAGATATTTTTGTGAAATCTGTTTGGAAATTCATAGCATTATAGACTTTTCACACTTCTTATTATGAAGTAAAATGGTAGATGTAAAGATACATTTGTCTATGCATTCATGCTTGTGCATTCATCTTGTTGGTTTGTCAGTTTCTGTTTGTTTTTGTTTGCATGATCTTCGTCCTTTTGTATGTATATATGTTTGTGCCAGTAATTTTACTGGTAGTAAGGTTAGAGCGAAAGCAGGAGTGGGGGGGGGGGGGGGGTGTAAATGTGTGTGGCTCTTGTGGAAGTGTCAGCTGCTGCGTTCATTGACAGTGTCAATGCACTCTGCGCCCCGGGAGCGCCAGCAGGCTCGCAAAGACAGACAGCATGAATTAATCCCTGGAGAGTGTGCGTGACAGTTTGACAGTGCTGTGAATTGAAAAGAAGGAGGCGCTATGAATTGGGAGGCAACAGCATTTGTCAAATCATAATTAAATGATGAATCACTGTTATGTTCTTCGAGAGCCAAAATCCCTCTCTGAGATACATAATATAATAAATTAAATAAACCATAAAGTACATGTCTGTACTGTGTAGAAAAACATTATTTCTTTACTGTTTTGAAAACAGAAATTATACAATAAAATATGACAAAATTACTGGGATTCTACTGAACATAGTAATAAAGTATATTTCCATAGTGTCATAGCAGTTACATGAATCTCAAGTCTCAAAATCTAAATTTAGTTTTCTAGTATTTGTGTCATGTACGTGATCATTAGATATTATCACGAATAAACAAGAAACTGCTGTGAGAAAATGTGGACATATCAAAATTTCAGTAACATTGTAACAAACTACAGTGCCATCATCACAGTAACAAACATGGTTTTGCAAAAATTTAAATCAAGCAAATAGTAATATTATGTAACAGAGGTGACTCACAGGCAGAGATCCACGTGCGTGTCTTTATTAAGAGTAGTCGCAAAACAGGCAGGGTTCACAAAGGCAGGCAGACAGGATCAGAATCGTGGTACAGGCGGTGGTCAAGATAGGCAGCTATCAATCATAAACGTTACTCCAGGCACAGGTCAGGGCAGGCAGAACAGGATCAAAACACAGGCAAACAGGCGGAATCAGAAACGGGATAAACAGTCAGGAATAGTAATGCTCAGAAATGACAACCGGGGCTAATCAAGACTTCGCGGTGAATGTATGTGTGAAGCAGTCTTTTATAGTCCAGGTGATGATCAGCAGGTGATGTGACAGACAATGATAATGGAGTCCAGCTGTGTGTGTGTAATCAGTCCAGTGTGTGGGTTTCTGGGAAATGTAGTGTGTAGTGTAGTGTCAGTATAAGTGTGAGCTCCCTCTGGTGGCCAGGGAGGGGAGCGCAGAGCTCATATTCATAACAGAGCCCCCCCCCACGAGCGCCTCCTGGCGTGAGGCAGCTAAAAGGCACCGCGCACCACCATGGCGGCACCCAAATTTTAAAGTTCCAGGGTGGTGCCGGTGGAACAGACCAGGCTGGTTCAGGCAAGGTTGGTGGGTCTGGGAGGTCTGGCAGGTCTGTAAGGTCCCCGGACGTAGCCGACGAGCCGATGGACCCGATCGATACCGTAGGCTCAGGAGACCGAGGCGTAGGCGTGGTGACGACCTTCCGAGGTTGAGCCAGAGTGCCCGAGGACTGGTACGGAGGCGGTGTGAGTGAAGACCGAGGTGACGACGTAGGGAAGGAAGAGCCCACTGAAGCCGATGGGGTGGAGGTACAGAGTGTAGTGGGGGTGCCGTAAGTCCGTGGTGGAGGTGAAGTGATGACTGACTGAGGAGGAGCCGTTGGGATGAGGGAACCCGGTGGAGCTACCAGGTCGAGGGTCACGGGTGAAGCCAAGGGTGGGAGGAGCCAGGACGAAGCCGGTAGGTCGACGGGCCGAGGTGGAGAGAAGGGGTCTGAGGCTGGAGGCGGAGTCAGGGATTCCCCGACTGCCGTTGAGGCTGGGGGCAGCAGGGCCTGCGGTGGTACCTCCCAACAGGACACATGCAATGGCGGCGCAGGACTGGCGATCTCCAGCGGAGACAGGGCAGGAGGGCTGGCAGACACAGACAGGGACAGAGATGATAATGGGTGGGATAGGGTGGGAAGCGGTACCTCAGGTGCAGGCTGACGGGTCGTTGCAGGCTCTGGCTCTGGTTGACGGGTCGTTGCAGGCTCTGGCTCTGGTTGACGGGTCGTTGCAGGCTCTGGCTCTGGCTGACGGGTCGTTGCAGGCTCTGGCTCTGGCTGACGGGTCATTGCAGGCTCTGGCTCTGGCTCTGGCTGACGGGTCGTTGCAGGCTCTGGCTCTGGCTCTGGCTGACGGGTCGTTGCAGGCTCTGGCTGACGGGTCGTTGCAGGCGTTGGCTGCTCTGGCTGACGGGTCGTGGCAGGAACAGGCGCTGGCTGACTGGTTCGGAGCAGGACACTCATCTGACACTCATGAACAGCTTGCTGCCAACTCATGCTGGTAGTGTCAGGGAGGTCTATAAACTGGAGGTGGTTAGCTCCAAACTGGAACAGCATTTTCAGCATTTCGTCATTTAGGGACGAGAAGATGGCAAACATTCTGAACTTAGCTGCATAGGCATGAAAATCAGGATTCTCCCTGGCTATCTGGAGGACCTTCCCCAGATTTTCCAAGGTGCCACAACGTCCTTCTTGGGTGACGAGCTGACTGAATCTGGCAGACATGTTGCATGCAGATGGGAAAGACAGCTGGATCTTTGTTCGGCGAAGTCTTCTGTAACAGAGGTGATTCACAGGCAGAGATCTAGGTGCGTGTCTTTATTAAGAGTAGTCGCAAAACAGGCAGGGTTCACAAAGGCAGGCAGACAGGATCAGAATCGTGGTACAGGCGGTGGTCAAGACAGGCAGCTATCAATCATAAGCGTTACTCCAGGCACAGGTCAGGGCAGGCAGAACAGGATCAAAACACAGGCAAACAGGCGGAATCAGAAACGGGATAAACAGTCAGGAATAGTAACGCTCAGAAATGACAACCGGGGCTAATCAAGACTTCGCGGTGAATGTATGTGTGAAGCAGTCTTTTATAGTCCAGGTGATGATGAACAGGTGATGTGACAGACAATGATAATGGAGTCCAGCTGTGTGTGTGTAATCAGTCCAGTGTGTGGGTTTCTGGGAAATGTAGTGTGTAGTGTAGTGTCAGTATAAGTGTGAGCTCCCTCTGGTGTTCAGGGAGGGGAGCGCAGAGCTCATATTCATAACATATTATAAGACACGATTTCTGAAATTAGGCACTGGTTCAAATTATTACAATTCAGCCTATTAACTAAAATATTCTTAGATATCACATTATGTTTTCAAATGCAGTGCTTGCTTGTGAAATCTTGTTCTATTTTTGGCAGTGCACTGAAGTGAACTGGTGGTTGATCATAGCACACATAATTTGCTATAATTGCACATTTATTGTTGCACAAATAATTGCACTTTGAATATACGTGAGTCTTGGAATAACCTATAAAATAAAACTGTATCCTAACAAAAACTAAAAACTAAATAAATAAATCACATAATCAAACTTCAGTGGTTATAGATCATTAACTATGTGGACAGAGTCAGAATTAAAGTACAGTAGTACCTCAAGATACGAAAGGCTCAAAATCCAAGTTACTAAAGCAAAGACGAAAATTTTTTACTGCTCTACATACAAAAAGTTTTCAAGATATGAAATGTTTCTGAAAGTCCGAGATTCGCCCCATAACAATTTTGAAACTCGCTCCGCACGCCGCCATCTTAGTTATAGTAGACTCGCCACCATCCTCCTGCTCTCCCATTGGTTCCTGATGCTAGCCAAGCCATGAGATCCTTCTCTCTAATTGGACAGCATCCCTCCCATCATGCATCTTCTATACGTACGTGCTGGCGTGCTTTAGCTCAGCCACTCCCCTCCCGAAACTTAAAATTTTGTATGTGTTTTCGTAAAGTTAAGTGTACGTACGTACGTTATCTGCCGTTTGTCCTCCTCCTCCTCTGCCGCCTCACTCGAAAGGTAAGCTTTGACATTTTATGTTATTTCATTGTTTATAGGTCAATTTAGCTTTATTATGAAATTGAATGGGGTGTTTTTGGAGGGCTTGTGTAAAATGTGTTCCAAGATACGAAAAACTCATTATACGAAGCCCGCCTTGGAACGGATTAATTTCGTATTTTGAGGTACCACTGTAATCAAATCTTTGGATAAACATTTTTTTCAAGTCACAAAGTTGTATAAAATATTTGCATAATAATATGATGTGCTTGTTAAGCCCTAAAAACATAGGCACACTTCTTAAAGGTTCAAATCTGAGAATGAGCATTCTAAAACTCTTTTTACATTTGAGATTAACTGGTTTAACACCATTTAACATCCACTGAGGTGGCGCTGAAGAGCCGATGAAACTAGACAATATTGTAGGTCCTGGAGGCCAAGGCGGAGCCGTAGTGACAAGTGGTCAAGGTGGAGCCAGGGTGCTAGAGGACTGAGGTGGAGCTGGAGGGAAGTTGGAACCCCAAGAAGCTGAAGGGGTGGAGGGACGAAGCACATCTGAAGGCCCAGAAGTCCATGAGAGCCAGAGGGACAAGGGAGCTGTCCCAGGTGAAGCTGACTGGTCAACATGCTGAGGTGGAATGACTGGCTCGGAAGCTGTAGGCAGAACCAAGGGACCCTCTTGCCAAGGCAGAGCCAGGCAAAGGAGAACCAGAGGCAGATCCACGCAGCAGAGAAGAGTCAACAGAGGGGGAGCTGAGGGTCTGAAAAGCAGCCAGTGGAGGTGGGGCCAAAATACTGGTTGTCTTTAGTAGAGGATGTCGTGGAGGGAGGCTGGGTGGGGCTGTCAGAGACGCAGAACACTTGGAGCTGGTGGGATCAGCCAAAGCGCAGAAGACTTGATTTACACTCACCTAAAGGATTATTCGGAACACCATACTAATACTGTGTTTGACCCCCTTTCGCCTTAAGAACTTCCTTAATTCTATGTGACATTGATTCAACAAGGTGCTGAAAGCAATCTTTAGAAATGTTGGCCCATATTGATAAGATAGTATCTTGCAGTTGATGGAGATTTGTAGGGTGTATATCCAGGACAAAACTCCCATTCCACCACATCCCAAAAATGCTCTATTGAGTTGAGATCTGGTGATTGTGGGGCCATTTTAGGACTGTGAACTCATTTTCATTGTCTCATTGTTCAAGAAACCAATTTAAAATGATTCAAGCTTTGTGACATGGTGCATTATCCTGCTGGAAGTAGCCATCAGAGGATGTGTACATGGTGATCATAAAGGGATGTACATGGCCAGAAACAATGTTTAGGTAGGCCGTGGCATTTAAACGATGCCCAATTGGCACTAAGGGGCCAATAATGTGCCAAGAAAACACCCCCCACACCATTACACCACCACCACCAGCCTGCACAGTGGTAACAAGGCATGATGGATCCATGTTCTCATTCTGTTTATGCCAAATATGGACTCTACCATCTGAATGTCAGCTGAATCAGCTTTTGTTTCCTATTCTGAAATTCAGTATGGAGTTCAGGAGATTGTCTTGACCAGGACAACACCCCTAAATGAATTGAAGCAACTGCCATGTGATTGGTTGATTAGATAATTGCATTAATGAGAAACTGAACAGGTGTTCCTAATAATCCCTTAGGTGAGTGCATATCTTCCAAACTATCAATTATTAATGTAGAAACCTGGCACAGATCAAATTCATTTCCATCATACTCCACTAATATGTCCATTGCAACAGACACTGGTGCTGGCTCACACACCTGCAGCCTAATGTACAAAGACTTGCCTTGAATTCATACTAAAACATTGCGTACGGACAAAGCTGTAAAAGTGTGCACACACACAAAAAAACAGATGCATGAATCTCTGCGCATAAAGGATCCTAGAAACGCAATCGACCTGAAGAATATGTACTTTCATGTCTCGATTCTCCCTCGACACAGATCTTTTCTACGTTTTGCTTTCAAGGGACAGGCATATCAGTACAAGGTCCAACCCTTCAGGCTGTCCCTGTTGCCCTGCATCTTTATGAAGTTTGTGGATCCCTTGTTCCCATGAGATGATTGACTCATTTTGGCACACTTGAGATCTGATACAGGGGTTGTGTGCTTTGGCACCTCACCCAATTGGGGCTTTTGGTCAAAAGAGCAAACTCTTCCCTGTACAGAGGATTTCTTTTCACGGCATGGAGCCCATACTATGGGCATACAGCCTCTGGGGTTTGGACAGGACCCCGTCTGCATTGGCATATCAATTGCCCCGAGTTGCTAGCAGTACATCTCCAGTACAACAGAGCGATCATTCTGTTGACGGGGGGTGCGACACTCATGCGGCGTGACACTCCTTTCTTCCATGGGCGGAGCGATAGCGGACCGAGCGCGGATAGCATCAACAAAACATCAGTTTTGCGCTTGTTCCTTTTAAGCACGGAATTAACGCCAAAAAGGGGGCTGTAGAGGGGTTTGCGACACACGCCTACACTCCACCACAGCTTCAGCGCCACTGCCGCTTGCAGCCGCGACAGAGTGACATTACAGGGAAATGTAAAATGAAGGAGGTTTGTTACAGGTTCGGCAAGTTCGGATTAAAAAGCCCAATGGGCAGGATATGGCCCGTGGGCCGTAGTTTGCCCACCCCAGGTATAAGGGCTGATTTGGGGTATAGCAATGTGCCAGGCGTGTCGGTCAGAACACGACAGAGAAGGAAGAAATTGTCTCAAAGTAATTTTTTCGATTAAACAGGTCAAAGAGGGGAGCCAACCATTATTATGAGCTTTAATAATGTCCAGTAATGCTGAAGGAGATTGAGGTGTGGGAGCACAAGAAGCACATGTGATCAAAGATCTCAGTAATGTCCTTTCTCAAATGAATGAGCTTGGATGGAGACTTGGATGGAAGGGAGTGGAAAGGAGTGTGGTGTGTGTGTGTGGTTTTCCTGTAACAGATATAACTGCGTCATAACAAAGACGAGTATGTACATAAGCAAACATAGTGGTAATTGTGAACTCACTCTTATAAGACACACAATAGGCACTCGTTCCGAGGCTGTTAACCAAGTTATTGGCTTTTCTCCAGCGCTCATGTATAATAGTTAACTGATATCTGCCGCGGTGGGTGATATATGATTAATTCTGAACTGAACCGCTTAACTTTCTGAACTAATGCGCGTCGTAGTTTCAGAATAAAAGTCCCCTGAAACAGTCAGCGCAATAGTGCTCTTATTCCTCTCATATGGCCTTTTTCACAGCGGGACCGCTGTTACAACTTACGTGCAGGGGATGAAAGAGCCGCAGCACAGGGTTGAAAAAGCCGCATGCGGCTCCGGAGCCGCGGGTTGCCGACCCCTGGAATATATCAATCATCAGGGTGGTCTACGCTCCCATCCCATGGTGCAAAAAGCATCCATCTCCATCCCCAGGTGGTCCAGCTGATCTGGGAACACTTCGGAGCCGCACTGGTGGACCTGTTTGCCCCCTCAGACACTTCCCATTGCCTGTTGTTTTAATCTCTGACCGAGGGGAACCTTGGCACAGATGCAGTTACACACAGCTGGGCCCAGGGCCTACGCAAGTATGCGTGTCCCCCAGTGAGCCTTCTTTCACAGACATTGTGCAAAGTAAGAGAGGACGAGGAGCAGGTCTTGCTAGTTGCGCTTTACTGGCCCAAAAAATTATAGAAATTATGCTCCTTGTGACTGCCCCTCCCTGGCACATTCCTCTGAGGAAGAACCTATTTTCTCAGAGACGGGGTTCCCTCTGGTACCCACGGAGGTGTTTTTTGCCTCAGTGTTTTTTTCTGTGCTAGGCTAGGTGCCCATATGTTGTGATTCCTATGGCGATCCCATATGTATATTCTTCCACAGCATGGCTCCCCTCTTGGCAAGCCCATGGCTTTCCTTAGCAGAACTCTGCCATCTCTGCATACCCACTGACCTATCATATTTAGCACTGCCCAGATGGCCAGTCCATATGTGTGTTATCCCCCTGCGGGCAGGATGTGGCCTCTGTAGCATTCCCCTCTTGGGGTACACTTTCTCAGTGTTATCCAAGTCTCACTGAGTGGATTACAAGGAACAGCTGTGATTGACTTTCCTGCATCAAGCCCGGTACTATACTCTGCTCCTACATTGCGGGAGGTTCAGTAGGCTTATGCAAGGCGCTGGAAGAGACAGCAATAGTGGTGCGTTGGTAGTGATCCCAATTTGTTAGTCATTCTGTCATAACGTGACTGACTGATACGGAATGTTTAGGTTACTATTGTAACTTCTGTTCCTGAAGGAGGGAACAGAGATGTCACATCCCATTTCCACAATTGCTGTACCGCTGCTAAAATTGATAAGAAAATAAGAATAAGAATAAGAAATTGTCACAGTCTCGTTGCGTCTGTCACATCCGGGTCCCTCGTGTCTTCTAGATTGTTCCTCACCTGTCTAGTTAATCAGTTCCCAAGTTGCGTCAGCTGTGTGTCGTTTCATATCCAGCATAAATGCCCTCCTGTGTTCACATGTCTTTGTCTCTTGTTAATGTTACGTTATTGCATGTGTGGATATTCTGTATCTCCTACTTTTGCACAAAGTGCGGTTTTGAGTTTATATTTAAAGTTTCGGTTTTCAATAAATATACTTTCTGTTGGAAACCTGCATCTCCTTGCCTTGTCTCCACATCGCACATGCCAAGTGAAGCTGACAGAACAAGAAATCGGTTCATCACCCAGAACAAACGTTAACAGCGAACATGGACAGTCTCACTAGGGTCCTTCAGCTTGCCAGTAACCACCCGGACTTTCTGGAGTTCTCGTGGGAATTCTGCCTGTTTGCTGCTTTTTCGTCCCTGGACGATGAAACGCTCAAGATGCTGTTCTGGTTCGGGGCCAACCACCACCAGCGCCGAGACCTCCTTGACACAACCGGACTGAGCTGGCGAGAAGCTGTTTTTAAGTGTCAGGCGAGTGTCTTGCTCCGAGCCAGTCAGCCTAGCCCGACAACGTCACCCTCAACAGCAGTGCGTTCACCTGAGCTTTCGCCCGCACATCAGCGGATTGCACCTGTGCTCGCAGACCAGCAGCCTGGACCAGAATGCCTCGCTGGTCAGCCTGTCGCCGCACCCAGTGCCCGAAGCTAGCCAGACAACGCCTGCAGCCATGAAACTGAGTCCCGCGGCCGAGAATGCACTGAGTCTGAGTCCCAGGGCCGAGAATGCACTGAGTCTGAGTCCCGCGGCCGAGAATGCATTGAGTCTGAGTCGAGAGCTTTGAATGTTGTTCCCAGCCACCAGAGCCGGAGCTGCCGTGGCCCGAACCGCCGCCAGGTCTCCCAGACCTCCCAGATCTCCCAGACCTCACCTCCTCCAGAGCTCCTAGACCTCCCAGACCTCCGCAGTTCCAAGACCTCCCTAGGCCAGACCTCCCAGACCTGCCGGCCCCGCCTGTGCTCCACGCCCAGCTGGCCGACAATAAGAAATTGTCACAGTCTCGTTGCGTCTGTCACATCCGGGTCCCTGTGTCTTCTAGATTGTTCCACACCTGTCTCGTTAATCACTTCCCATGTTGTGTCATCTGTGTGTCATTTCATGTTCAGGATAAATGCCCTCCTGTGTTCAAATTTCTTTGTCTCTTGTTAACGTTACGTTATTGCATGTGTGGATGTCGCCTCCTGTATCTCCTGGTTTTGCACGAAGTGCGGTTTTGAGTTTACATTTAAAGTCTTTGTGTTTTGGTTTTCAATAAATATACTTTCTGTTGGAAACCTGCTCGCCTACTCTCCTTGCCTTGTCTCCACGTTGCACACGCCAAGCGAAGCTGACAGAAATACACCAAATCAGCATATTAAAATTATTTATTAAGGCAACCCTTAAAAGCAACCCTCACCCTGCATTCACTGTCCGGTCTCGTCTTTGACAACCCGACTCCCACGCTAGCTACCACACTCGTGGATTCCAATCATTCCTCCTGTGACATCTCCGATCTTCCTGAAAACTGCTGCCAGTATCTTCACTCCAGATAAGATCTTAACACTGCCACTTCTCATCCCTTCTGTGCCTCCTCAGTTGCCTGCTTAAGTCTGCTGTTAATAAACACGATCTGAGTTGACTTAAGTCTGTGTTCGCCTGTTAATCATGACAGTATCCTAATGACAAAGATGAGTTAATGGTATTAAGAAGAGGATCTATGACCTCTGGAAGCATCTCTTTCAATAGCTTAGTTGGTATCGTGTCTAGCATACATGATGCTGATTTTGATGATTTAATGAGTTTAGACAATTCTTCCTCCCCGATAGCAATGAAAGAGTGGAATTTTTCTTCAGGGACACTACAATTTACTGGCCCCCACCCTTAAGGACTCAGAGATACTCATTTACACCCTACACACACACACACATACCAAAGAACATCCAAATGTGCCATGTGACTTTAACTTAGTTATTTTTAATTTTAGATGTGCTGTGTTCCCCTGTATGTATGCATGCTTTTTATGACCATTTTAGATGTGTTCGATAGTTTAGAAGCTTAGAATCAGTAAATGCTTATGTAGAACAACGTCAATCTTTACCTTTCCTTTAGTTAAAAAAGCTAACCTCATCATGCTTGGTCTCGAAATCTTTGTCTCAGAATTTGTAGACTGATGATGTGTGTTTTGCTGTACTATGATGCATCAAACTATTTATTATATGCCAAAACCCAAAAGTCTCCAAATTCAAGAAGGCCATAAAACATGTTGATGAGATGAGACTCGAGGGCAAAGAAGACTTTCCCGCTTCGTAGTTCCTTTGCTGTGATTGGCTGTCCTAACAAAAAAAGGTGTGCTCTGGAAATTCCTTTAAAAGGGCCTGCAAAGCTAAGAATCCTCCTCTTAACTCCTTCTTATCCTCTTAGCTCTTAGCTCTCTTACATCTTCCACTCTTCTTGCTTCTTATCCTCTTCCTACTCTTCCTCGGCGCGGATTCTCGGATCTCCTGAGCGGCATTTTCTAAAAGGACATTACACGACAAAGGAACCAAATTTGAACTTCCCGCGGATTCCAACGGACCCTCCCTGCAAGCATTCAAACACGGACCAGATTGCGGAATTCCTCACAAGCACGAATTCGCGACCAGCCATGAAAGACTCATGTGCAAGTATCCCTTAACTGTCATTAAAGAGTTTTGAGTTTATACCAAATAAGTTGGTCTGATTCCTTGTTTGTTCTCAAATAGGTTCCTGTCTGTAATACCACCTTTCTTTGTCTCTCTCTCTCTCTCCCACTCTCTGTCTCACTCTCTCTTCTTCCCTCTTTCAATTAATCTGTGTATGTTTTGTTTATTGTTTGTTGATTATTAAAATAGATATATTCACATGTGATTGTCTCTGAACTGCTCATCCATAAGTCCCTTTTACGGTGAACCGACCCTGTTCCAAATCATTAGGAAATATCCTTCTTCTTGGCCATTAGAAGCATTTCCTAGAGTTTATAAGGCGAATTGTTTGGTGCAGTGGTCCCCAACCCCCGGTCCGCGGCCCGGTACCGGTCCGTGAGCTGCTGCAAGCGGCTGTGGCGATGTGACCACCATCATATCAATCATATCATTTACAATAAGTGATTTTGAGGAAAGGGATCGTATATTCAGTAACCCAAACTTTATCAATTGTTCATTAGTGTTATATACATTCTTAGTTGTTTGTAACACATAAAGAGTCTTTATGTGTTGGAATTGATCTGACCTATATGATATGAGACAGCTAGCAGACGGTTTAGCCAGTTTAGCCAGTTTGTCTGCTTCCTGACCTGGGGCCTCATGTACTAAGACTTGCGTTGAATTCATACTAAAACATTACTTACGGACAAAGTTGTGATTGTGCGAACGCACAAAAAAATCTAGATGTATCAATTTCTGCGCTCGAAGGATCCCGCATATATTCTCTTTGTACATCCCGATTAACGTAAAATTGAGTGCACATGCACGAGCACAAAACCCCACCCAGTCTCCTCCCTTAATTAAACTGATTTAAATATGGTAATGAGTCCACTTGGGCAAAAGAAAGCAGAAAACGAAACTTTACAGAAAGTGAGTTGGACGTGCTACTATCGGAGGTAGAAATAAAAAAAATAAAAATTGGAACTTTGTCCTCCGGAATTAATAGCAAAAGGAAAAAATATGAGTGGGGGAGTTTGGCTAATGCCATCAATGCGGTTGGATCTGAAAGTCGCACTGTAAATGATCTTAAAAAGAAATGGTCTGATAATTGTCTTTAGTGGATAACCGCGGTCTCCTGAAGGATTGTTGTATAATTAAATGCAAATAAATAAAAATAAAAAGTACTATTAGATAGAACCATAACTTTAAATGCATCACCCACCAAGAAGCCACCCATCGCGCACCCTGACAGCTACCAGCTGCCACCCAACCATGCCGTTTATAAGGATGTATGAATCATTGGTTGACCCAGGCCACTGTTTCGCCTGTTGTGCTGGTGTGTGATGCGGAGAGACGGGAGGAGACAGGATCACTGCTGATAGATTTAATAACGAAACCAAAACACTTTCACGAGAAACTCAAAAGGCACGCGGGGGTGCCAAAACTCTGAACAAGGAGAACATCCACTACAACCATATGCACAGACCTACGCTAAAACACTACAATCACCGACAAGGACACAGGGAACATGAAGGGATTTATACACAAGGGCAAATTGGGGACAGCTGACATAATTAGCAGGGTAATGACTAACAAGACAGGAGTGGGAAGGATTTGGGAGACACAGGGGAACCCGGATGTGACAGACGCGACAAGACTGTGACAGAACGCCCCCTCCCACAAGGCGTGACCTCACGCCGTATGAGACACACCTTGAGGAGGGGAGGGAGGGGGAACAGGCGGAGGACAAGACAGACCTAATATACAAAATCATAACATCAGAACACGGGTGGGAGGGTGGGCACCCTGGAGACCAGGTTACACAGAGTCCAGGAGGTCTCCAGGGTGGTGCAGGTTACTGAGGACCAGGGAGGTGCAAGGGGAACAAGGAGCCAGTCCAGGGGGAGTGTCCAAGGTGGTGCACGGGGAACAAGGAGCCAGTCCAGGGAGAGTGTCCAAGGTGCGCGGGTCCAGGGCGGAGCCGGGGTCTTGGCTTTCCCCGGAGGCTCCGCCTCCTTTTCCCCACCCACCCTCAAAGTCACATTATTACCCCCCCCCCAAAAAATTCTTGAAGGGCCTCCCCGGGTGACCGTTGGGAGGCCTAGGTGGTCTTTGGGTGGTGGCCACGAGGTCTAAAGGAGCCGGCAGGGCGAGGGGCAGCGGAGGGTCTTGGAGGTCTGGAGGAGTGTCGTGGAGGGGTTTTGGGAGGTCTGGAGGAGTGTCGTGGAGGGGTTTTGGGAGGTCTGGAGGAGAGTCGTGGAGATCTTCTGGGAGGTCTGGAGGAGAGTCGTGGAGAGCTTCTGGGAGATCTGGAGGAGAGTCGTGGAGAGCTTCTGGGAGGTCTGGAGGAGAGTCGTGGAGAGCTTCTGGGAGGTCTGGAGGAGAGTCGTGGAGAGCTTCTGGGAGGTCCCAGGTTTCTGGAGGTTCTGGGAGGCCCCAGGTTTCTGGAGGTTCTGGGAGGCCCCAGGTTTCTGGAGGTTCTGGGAGGCCCCAGGTTTCTGGAGGTTCTGGCGGCTCGGGCCACGGCAGTTCAATGGCGTCCGCGGGACTCTGACACAGTTCAATGGCGTCCGCGGGACTCTGACACAGTTCAGGCTCGGCCGCTCGGGGAATACACAGTTCAGGCTCGGCCGCTCGGGGAATACACAGTTCAGGCTCGGCCGCTCGGGGAATACACAGTTCAGGCTCGGCCGCTCGGGGAATACACAGTTCAGGCTCGGCCGCTCGGGGAATACACAGTTCAGGCTCGGCCGCTCGGGGATGACACAGTTCAAACACGGCGGACTCCTCATCATTGGCAGTATTCGGTTCACTCACGGGAGTCGGTTCACTCACGGGAGTCGGTTCACTCATTGGAGTCGGTTCACTCATTGGAGTCGGTTCACTCATGGGAATCGGTTCACTCATGGGAATCGGTTCACTCTTGGGGAACCCGGATGTGACAGACGCGACAAGACTGTGACAGCCACCTTGCCACAATATTTGTTATTTGCATCACATATAATCTGCACATTTATTGAATGGAAATGTTTCTGATTCACATATGCAAATTCATCTTCAGATGGTGCCTTATATGTGTGTGCAGTCGATCGCTCTGTTTACATTAGGGAAACCAGCTATCGCTGCAAATTGCATTTTAATGTTTGGCTGGTCAACTGCATCATATGGGACCAATCATATGGGCAGTGCACGGCTCAAAGCCTGAGCGGTTCCTGAGCGGTTTCTGAGCGGTCTGCCAGTTACCTTTGGAAAGAATCAGTTGCCAGGAAACCAAGCGTTGTCAGCACCTGTACCGGAACGGGTATTGCGTGTTTCCTTGCTGTCTCTCCCTCTAGATTCGGACCCAACTAGATTCGGAGGATAGCCCTTGGAAATCTGACATGGCTTATAAGGCAGTCATCCTGGGCAAGAAAATCATTATGGTCTCTAAAACTCATTCTCTTCGGATTCTGCCATTAGCAATGTCCTCTAATATTGCCAAAGCTGCCATTAACATAGACTAAGGGTTGTGTCAATTTGCACATGCTTTTATATGTTCTTACTTAATTGCATAATCTATAGAATATTCCCATAAGGCTTGTGTGACAATATATATCAATTATTTTATAAATTGCAAATTAATAGCAATGTTTCCCACAGACTTGTAGAACAATTCGTTGTATAATGTTGTGTAATGCAGCACTTCATTGCCTGTAGGAGTCGCCAACGGACAAAATAATGAGAAATGTACTTATGCCAGACATGAACTTGCCGTGGAGAAACACACATTGTCTCGTTAATTTCACTGTTAGTACATCCGACCGTGAGCGTGAAAGCTGGCGAACGCACTGTTTTTGTGCGTAAGCAGTGTTGATCCATGAGGCCCCTGGGCCCCAGTTAGTCAAGGTATGTAGAATATATGCCAAATTACTAGAGAGAAGAGCGACACTATCCCAGGTGGGATGAATACCATCTCTTTTCAACAGGTCAGGTCTGCCCCAAAAACTTTTCCAATTGTCTATGAACCCTATGTTATTCTGCGGGAGAATATGTCTATGTCTATGTCTTTTAATATGTCCAGAGCATATTTCAGTGCCTGACATCGTACTTGCGAGTTCACACACCTCTTTAATTTTAATTTTAATGATCTCCGACTGGCGTAGTCGGACATCATTAGCGCCGATGTGAATAACAATCTTAAAGTATTTACGATTAGTCTCAGCCAGCACTTTTAAATTTGCTTTGACGTCAGGCGCTCTGGCTCCCAGCAAACATGTGACTATGGTGGCTGGAGTCTCTATTTTCACATTCCAAGTAATAGAATCACCAATGACTAGAGCACTTTCAAAAGGTTTCTCAGTGGGTGGGGAGAACCTGTTTGATGTTCTGATCGGAGCAAAACGGTCCGTCTGGAAACGCGGCGGAGGGTCTGAATGTTAGAAGCCTGCTTTGTCTATTTAAGGTCAGAGTTATATTTGTGAATACCATGTCTCCTCCTTTTTTCATTAAAAGGCTATTTGTGTTACTCTTTATTCTTTGTGCCTTCATTGTGGCAATACCTTAAGGGCCAGTCACACAGCCGATCATGCACGAATCACTCACAAATCACGCACAGATTGGGTTTGTGCGAAATTGACCAAAGTATTCCACGAACATTCGACGCACGCCCGACCCATGAATCACTGACGGAGCGCGTCCAAACACGCACGCTTCGCGAACGTTCCACGAACGTTCCACAGTTATGCATTGGAAAAATTTTTAACCGTTCAAAACTCAAAATCATGCACAAACCGCCTTCGACGCACATCCACTTACAATCACTGACGGTCCACTGACGGAAATGAAAATCTGTGCGTAATTCGTGCGTGATTCATGCGTTTTCGCTGTGTGACTGGCCCTATAAGTTACAATAGTGAAAAGGTCTTTGTACCTTACATTTGAATCTTATTGAAAATATTTGTACCTTACTTTCCCCTAAATGGCACACATAACATATTAGTATTCTACAAATATATATTAGTACGTTTTTACTTTTTTAAATTAGGATATTGCCCCAGTGGCAGGGCTGTACCTTTTTTCTGACAAAGAACATTTAAAATTCCAAACATTTCAATATTATTGCTTCCTCCTCAAGATTTTACTGTTCATTACAAAATGCTTTGGTCAGAGAGGTGTTTTATTAAATTAGAAATTATTATTTGTTCTTATTTATTATAAATTATTATTATTCTACATTTTATCCTTACATAAGAAGAATCAAACCATTGTCCAAAAAACGACCAGGCCTCCACTTAATCAACCATAAAACAGTTTTCCGTAATTGAAGCTACCTAATGCAGAACATGTATAAGACAAAAGGTAGATGGAGAGAGGTAAAGCAAGTGCAAACATGTCGTCATTTTCTATGCAAGGAAACAGGCTATATATGAGTGGATGCAGGGGGTGGAGGTAATGTTAAGTGTTCTCAGTGTGGAGTCAAGCCCTCCTCCGCAGATTGCTGTCTTGCTCTCACCACTCGTTGTCCCTTTGAAGTAATTACTCTTTCACCTGGAAAAGCTAATCAGTGAAGGCGTGCCATGCATCAGCACCCACCAGACTCAGCGCTTTCCAACAAACAAAGGAATTTATTTGTGATTTAACACACACAAATTACCAAACCAAATTAACGAAATTAGTATATTATATACATACTAAAATTTGTTTTTTTCCTCCAAATATTTAATTAATAAAGGTAAATCATTCAATGATTATTTAATGCTTCATTTATTTGACTGCATATAATCTGTTATAACTAATAAAACATTTCCTGCAAAATAAAAATCACTCTACGTTTCTAATCATTTTTTCCTTTCCCTGGGAATCAAACCCACGGCCTTGGCATTGCAAACACCATGCTCTACTTTTTGAGCTAAACAGGAAAGCTAAAAAATGAATAGAAACAAACATGTTTTTATGTTGACACACACACACACACACACACACACACACACACACACACACACACACACACACACACACACACACACACACACACACACACACACACACACACACACACACACACACACACACACACACACACACACACACACACACAAACACACACCTGTCAGGGGGCTGTGTGGTTAATCTTTATGCACTCTGTGACCTCCTCACTGCCAACCCTGCTAAATATATTATTCCCGTGGGGCTTTCAGTGCTGCTTGGTGTCAGAAATCAATATGTATGAGCCGTGTAGATGGGAATTTCTAATAGATCTCCACGGCCCTGCGCTACTCTTCAATATCTGCCTCGGACTATTAGTGCCGGCTCAGTGGCAGTGAAATAACCGAGATAATCTGTTAAGGTTCCACTCTTAAGGTGGAACTGCTTTAACAGGTTTTACTGGTGTTTTTTCTTTTTTCGTATCCGAAATAACTAAACAGCCATATTCTTCATGTGTAGTGTAGGTCATTTTTTAATTTAGAGTTATAAATGAAGTTAATTTTCAGGTGTTGTTTTTAAAAACTGTTGTTTATGTATTGCTATATCCTACATAAAAAATATGTACAACTATGCTTAGTATTCATGAGTCTATCACACTTTAATGGAAAGGTATGAGTGCATGTTTTTTTTTTTATATTTGTGAGTGGTTATGCCTACAGTTTGCTTGCTGTTTCTGCGTATCAAAATGTATGATTGTATGTATGTGTAATTCTGTTTATTCCCTGTGGTGTTGTCAGGAAGGGATATAGGTCATAGTACTAATTGATCATATTCCTAATGTGATGATTTGATGTAGCACTTAACTGCAGTGCATGGCTTCACCACTGGAAAAAGCAGCTCGGGCTTCAAGCAGCAAGAGACTGAATGGGGGAGGGGAAGATTTGAATGGAAGAGAGAGATGGAAGAGAGGGGAAGACTGACTCAGACAGCGTGAGATCTCAAGGGAGGGAGTGAGACGCTGAAATTATTTCATGGTCATGGGCTTTTCTACCTCTCCCATCTCGCATGCAGGACCTGCAAATATAATCTACAACCATATATCTGCTGTCTTTTGCACAAAGGTGATCTCCTTAATGCTTTCTGCTACCGGCCAAAGCTGCAGACACGGGAACTCACTATCCATCACTTGTAATTGTATTAGATTAGAGGTACAATGTGGCTAAAAGTCCCCTTAAGGAAAATGTGCCATTTCTGGTCACAAAGTGTATAAAGATAAATAGCTTTTTTTATTGAATAATTAGTAAGGAATAATTGACGATGGGACACTGAATTATTATGCACACCCAAGATATTCTTGCGGCCACAACACAAAGTGGAGTCGTCATTACACCTCAGGTGTGCATTATTTTTCAATAATTCAATGACCTGGAGTCCATTATCTTGCTTATACTATAATTATACTATGGTTAGCACACCTCAAAACATTGTTCATGTGATATATTTCAAGACATTTGTCAGGTTTTTGTCCCAAAAATGCTCTTGTGTGTATTTCTCATACATATCACAAACCTCCATTGCTAATTCCAAAACATAATTTTAGAACTAGTAATTGAGGCTTGAGCCATTGATAGCAGACTATCAATGCAGTTATTAATGCTGTTATTGGAGGGGGGGGACTTGAGTCTGTGTCTCTCAACAGTGTTTGGCAGCAGTATTTTACAACAAAAATACAACTGTTTACTAAATACATTTCTCAAGCAAACGGCACCTAGGAATCTGTTCTGATGTAGTTTAGCTATAAGGATAACTGTGTTCCCACAGCGGCGCTGAGCAGAGCTCACTTCAGAATAGTGTTGCCAGATTGGACTGAAGATTTCCAGCCCAACTACAGCATAATACCCGCCCCAAAATGTGTACTGTTGTAACTGATACAAAAGGTTACGCGATACTTTTGTTAAAACAGTATTGCATGCTCGTTTGTTGGAAGTGTCACCTCCCCCACCCCGAGTGCGCAATACTCAGCTGATTTATCAACCAGCCCAATGTATTTTCTCCCGGTCGGACGTGACCAAAAGGAGCCCAATTGGGCGGGAGTCCGCCCAATCTGGCAACAGTGCTTCAGAACAAAAGAAGTTTGTGTTTGTGTTTGTGTTTGTGCCTGTGTACGTGCGTGTGTGTGTGTGTGTGTGTGTGTGTGTGTGTTCGTTCAATCTAAGCCTCATCCTCGTTGGTCGTTACTGCTCGTTACTGACCAATGTCAAAATATTTGAGAAAACTAATCAAATCAGAGAAGCTTTATGTGCACACAGAAGTGGATGAGGCTTTGGGATGTGGGTAGACCCATGGCAGCTCCTGTAAGAATGTGAATGTGCTTTCACTTCAGGAGTCCTGCTGTGCGTAAAGCGTTATTGACAGAGCGACCACATGGACCGTGATCCTCGTGCAACGCAAACTCAGCGCATGCGCAGTGAACTAGGTACGCTCGTGACTCACGAGATAACCATGTGAAGTGACGACTTTGTCCAAGACATTTGCTCGAGATATTAGTGTTCGGCGACATTAAGGAATCGACATTAAAAAATCAAAAATACTAAGACAAATAGGGAGTTTAGCGGTTCCACTTCAAAAACGTTGACATAATAGGATTGGCGAGTTAACGTGACTCGAGATAAGTGAACTTCACTGTATTTGTAACATCAAGGGTAAATGTGTAACCCCTGTTCTCCTGAAGGAGGGAACCAAGATGTTACGACATCTTGTTACGTGAGCTGAGATCTCAAAAGAGCACATGTGATTCACGTTCAAGTTTTCACTGAGGAGCCGAGTCGCAGAGTCGGCGGCCTGGCCACTCAGTGGTGGTACCACGATTGTGGTGATGGGATGTAATGTCTTTGTTCCCTCCTTCAGTGAACCGGGGCAACAATAGTAACCTAGATGTTCCCTATCACACAGTCATATTTGATGTTACGTTAGAACTGAACTGACGAATAGGGATCCCTTCCAAAGAGCCACTATTGCTGCACCTTCCAGTGCCATGCATAAGCCACCTGGTCCAAGCCACCAAGAGGGGAACTCTACTGAGGAAGAATACACATACAGGTTCGCTGGCTTGGTATACCAAGAAAATGGCTTCCATTATCCTATCCAAAATTATCCACCCGGCTCCCATCCAGCAGGGGCTGGGACGAGATGTGGCGCTTGGCTTGCCTGTGGCCAACTCCTTGCTGTGCCCAAATTAGAGGCTGCTGCTGAAACCATGCGGAAGTGGAGGACGAAGCACTTAGTGATGAGGAGATGTTGGTGCTACAGCCAGTGGAGGCAGCAGTGGGCTGGAAGTGTTTAGTACCTCCATTTGCTTCTGGGAAACTGAGAACTGCTGGGTAAAATTCTTTCTGAAGAGGCCCACCAGAGAGATAGGAGAGTAAAGAAAACAATATTTGTTAGTCTCCCTCATATCAGCCAGGCTCAGCCAGAGATGGTGTTCATAGACCACCAGAGTGGACGTCTTTTGACCCAGGGAGTGCACATTGACTTTCTTCGTATGTAGGTTGAGATATGCTCAACTCCTACATCAGACATGGGCCAGAACTACAGTGTGCAGATCCTTGAGAGCCTTGGCCTGGTATATCTGGTGGAGGCACCCTTTCCAGCGGCTCTGTAAGTCTTGGCCTTAAGCACAGATGAGAATTTACAGGCCTTGGATTGGAGTCAAGGATTATCCCGCAATACTTGGATTGGATTTATTTGGCTTCTGAGCCGCAGATGCATGTGTTCTGAGAGTTATTTGTCTTTGATGCTGACACGTCCATCAGTTTTGGTCTGCGGGAAGTTCAAAGGGAGTTAAGCTTTGAAGGTAAGGTGAAGAGCAGAATGCCTGTGTAGTAGACTGGGACAGAGCAGGAAGCATGGAACAAAGGGAAGAGCAAAGAGAACAGAGATCCTGAAGGCAATCTGGGCTGGACCAGAAGTGGGTGCTAAAAGATTTTTTAAGTGACCAGAATACCACATGCTCCACCAGTGCTCCATAGATTTTATAAAAGGTCTGGCCAGTTTGCTAATACCTATAATATCAAAATCAACTGCAGGTAGACAATCCTTTTCTTTTTTAGCACCTAAACACTAGAACAGTCATCTTAGCATTGTTCGGGAAGCAGACACACTCTGTCAGTATGCTCTGAGGTCGACCGTGCCGAACCAGTCCTAGGACCTGATCTGTACTACGATCTGCTTGAGCGTCAGCATTTTGAATTTTAGACGCATAACTGTGCGATTTAAGAGAAGCAAATCCAGAATGGGCCGCAACCCTCCATCCTTCTTTGGAACTATGAAGTACCGGCTGTAGAACCCGGACCTGTTGTTGCGAGGGGTACATACTCGATGACCCCTACGCCAGCAGAGTGTCTACTTCTTGCTCCTTAACCAGAGCCTGCTGGGGGCCTACCAGAGACTGTAGGACCCCCGAAAAACCGGGGTGGAGAAACCCCGAACTGGATAGCGTACCCGCAGGTTACCGTGCGCAGGACCCACTGAGAGATATCCGGTAGACGTGACCACGCACCTGGAACTCTACTAAGGGAACCAGCCTCCCGGGGCTGGCCTCTGGTACTGGGAACAAATTCAGGGGCTTTTTTGAGCCGGGGCTTCCGGAAACTCGGGTGTAATGCTCTAGGACCCTCCTTAGAGGGGGTGGTTCTCCCGTTGCGGGCTCCCTCTGAAACTGCACACGGGAGACATCACCTTGTTGCAGCTTAGCATCAGGACCGCTTAGTCTTAGCCTTCTTAGCGTTCAGCCTTTTGCCTGAAGGCTGAACTTGAACTAGTCGGCCCGACCTTCCAGGGTTCACCGGAGGAAGCCGGGTAGCGACACTCTCGTTTTGAGCGGCCCTGTACGAGGAGCTTTGAGACCATGCTTGACCGGCGGTCTCACGTGGAGGGCGGCGGGGAAGGACATTACTGAACGCCGCCTGTTGTTGTGCAGCCTCCTGGAACTTGTCGACAACATGGCATCGCCGAACAAGCCCGAAGGGGACAGAGGGGCATCCAGTAGCACAAATTTATCCTTGTCTTTCATGTCCGATAGACTGAGCCATAAATGTCTCTCCGTGGCCACCAGAGCTGCCACGGAGCGGCCGACAGAGTAGGCCGTCTCCCTAGTGGCCCGAAGAGACAAATCCACGGTCCGGCGCAGCTCTGCCAGTGCCTCCGGACCGATACCACCGTCCTCGTTGAGGTCCCCTAGCAACTCTGCTTGATAGGCCTGCAGCAGTGCCGTAGTATGAAGGCACGCAGCAGCCTGGCTAGAAGCAGAGTAAGCTTTCCCCACCAAAGACGACGTGACGCGCATCGGTTTGGTGGGGAGCGCCGGAGCTTTGATAGAGGATAAAGACTGGGGAACGAGGTATCCTGCAAGAGCCTCGTCCACTTTCTGCATCCCTCCATAACCATAGTGCTGAGCCCCGACGAGACTCGCATACATAGCACTATGCGGCCTCTCTTTCGGAGGCTGGCCTTCTCCATGATCTTGATACCTCAGCATGGAGATCAGGAAGGAAAGGCATAGCCCGGCGCGGGGGAGTGACGCGAGCAGGCAGGTAGCGCTCGTCCAATTTACTCTTTCTAGGACGAGTGCTCCTGGTCTCCGCCGGCCAATCAATGCCCAGACGTGAGACCACAACCTCAACTAACTCCTCAAACGCCGGCGAGGAGGGTGGCGAATCCTCCCCGACCGGGTCGACACTAGCTAAATCCATCTCATCAGAACTGGATAAAGTCAGTGCCGGAGCCCCAGCACGATCGTCTCTTGGGGAAACCGTGCCCACAGCACGCTCGTGACTGGGACCCGCCTCTGTTCTGTCAAACCTGCACTGGCTTCCTATTAATCACTGAATACATTTTAAAATCTTGTTAATCACTTACAAAGTATTAAATGGTTTAGCTCAACAGTACTTGAGCGATCTCTTAACACATTATAGTCCTTCATGTCTATTGCGATCCCAAAATACTGACCAGCTTATAATACCTAGATTATCAAAGTCAACTGCTGGCGGTCGATCTTTTTCCTATTTAGCTCCTAAACTCTGCAACAGTCTTCCTATTACAGTTTGGGAAGCAGACACACTCTGTCAGTTTAAATGTAGACTAAAACACATCTCTTCAACCTAGAAGAAGAAGAAATATACATTTATATAGCGCTTTTCCAGAGCTCAAAACGCTTCACATAGTAGGGGGGAATCTCCTCAACCACCACCAATCTACCATACACATAACACATTATACACACATTTTTAATCCAAATCATGTAAAATGATTGTTAGGCTGCATAATTTAGGTCAGCTGAAACCAGGAACATTCCCATAACATCTGATGTACTCTGATGTACTTCTGACGTACATCAGAAGAAGAATGGCATTTACGCTGATATTATTCTTTGTTTATTCCGAGGTTACCGTGGTCAGCCGGATCCAGGCCGTATACAGATCAGATGAAGGACCTGCACCTGGACACGAGCACAGCACTGCCCTGAAGTGTCTGCTGAGACCGTGACTCTACTAAACCCTCCCCTATGTAGATCATGAACCCATCTCCAATCGGACCAAATAAGACTTAATATTAGACTTGAATTATCAATATAATAATCAATAATCAAAACTTAACACTTAATATTCATCAATTGTATTAATTTGCCTGCTCTTTTAAGGCTGCCGTTCAGCCAAACAAACTTTGTTTATAATGTTTTCATGTGACCACTGTAAAGCTGCTTTGAAACGATCTGTATTGTAAAACACGCTATATAAGAAAAGGTGACTTGACTTGACTTCTGTGAAATAGATGCACAAAGTATTAAATTAAGTGATGTCAATAATTGTAGAATACATTTTCTGATAAGAATCTTTTTTCTATCAAAGACTTTGAAAGGTAAGAGTTTTATGGAAATTTTTAATAAAATACAGAGAGGACAAACACCAAGAATTTTTTATGGTCTGTGTTGCTCATATTTTACCAAGAGCGCTAATATTTATGTAATATATGTAAAACTATGTCATGTACCAAAGGCAACAATTGTTTTAAAATGTTAAACAAGAAAATGTCTGTGGAAATTGACAGAAATAAAAAAAGGTGCCACAATAACACACACACACACACACACACACACACACACACACACACACACACACACACACACACACACACACACACACACACACACACACACACACACACACACACACACACACACACACACAATTAATTTTTATCCTTTGAGGTGGTTTCTGAGCCAAAGTGTTTAATTGGTGGTGAGTCGGGTGAATTTTATGCCAGGTCAGGTTCAGTTTAATTGACGATTATTTGCTTATTTACTTCAGAGCTAAATACCTAAAGTCAAAATAGAGCAAACATTGTCAAACCCTTGGGTTCAGTGCTTCATGCAATTAGAGACTTATCCCTGACAGCAATTCCAATTATTTTACAGCTAAACAAGAACTGAATGGAATACTCAAGCTTGTAGCTTTTCACTCAGCATTCACAATCACTTATTATAGGTTAACCAGAAGTTATGTAGCCAGGATCAGAAAAAGTGTCTCTAATCTCTTACTCTATATATTATACCCTACATGACCAGTAACAAAAAGAAAAATCTGAAAATAATTGATTTTTTCATTTTTTAAGCTTACTAGCAAGATTACTTTTTTGGTTTCACAAATAATAAATCTTGGTATGGAACAATGCATTGTTTGCTTCAAATGCTTTGTCAGCTATAGTGAATTTAGATATTGACTACCTTGTAATGTTTTGTATTGTCCTAAAGAGATGGCTGTTTTTTTTTTCTTTATCTGTCAGGATTTTATTAAACAAGTGTTATGACTATGAGCTCTGTGCTCCCCTCCCTGGCCACCAGAGGGAGCTCACTCACTTATACTGACACTTCACTACACACTACATTTCCCAGCAACCATCACACTGGACTGATTACACACACACACCTGGACTTCATCATATTGTTTGCCACACCATCTGTTAGTAATCACCTGGACTATAAAGGACTGCCTCACCCTTCAGTCACCGCGAAGTCTTGAGTAAACCCCGGTTGTCATTTCTGAGCATTTATATTCTGTTTTGTATCCTGTCACCGATTCTGCCTGCTTACCCGTTTTTGACCCTGTTCTGCCTGCCCTGACCTTTGCCTGGATTTACGACCTGTGATTGTTATCCGCCTGTTCCGACCTGTCTGCCTGTTATATCGTCTCTGATTCTGCCTGCCCTTCTGTTCCTGTTTGCCCCTGTTTAACCCTGCCTGTACGACCACCTCTATTATCTTCATTAAAAGACATTGCGTTTGGATCCCTGCCTGTGAGTCACCCCTTTGTTACAGAAGACTTCGCCGCCAAAAGATCCAGCTGTCTTCAAACATGTCTCAGCCAGTCACCCAAGAAGGACGTTGTGGCACCTTAGAAAATCTGGGGAAGATCCTCCAGATAGCAAGGGAGAACCCAGACTTTCATGACTTTGCCACCAAGTTCAGGATGTTTGCCATCTTCTCGTCCCTAGATGATGAGATGCTGAAAATGCTGTTTCGGTTCGGGGCTAACCATCTCCAGTTTATAGACCTCCCTGACACTACCAGCATGAGTTGGCAGCAAGCCGTTCATGAGTGTCAGGTGAGTGTCCTGCTCCGAACCAGCCAGCCAGCGCCGTCAGAACCTGCCACGACCAGTCAGCCAGCGCCGCCAGAACCTGCCACGACCAGTCAGCCAGAGCCGCCAGAACCTGCCACGACCAGTCAGCCAGAGCCGCCAGAACCTGCCACGACCAGTCAGCCAGCGCCGCCAGAACCTGCCACGACCAGTCAGCCAGCGCCGCCAGAACCTGCAACGACCCGTCAACCAGAGCCAGAGCCTGCAACGACCCGTCAACCAGAGCCAGAGCCTGCAACGACCCGTCAACCAGAGCCAGAGCCTGCAACGACCCGTCAACCAGAGCCAGAGCCTGCAACGACCCGTCAACCAGAGCCAGAGCCTGCAACGACCCGTCAACCAGAGCCAGAGCCTGCAACGACCCGTCAGCCAGAGCCTGAGGTACCGTTTCCCACCCTATCCCACCCATTATCACCTCTGTCCCTGTCTGTGTCTGCCAGCCCTCCTGCCCTGTCTCTGCCAGAGATCGTCAGTCCTGCACCGCCACTGCATATGCTCAGCTGGATGGTACCGCCGCAGATCCTGCCGACTCCAGCCTCGACGGCAGTCGGGGAATGTCTGACTCCGCCTCCAGCCTCAGACCCCTTCTCTCCACCTCGGTCCGTCAACACTTCGGCACAGCCTGGCTTCTCACTCCCTCAGCTTCACCAAAGTCCCTCGACCATCATCTCCATCGGGTTCCCTCGTCCTCCAGGCTCCACCTTGGTCGTGCGTCGCCTTGCCTACACCTGCGGCTCCAGCTGGCTCCTTCCTCCCTCCGGTTTACACCTTTTGTCCTCTGTCACTCCGTCTCCGACTCTGCTCTCGGTCCTTTGGATTCCGCCTCGGTCGTTCGTCGCTGCGGCTGGCCTTCGGTCTCCGGAACCAGCGGCGTCGATCGGGTCCATCGGCTTGTCGGCTACGTCCTGGGACCTTACAGAACTGCCAGACCTCCCAGACCCACCAGCCTTGCCTGAACCAGCCTGGTCGGTTCCCCCGGCACCACCCTGGAACTTTGAACTTTGGGTGCCGCCATGGTGGTGCGCGGCGCCATTTCGCTTCCTCACGCCAGGAGGCGCTCGTAGGGGGGGGGCTCTGTTATGACTATGAGCTCTGTGCTCCCCTCCCTGGCCACCAGAGGGAGCTCACTCACTTATACTGACACTTCACTACACACTACATTTCCCAGCAACCATCATAACTGGACTGATTACACACACACACCTGGACTTCATCATATTGTTTGCCACACCATCTGTTAGTAATCACCTGGACTATAAAGGGCTGCCTCACCCTTCAGTCACCGCGAAGTCTTGAGTAAACCCCGGTTGTCATTTCTGAGCATTTATATTCTGTTTTGTATCCTGTCACCGATTCTGCCTGCTTACCCTGGATTTGCTTACCCTGGATTTGCCTGGATTTACGACCTGTGATTGTTATCCGCCTGTTCCGACCTGTCTGCCTGTTATATCGTCTCTGATTCTGCCTGCCCTTCTGTTCCTGTTTGCCCCTGTTTAACCCTGCCTGTACGACCACCTCTATTATCTTCATTAAAAGACATTGCGTTTGGATCCCTGCCTGTGAGTCACCCCTTTGTTACAACAAGGAGTACGAGACTGGAATAAAACTTTATCCATTTATTACCATTTAATGCCATAGTTGCCATTCAATGCCAACATTACGTTCACATTTCATCGCTACATCATTAAACAGTCCTAACTTCCTGTTTCTTTATATTAAGTGGTACAATGTTACTCACGAGCACAACATTTTCCCCACTTTTAAAGAAGCAAACTTGTCAGAGTTCTGTCACTTCAGTTTGGATTTTAAGTGGTTTGGTTGACAGAGCTCTGACACTGCCCCTTTTTCGTGTCTATGTGAGAGCACTAGCTTTTATCATCCACTCACGTGTCTGTGTGCCTTCATGTTGTTTATGTCGCACGCAGTTGGTGTGTTCACTAGTTGTGTTTCGTCAAGTTAATGTGAACACGCGGCGATGCGCGTCTGCATTGGCTGCGTGTTTGTGTCTTGTTCATTGTGTGAGATTGTTTGCTTTTTGTCTGCTTGTCTTCCCTCCCTTCCTTCCCTGTTGTCCTTTTGGTTTATCCCCCCTTGTCCTGCCATTGATATCTGTCTGAATATTGCCATTGATATCTGTCTTTTATAGATTTATGCATTTGGCAGAATCATTTTTATAGCATTCTAAACAGTGATTCTATTTATAGCAGTGTTTCCCAACCCTGTTCCTGGAGGCACAACAACAGTACACATTTTGAATGTGTCCCTTATCTGCCCCATATATTTCTGGTCTTGGGAGTCTCTACTAAAAAAGGGGATGAGTTGAATCAGGTGTGTTTAAGAAGAAGAAGAAATGTTACATTTATATAGCGCTTTTCCAGAGCTCAAAGCACTTTACATAGTATGGGGGAATCTCCTCAACCACCACCAATGTGCAGCATCCACCTGGATGATGCGACGGCAGCCATATTGCACCAGAACGCTCACCACACACCAGCTTACTGTTGGAGAGGAGAGGAGAGTGATGAAGCCAATTAGAGGATGGGGGGGATTAGTAGGCCATGATGGACCAAGGCCAATGGGCAAATTTGGCCAGGATGCCAGGGTTACACCCCTACTCTTGCGAAGGACATACTGGGATTTTTAACGACAACAGAGAGTCGAGACCTCGGTTTAACGTCTCATCCGAAAGACGGTGCTTGTTGCAGTACAGTGTCCCCATCACTATACTGGGACCCACACAGACCGCAGGGTGAGCACCTCCTGCTGGCCTCCTAACACCACTTCCAGCAGCAACCTAGTTTTTCCCAGGAGGTCTCCCATCCAGGTACTGACCAGGCTCAACCCTGCTTAGCTTCAGTGGGCAACCAGTCTTAGGCTACAGGGTGATATGGCTGCTGTTTAATTAAGAAGAGTAGGAAAACCTCTGTTACCAACCTCTGTGTTGGTGTGCCTCCAGGAACAAGGCAGGGAAACACTGATTTATAGCATTCAGTGTGAGCGCAAGGCATTGCAGCGGGTGGTGAAAACTGCCCAACGCATCACAGGGACTCCACTTCCTGCCATCGAGCACGTCCAGAGGAAACGCTGTCTGCGTCGAGCTCGCAGCATCCTTAAGGACTCCTCTCACCCAGCCCACAGACTGTTCTCCCTCCTTCCCTCCGGCAGGCATTTCAGGTGCCTCCGGACAAGAACCAGCAGACTAAAGAACAGTTTCTTCCCCAGAGCTGTCTCTTTACTAAACTCTAACCCTTGCTGACCCCACTCCTCTCTCACCCCCACCCACACCATCGCACTCCCCTCATAGACTCCTCTCCCCCCCCCACCACCATCCCACTCCCATCCAGACTCTCCTCTCACCCCCCACCTTCCCACTCCCCCCAGACTCTCCTCTCTCCCCCCCACCATCCCACTCCCCTCATAGACTCCTCTCTCACCCCCACCCCCACCATCGCACTCCCCTCATAGACTCCTCTCCCCCCCCACCACCATCCCACTCCCATCCAGACTCTCCTCTCCCCCCCCACCATCCCGCTCCCCTCATAGACTCCTCTCACCCCCTAAACCACCATCCTACCACCCTCATAGACTCCTCTTACCCCCCCACCATCCCACTCCCCTCACAGACTCTCCTCTTACCACCATCCCACTCCCCTCATAGACTCTCCTCTTACCACCATCCCACTCCCCTCATAGACTCCTCTCCCCCCCACCATCCCCCCCACCATCCCACTCCCCTCATAGACTCCTCTCCCCCACCACCATCCCACTCCCCTCACAGACTCTCCTCTCTCCCCCTAAACCACCATCCTACCACCCTCATAGACTCCTCTTACCCCCCCACCATCCCACTCCCCTCACAGACTCTCCTCTTACCACCATCCCACTCCCCTCATAGACTCCTCTCCCCCCCACCATCCCACTCCCATCCAGACTCTCCTCTTACCACCATCCCACTCCCCTCATAGACTCCTCTCCCCCCCACCATCCCACTCCCCTCATAGACTCCTCTCCCCCCCCACCATCCCACTCCCCTCATAGACTCCTCTCCCCCCCACCATCCCACTCCCCTCATAGACTCCTCCCCCCCCACCATCCCACTCCCCTCATAGACTCCTCTCTCCCCCCACCATCCCACTCCCCTCACAGACTCTCCTCACCCCCCACCACCCCACTCCCCTCACAGACTCTCCTCTCACCCCCCACCATCCCACCCCCCACTACTACCCTTATAGACTCTTCGCTCACTCTGTTACTTATTTGTGCCATTTGCACTGCCGACTGTTCATTACAGTAACAACTGTTTACTGTTTACAGTACCAACTGTTTACATTCCGCATCTCACTTATTTGCACTGTCCATGCTCATTGCACTACCTTAAATCCACTGCTTACCTTAAGCTAACAATTGTATACATCTACCTGTAAAATTCTGTTTATAGTTAGACATCTGTATATACACTTACATTTATAGCACATATTCACCTGTAAATGCTGTTTATAGACACTTGTAATTATATTTATAGCACATACTCACCTGTTATAGTAATAACCATCTGTATATTTATATTCATTGTACATATTACCTGTAAATCCTGTACATCTCCATATCCTGCACTTATGCAACCATTGTATATATCCTGCACTTGCTGCTATTGCACTTCTGGTTAGACCTAAACTGAATTTCGTTGCCTTGTACCTGTACTTGTGTAATGACAATAAAGTTGAATCTAATCTAATCTAATCTTCTATACAAGGCTAATTTCTACTATAAAATATAATTTTTGCCTCATTTTGTAATAAGAAGCCAAATCAGTTCAGAGAAGGAAGTTGCTCAAAACATTTATATCTGCTTTTTATTCAGATAAAGTGATAGATGGATGTCCTCGTCAGCGTCTGGATTTCCTGGAACGCCACAAGTTTTATACCCTACAGTGTCAAGAATGAATTCAATCAATTTCATGGAAGAGTTTAGCATTCCATAATGTTCACATATTTTGGGTAATAATACAACATAAAAATTCCTCTTTCAAGATATTTGAAGAAAACATGAGAGAATCCATAAGTTTTTATTCAAATGAGCACACTTTTGAAATAAAATGCTTAAGGGATGTAAATGTAATAAAACACAGAAAGGCATCAGTAGTTACCAGGTTAATGTAACATTTCTCGTTTCAGGACTAGGAGAATAATTGCAAATTACTCTCTGGATAGTGGCGAAATCTGCATGATGGTGGATGTGAAAGTAGGTGAACAGGCTGCTAGCATTGCACTTTTTGAGTTCACTGTTGATCTGCAAGTCCTGCAGATTGGGGTTTCTAATGTTTCTAATGTATGGGTGGAGAATTTCCTCTGTAATCGGATGACATGATTTTGCACAGCAGTAGTATCTACGTACACTGAGTCCTCTGTTCATAACAGATGGCAGCGTTAAGGTGCAATACACCACCTATTGTACTTTGGGATGTCAGCCAGGTTCTGGTGACGAAACAGATACATTGGACCCTAAACAAGGGAGGGTGGTGGGCACCCTGGAGACTAGGGATCAGGAACCAGTCAGGGTGGTGCTGGGAGCTCAGGAGTCCAGGGCGGCACAGCCTTCCATGGCAGTGCCGGGAGTAAAGGGGTCCAGGATGAAGCAGCCTTCTATGGCAGCACTGGGAACATAAGAGGCCCTGGGGGCTCCGTCTCTATTACCCCACCCACCTCGGGCATTTGAAGGGGCCAGATTCGGGGGCTAGTTGGGCTCAGGAGTGGGACTGCCAAGATTTGTGTGCTTGCATGGGCTTTGGCACTAGGGGGTGCTCATTAGTGGGCTTGGGCACTGAAGAGGGCTCAGACACTAGAGGGTGCACTGGAAAGGGCTTGGGGACTAGACAGTGCCCTGGACTTCAGGAGTGGGTTTAGTTGCTGGCTGTAGTTTTTTGGCTGTTATACCCACACACACAACAAGCTGTGGCCATAATGGCTGGTGTCCACCCCTCTGGTGGGCACTCAGTTCTTGGCGTCACTGGAGCAGGCAAGAGATTAGCAAGCCCTAGTGCAGACTGGCTAATAGTGGGCTCTGGAGTAGTCTGGTGACTAGTGGATGCTGGAGGAGACTGGAGACTGGGGTGAGTTGAGGTCTCCGGGGCACTTTTGAGATGGTTCTGGATGAAGTGTGGATGCCTTTGCATCTTCTTCTACTTCGATGTCAGAACCATTAAGCAAGATAAGCTACATTTCTTGATCAGTGAGGCATCCTGACACCCTTGAGCCCAAATAATATCCTCATCCAGACCCATCTCGAACCAGGTATTGAGGGAAGTATTGCCCCAACTCACCCGATGGGAAGGTCTGATGAACTCCCCCACCCCATGTAGTCTTCCAGTTAATGACCTTCTTGTTTGATGGTGAGGAGCTGGCTTTCCACCATCTTGGTCTTTGCATAGTCCATTACTGCATCATTTATAGTCTCTTGAGGAGATAAACTGATCAGTACTTCTGTCACGGTGTATAGGGATGAGTAAGGCACGGAAGCACAGAAATAACAGAAAATTACTTTAATAAGGAAAACTCAAACAAAACACTTTAAATATGACAAAAATGCACTTATTGTGCAAAATGTAGATAAGGAACATGGAGAACAGGATTGAGGAGGAACACAAGTTAATATTAACAAGTCCCAAAAGGGACTGAAGGAAACACAGTGTATATATACATGACAAAATGGGAGAACAAGACATTGTTGACAATATTAATAAGGTGATTGATGACACAACAGGTGAGTTGGAAAACACTGGGAGATCACGGGAGGAAACAGGAAGTAGACAGAGACATGAATGACAGCATTTTTTTTATTTTTAGTTTAATTGTTTTCTGTCTAGATAATGTTCAATAAACCCTGTATGTTCAATAGACCAGTTAGCTAGTAAACACCAGCTGTCACGCGCTGGGTGCTGTGTGCGATGCAGAGACAGACGAGGAGACACTGGAGATAGACGGATTTATTAACACAAAACACTTTAAACTACAAACAGAAAACGCACGCGATGGTGCAAACTCAGAAACTCGGGAGATACATCAACACACTCTAACGGCACTAAGAACACTGACAATCATCCACACCGACACAGGGAACATGAGGGAGATTTAAACACGAGGGCAAATGGGAAACAGCTGACATAATTAACGGGGTAATGACTAACAAGACAGGCGTGGGAAGGAATGGGGAGACACGGGGAAACCCGGAAGTGCTAGACGTGACGTAACCGTGACACCAGCTAATTCTACATCAGATGACAGATATTTTTAGAGATAGAACTTTTAGGCATATATTTAATAAACATTAAAATAGCCTGAGGGTTATAAACAAGCAAAGGCAATGACAATCAAGTGCATGCAATATTTCCTGCAAACAACAAGGGTACAAAGCTGTTATTGACATGCTTTTTTGGTGCCGCTAAATAATGGAGAAAATACCAGTAAGTTGGCTAGTGCAAAACCTTTGCATGATTCATTTAAATATCCTCACATAAATATTGCTTTTGAAAGGTTAACTTGTACAAATGCATATGCAATGAGATCAAAAATAACTGTCATACCATGGAAACAATAATGAAAAATAATAAAAATGTAAAAGGCATTTGTCACAATTGTGAATTACTTTTTAAAATATATTTTTACCTATATATATACTGTATATATATATATATATACATACACGAGAACGCTGAAACGCTTCCGCGACAGCGTACACACCAGATAAATATCCTGCTTCGGTGAAAACGTCTCGGGTTACGTATGTAACCCTGGTTCCCTGAGGGGAACGAGACGCCGAGACGCTTGGAAGCTGGGGCCCCCTCGGGAGCCCCAAAGCAAACGAACAGTTGGTCCGACTTACGCCAAGTGGCAGTCTTGAAAACGTAAGCGTCCAGTGCTCGCACTGGACAGACCTTGTTCTTGCTCCTGCTCATGATCATCAAATGGGGGAGGGCAGAAGGCCTGCAGCGAGATAGACCGAGCCACATTAGTGGGAACCTTGGGGACATAGCCTGGCCTCGGGTGGAGAAATGCCTTTCCAATCCTGGGCGCAAACTCGAGCTACATGAAGGGGCCACTGAGAGGGCCTGAAGATCCCCGACTTTCTTGAGCGAGGCGATTGCCAGCAAAAGAAGGGTCTAAGCGAGAGGTACTTAATAGTGATTTCCTCTAAAGGTTCAAAGGGTGGCTGGGACAGGCCTAGGAGTACCACGGACAAGTCCCAAGCCGGCACCCTGGTCTGTGCCGCAGGTCTCAGCCTTAGTGTACCACGGAGGAAACGAGTGACTAGGGGGTCCCTGCCCAAGGATACCCCACCCAGAGGTACATGGCAAGCTGCTATGGCAGCCACGTAGACCTTCAAGGTGGAGGGGGACAGCCCTGCCGCAAATCTTTCTTGCAAGAACTTCAGTACTTTGCCGACTTGACAGGTTACTTGGTTCATCTGCTTTTCGCTACACCAAGACATGAAGATCAAGGTGTAGAGTTTCCTCAGCGGGGGTCAGCAACCCTCCGCCTAGACCAGAACTCCCGGGAGCAGAGTGATGGGAGGAAAAAGCGTACAGGCGTAGCCTCAGTCACGCCTGTACCATAACATCCCGCCCCAGAGGCCCTGGATGTTTAAACGAAAGCCACAGAGGGCAGAGAAATTCTTACGGAGGCAAACAGGAGACCTGTGCCTGCCGTATCTGTCCCAAATCTGCTCCAGATAAGAAGGGGACCAAGGGTTCCAGCCCTCGGGGAAAACCCCTGGTTTTCAGCCACCACTGCAGGGGTCTCGCACACAGTCGGCCCCATGGAATAATCGCTGGAGCCGCTGCATGGACCCTAACACCTCTAAAGTGTCTCACGTGAGTGGCTGCCCCTCGATACTCTTGCCGGCTGAACGAAGGCTTGAATGCGCTCGGGGAAGAGCCGAGCCAACATAGCCCCTGAGTCCCAAAGACTCCCAAGAAAGTGGTTCTCTACGTGGGAGAAAGAACACTCTTCTTGGTGTTCAGCGTAAGAGTGTCACTCGTCCTTAACGGCTAAACGAAAGGCCTGGATGCGCTCAGGGAAGAGCCGAGCCGACATGGCCACTGAGTCCCAAATGACTCCCAAGAAAGTGGTTCTCTGCATGGGAGAAATACACTCTTCTTGGTGTTCAGCCTAAGGATGTCACTCGTTGCTTAACAGCTCAACGAACGGCCTGGATGCTCTCGGGGAGGAACCGAGCAGACATGGCCACTGAGTCCCAAATGACTCCCAAGAAAGTGGTTCTCTGAGTGGGAGAAAGTACACTCTTCTTGGTGTTCAGCCGTAAGCATCGACGAGAACCAGGAGTTCTTCCGCATGCTCAGGGTGCGTGGGCATCGCCCCGTGACCTTGATCGCGAAACGGGTTACCTCTCAGGGAGGACCCCTGGTCTTTAGCCACCACCATGAGTGGCTGGCCCAGCTTAATGCTCTTAACAGCTAAACGAACGGCCTTATTGCGCTCGGGGGAGAGCCGAGCAGACACGGCCACTGAGTCCCAAATGACTCCCAAGAAAGTGGTTCTCTGAGTAGGAGAAAGTACACTCTTCTTGGTGTTCAGCCGTAAGCATCGTAAGACAAGTACCAAGAGTTCTTCCGCATGCTCAGGGTACGTGGGCATCGCCCCGTGACCTTGACTGCGAAGCGGGTACCCCTCAGGGAGAACCCCTGGTGTTTAGTCTTAACCCCAGCTCCTCTGTGTGCAGGCACAGCACCTCGATGTTGTGCTGCTAACTGCGGCGACTTGGCCAGGGTAAGCCAAGTTGTCGACATAGTTTAGGACACGATAGTTCCTTGCAAGTACAGCGGAGCTTAGAGCAGCGTACACCCTTAGGTGAGCGTGCGGGGCGAGAGCGCCGGACCAAACACGGAAGCACTGATACTGGTACGCCTTCCCCCCTGAAGGCGAACCACAGGAACTTCCTATGTGGAAGGATGGGAATAAGGGATTTATATGTCTCTGATGTCGATCGTGCCGGACCAGTTATAGGACCTGATCTGTACTATGATCCGCTTGAGCGTCATATCTCTTCGCATCAATTTAAGAGACAAAAATCCAAAATGAGCCGCAACCTTCCATCCTCCCTTCGGAACTATGAAGTAACAGCTGAAAAGCCCGGACTTGCTGTTCACGAGGGGGCCCTTTCGCCAGCAGAGTGTCCACTTCTTGCTCCATGACCAGAGCCTGCTGGGTTATTTTTACCGTGCGCAGGACCCACTGAGAGATACCGGGTAGCCGTAACCATGCAGCCCGGAATTCTACTAAGGGAACCAGCCTCTGCGGGCTGGTCTCTGGTACTAAGAACATATCCACCACTGAGCCGGGGCTGATACCGGAAACCCGGGTGGATTGCTCTAAGACCCTCCTTAGAGGGGGTGGTTTTCCCATGGCGGGCTGACTCTAGAGCTGCTCCTGGGAGACACCACCTTGTTGCGGCTTGTCATCAGGGCCGCTTAGTCTTAGCCTTCTTGGCGTTCAGGACAACCCTCAAATCACCCCTTCTACCAGTGGCATGAACTTGAACTTGTCGGCCCGACCCCCCGGGGATTACCGGAGGAATACGGGTGGCGACACTTTGTTTCTGAGCGGCCCTGTGCGAGGAGCTTTGAGACCGTGCTTGACTGGCAGTCTCACGTGGAGGCGGCGGGGAAGAACTTCACTAAACGCCACCTGCTGTCGAGCAGCCTCCTGAAACTTGTCGACGACGCTTTTCACGGCATCGCCGAACAAGCCCGAAGGGGACAGAGGAGCGTCCAGCAAAACAAATTTGTCCTATCTTTCATAGCTGACAAATTGAGCCAAAGGTGTCTCTCCGTAGCCACCAGAGCTGCCATGGAGCGGCCGACAGAGTAGGCCGTCTCCCTAGTGGCCCGAAGAGACAGATCCACGGTCCGGCGCAACTCTGCCACTGCCTCCGGACCGATACCGCCGCCCTCGTTGAGGTCCCAAAGCAACTCCGCCTGATATGCCTGCAGCAGTGTCGTGGCGTGCAGACACGCTGCGGCATGACTCGATGCTGAGTATGCTTTCCCCACCAAAGACGATGTGACGCGCATCGGCTTGGAGGGGAGCGCCGGAGCTTTAATGGAGGACGCAGACTGAGGGATGAGGTAACTCGCCCTCATCCACTTTCTTCAACCCTCCATATCAATGATCTTGAGCCCCTACTAGATTATTATACATCGTAATATTACGTGTATAAATTTTCTCAGAGTCTGGCCTTCTCCAAAATCTAGATACCTCGGCATGTAAATCAGGTATGAAAGGCATTGCTCGGCGCGGGGGAATGACGCGAGTCGGAAGATAACGCTCGTCTAACATACTCTTCTTAGGACGAGCGCTTCTGGTCTCTGCTGGCCAATCAAGACCCAGACGAGAGACCGCCGACGCCACAACCTCAACAAGCTCCTCAAACGCCGGCGAGGAGAGTGGTGAATCCCCCTCGACCGGGTCAACACTAGCTAAATCCATCTCACTCTCTGAACTTGATAGAGCTAGTGTTGGAGTCACAGCACGGGCATCTCACTCAGAGTGCTCGTGGCTGGGACCCGCTTGATCTCGTGATCCATTTGTGCTCCCCAGGACCGAGAGCACCACAAAGCCTCGGCTGCTGCAGGTCCCGAACCACGGGGAACACTAGCCTGGGCGGCCTCGTTACAGACCGCCAGGCGGGAGCGGAGATCATGCAATGAAAACCGCTCACAGTCTTTACAGCCGGCATTCTCAAGTGCCGACCGTGCATGCTCCACTCCCAAACAGATTACACACATAACATGTGTATCCCTGCCCGTTATAAAACGTGGGCAAGGATAAACACACGGTGTGAACCTCTGTTAATTCGCCACATTTTCACACTCATTCTGATGATTTTCAGACGCGCCTTTATGCTATTCCTCATGACGTCACCGGCTACCGCCGGCAGTGACGCATTCACACGCGTTCGTTTCTCATTGGTTGCACAGATCTTCACGTGACTGACGCAAGGCTATTTCCCCTAGTGCTTCGACACAGCTCGAGTTCCCTGAAAGGGAACAGCAAGTTGCCACACTCACAACTTCACACGGCTGTCCGGCTGATTGTTCCAGACGGACCGTTTTGACTGCTGCACTACTGTTTCCTGTCTGCTCGAGTGGATTGTGTTTGTAGCGTTGCATAGACTTGTTTTTGTGTTAGATCTTAAACGACATTCGTTTATATTGCTAAATACAACATTAGATTATTTAATAAATTGTTGTTGTTAGCTTTAATCTAAGTTTCTAGACGCATTAGCATTGTGCTATCTTACTTAATCTACTGTCCGTGCATACAGCGTTTTCTCGCTCTCTCTCTCTCGCTCGCGCTTTTTTCCGAGTTCATCAAGCAACTGGTGAGTTTGATGAACACGCGCGGTGAGTCTTGTCATCTTCTCCTGTAATTATATCTTGCACTGCCTGTTTCCTGAGTAGGATATGGACGGTGCTCATGAATGATCGATCAGATTCATTCTTTGATTGAAAAAGTGATTAGACAGGATCGGCTCCATGGAGTCTGTGAACAAGACAGTTTAACACCCCTAAAACACAAGCCATTCCTCCGTTACTCTCTCAGGGCCCCGTCCACACGGAGACGCGGATCACTGCATCCGCATACATTTCTTATCGGATTGGCGTTCCGTACGATTTGGGAGACTGAATCCGCTCTCTTTTGATACCGGGTCCTAAAGTGGATAGATCTGAATCCGACACCCTTGCGGTATCGTGTGGACGGCCAATCCGTATATTTTTTTGTTTACCGATGATATCATCACATCCCGTGTCGGCTGCGTCACAGTAACAGCAACAGTGTTGCCAGATAGGACTAAAGATTCCAGCGCAGCTACAGCTTAAAACCCTCCCATTTAAAAAAATACCAGCCCAAAGTGCGTACTCTTATAAATAATATTTTATGCATCAAAAACCATCCCAAATTTTATCAACCAGCCCAATGCATTTTTTCCCGGTCGGACGTGACAAAAAGGTAAATAGCAATCTGGCAACACTGAACAGAAACATCAAAGTCTTCTTCTCTGTGTATAGTGTATTAACTGTGGCAGAATTACAGCGCCCCATACTGGTCTGGCATATAAACTACACCGGATTCAGTTAGTTTCAGTGGTATCGTGTGGATGGTGGCATCCTTTGAACGAGGAAAAAAAAGATCGGATAAGGAACGTGCCGGCATCGTGTGGACGTGGCTTCGTGTGGACAGCCCCCATTATCACACACACACACACACAGACACATGCAAGAACACAAAGACTGTGCCAGGTGACTTAGTTACTTTCCTTTTTTTTAGATGTGTTGTGTTTTACCTATATGTATGCATGCTTTTTGTTGTAACCATTTTAGATGTGTTTGATAATTTAGGAGCTTATAATCAGTAATTACTTGTCTAACCAAGTCAATATTTACCTAGCCTTCATTTTAGGACTTAATATAGCCGTGGTTGGTCTTGAAATCTTTGTCTCTCAATTTGCAGACCACCTATGCTTGTTTCGCTGTGCTAGGATGCATCAGACTCTTTCTTTTATGCCAAAACCCAAAATTTTGCTGTTCTCAATAGGCCATAAAAGATGTTAATCTGATGATTTCCAAGAACAAAGCAAAGATTCCCGCTTCTCAGTTCCTTCACTCTGATTGGCTGTCCCAACTCTTAGAGGCGTGCTTTGTAAATTCCTTTAAAAACGGCCGCAGGCCAAGAATCCTCTTCTTGCAACTCTCTTTCTTGTTCCTGATCTTCCTGCATCTTCTCCGGCGCGGATTCTTGGATCCTCCAGTGCCATTTTCCACAAAGGACATTACAGACAAAGAACCAAATTTGAACTTACCGCGGACTCCAACGGACCCGCCCAGCAAGACTCAAACCACGGACCAGAACACGGAATTCACACGCACGAATTCCAGCCAGCCACAGAAAGAAACATTTGCAAGTACCCTCGTTAGAGAGTTTTGACTTATAAGTTGGTCTGATTTCTTGTTTGTTCTCAATAGGTTCTTGTCTGTAATACTACCTTTCTTTGTCTCTCCCTCTCCTACTCTCTCTCTTATTCTCTCTTCTTCCCTTTTTCAATTAATCTGTGTATGTTTGTCAATTGTTTGTCGATTATTAAGATATATATATATTCACACGTGATTGCCTCTGAATTGCTCATCCATAAGTCACTTTAACGGTGAACCGATCCTTGTTACAAATTAATGGAAAGATCATTCTTTGTGGCCAAAAGAAACCTTTCCAGAGTTTATAAGGTCAATATTTGCTGGACAAATTATCTGTCCTTTGAACTCTTTTCTAGAATTAAAGAGAATTCTACAAGTCGAATCAAGTCATAGATATTAATAATTGTTATAATCCGTTATAATTAACTGTTAATATCCAAATTCCCCTTTGTGCAGATTTATGCGTGTTTGATCATAAAACGATTCACGCACACATAGATCCGCACCGTTTCCCTTAGGCTTAGACTCGCTACACCTGCTTAGTTTATCTGTCTCCATCAGCAGTCAGGGCTTTACATACATTCAGAATTAGAGACACGAATCCAAACTTTAATCGAGGATAGTAAGAATGCAAGGGCTTCAGATACTGCTTTGGATGCGACTAGCTTAGCAAACCCTGCACATTGTTTGGTTCCGGTTGTAGAGCCCGTGCAGCAGGGCAGCAGGGCAACTGGGTGACTGTGAGACGGCATAATCGCGGGTCAAAAAACCACTGTTCCATTCCGATTAGAACATCAAACAGGTTCTCCCCACTCAGTATTCCACCCACTGAGAAACCTGTTGAAAGTACCCTTGTGATTGGCGATTCTATTACTCGGAATGTGTAAATAGAGACTCCAGCCACCATAGTCACATGTTTGCCGGGAGCCAGAGCGCCTGACGTCAAAGCAAATTTTAAAGTACTGGCTAAAGCTAATTGTAAATATTCTAAGATTGTTATTCATTGTTATTGTTATTGTTAGCCAGTCGGAGATCACTAAAACTAAGATTAAAGAGGTGTGTGACCTCACAAGTACGATATCAGGCATTGTAATATGCTCTGGTCCTCTTCCTATGCCCAGGAGTGATGAGATGCTTAGCAGATTATCCTCACTCAATGGCTCATACTTTAGATCTAATATTGTTGCATGGGATCAATGTTGATACTGTTCAAATTCTGCAGCAGAGCGATGACATCTCAGATCATTACTTAGTTGCTTGTAGACTACCCTTAGCCAAAGTCGAAGAACTAACTCCATGTTACAGATATGGTAGAATTACTACAAAAGATAACCTAACACAAAGGCTACGTTTAATAAAAGGCAATTTAAAGGTTTTTGGTACATAGACTAATGACAAAGATGAATAAATGAAATTAAGAAGATCTATGACCTCTGTTAGCATCTCTTTCAGTAGTTTAGTTTGTATCGGGTCTAGCATATATGTTGATTTTACAATATATCTGTCTTTCTAGATCAGGGGTGCCCAAACTTTTTCCTATGAAGGGCCAAAAATCAAACTTGATTGAGAGCCGCGGGCCAAAAGTAAATTTTGCATCATAAATCAAGTTGTATTACATTAAAGTTGCTATGGGTTTATTTATTTCATAATATTTAAAATAAATATAAAATAACTTTAATCTGAATCACTAATGCAGTTTTATTTGTAAAGCTTTGCATTTTAATGAACAATTTAAATGGGCAACAATCCCCAAGTGCTCAATGTACAATACAGTTCAGTGCCAAATACATAATCAATAATAAAACCATATGGGTGCAATGTCAGTGACCTAATGAGAGATATGAAGCTGGTCCTTATTTTTCAGAAGATTGGTCTGTAGCTGACTTACAGACAAAGACACGATATTATGTAGGTGAGAGTCAGTTATTTGGCTTCTTAGTTTACTCTTGTTCAAGTTCATCAGACTGAAAGTCTGCTCGCAGAGGTAGATACAGTAATCCCTCGCCACTTCGTGGCCTCAGCGCATCGTGGATTTTTCAAAAATATTCATCAAAAATTATAAGTTAAAAAATATCCCCATGTACAGCCGTATTGCTGAAAGTTGTTTCCTCGTGACGCGCGAGAGAAACGGTTTCACACGATGCCAGACAAAGAGAGAAACTATCTCAGAGGCTTTGAACACGCCCACGGCACTCAGACAAGACACAGGATTGGTTCCCAGTGCGAGCTCGACCAATGAGAGCACGAGTGGATGTATCCTGTGAGCTGATTGGCTGATCCTTCTTAGCTGATTTTCACCTATCGCGATAGTTCCGGTCCACATTAACTGCAATAAACGAGGGATTCACTGACTGTACTGCCAAACAGAGACAGTATCACTGATGATGAAGGACGTTGCAGCGCGCTGCAGCAAGCAGCTCGTGAGCCTGCTGTTTCGTGTCTCGCCGCTGTACTTTGAGAAAGCTGCACAATGTTTTGTTTCATAACGACGACGGATATTATACTCTTTTAAAACAGCAACAGACTGTTTGCAAACTAGACATATTGCCTTTGATTTGACTTCTGTGAATAAAAACTCATCTTCCCCAGCTTTTAAAAAAATATCTCTTGTCTGCCTTGATTTCTCCATTATTGCATTTAATTTGTTGACGTTTATTGACGTCATGTGTCGCAAAGCATGCAGTGCTGCGCCTTGAATTGCGCATTTACAATAAATTTAATAAACTTACATTTAATTAAGTTGGCTGAGAAGCAGCCAACTTACTGAAATGCTAATAAACTTATTAAGTTGGCTGAGAAGCAGCCAACATATTGAAATGCTAATAAACTTATTAAGTTGGCTGAGAAGCAGCCAACATATTGAAATGCTAATAAACTTATTAAGTTGGCTGAGAAGCAGCCAACTTACTGTTGTTCGACTTAAACTTATTATTAAGTTGGCTGAGAAGCAGCCAACTTACTGAAATGCTAATAAACTTATTTTTATTATTCTTCTGAGCACCTTTTTCTGACTCTAACTCGTCCTACAGCTTTAGTGCTACAGACCCCAAAATCAGAACAGCAGAAAAAATCAGAACAGAAAAGCAGCCGAAAAAACGCATTGACTTAACATTGTGACAAACTGTGACGATTAATAACTCAGAGTGAGGATATTGTAGAAACATGTGAATCACGACATTTGAAGAGGGTGACAGCCTCTGTAAAATCATACCACAAAATGGGGTGAAAGTTGTACCCCTGGGGTGCTAGAGCTGCCCAAATTTGCCCCATAGAGATGAATGGGGAAGGCCGTCCCATGAAACACCAACTACTATGGCAAATTGCATAGGGATTTTGAATTGAACATAGCTCTGCATCACAGAGTCACAGAGACAAGGGGGAGGGCTCATTTTACTCAGGCGACCAATGAGTGTCTCAGGATCACAGTCAAGCTATTAAGCCACGCCCTAGCAACCATTTAGAGCACCTTAGCAACCCATCCCATAGACTTCCATTCAAATTGATCGACTTCTGTCTCTGGATAGAAAAGTCATAGAAATTTGAGGGTGGGCTCGTATGACTCGGGGCAGGAAACTGCCAATCACCAACATCTTCAACACTTCCTAGCCACGCCCTAGCAACCATTATGGAGCACCTTAGCAACCAAATACAAAGTGAGATATCTTCAGTTCTGAATGTCGTAGAGGCATTCTGGTTGGTTTATATAGTTCATACTCACAAGGAGCCTTTGGAGTAACATCACTGTAGCTGTGAAGCCACTCCTTAGCAACCAAACAGAGAACCCTAGCAACCATTTAGCCAGACCTACATCTCTGCTTCTGAGTGTCGTAGAGACATGGGGGTTGGGTCTATTGACTCATGTTAGCAAACAGGACTTCCAACATGCTACATATGCTAGCAGTGAATAGCTACATGCTAATAGTGGTTAGCTAAGTGTTAAATTGTGCTAGGAATGCCATAGTAACTACCCAGAAGACCTCACAACTATCTAGTAACATCCTAGCAACCACCCTGGATACCCTAGCAACTGCCTAGCAACCACTCAGGATAGCCTAGCAATCACCCCAGTTACCCTAGCAACCACCTAGCAACACCCTAGCAACCACCTAGCAACACCCTAGCAACCGCCCCAGATACCCTAGCAACTGCCTAGCAACCACCCAAAATACCCTAGCAACTGCCTAGCAACGCCCTAGCAACCACCCTGTTTACCCTAGCAACCGCCTAGCAACACCATAGCAACAACCCAAAATACCCTAGCAACACCCTAGCAACCACCCAGGATACCCTAGCAACCGCCTAGCAACCACTCTGGTTACCCTAGCAACCACCTAGCAACACCCTAGCAACCACCCAAAATACCCTAGCAACCGCCTAGCAACCACTCTGATTACCCTAGCAACACCCTAGCAACCACTCCAGTTACCCTAGCAACCGCCTAGCAACACCCTAGCAACCACTCTGGTTACCCTAGCAACCACACCAGTTACCCTAGCAACCGCCTAGCAACACCCTAGCAACCACTTAGGTTACCCTAGCAACCACCCTGGATACCCTAGCAACCACCTAGCAACCACTCTGATTACCCTAGCAACCACCCCGGTTACCCTAGCAATCACCTAGCAACACCCTAGCAACCACTCTGGTTACCCTAGCAGCCTCCTAGCAACACCCTAGCAACCACCCAGGATACCATAGCAACTGCTTAGCAACACCCTAGCAACCACCCAGAACAACTTGGCAACATGTTAATTTCTGGTATCGTAACGTATTTCATAGTTAATGTTAAATTGTGCTACCAACATGCAAAATTAAAGGTTCCGGTGCGACTTTCTCAGCCAACTTCTAAAGTTTGTCTCGACAAACTTTATCCTCTCTAGTTAAGTTGGCTGAGGAGCAGCCAACTTACTGATATTGCTATAAACTTATTATTAAGTTGGCTGAGAAGCAGCCAACTTACTGATGTTGTTATAAACTTATTATTAAGTTGGCTGAGAAGCAGCCAACTTACTGTTGTTCGACTTAATCTTATTATTATTTTTCTGAGACAGAAATTTCTATACGCATCTCGTCCTACAGCTTTAGTGCTACCGGCCCCAAAGTCAGAACAGGCCGCAGGCCTGTTCTGACTCGAGTTGCTATATCTTTTCTAAGGGGTCGGGGGTACGGTGTCCGCCCCAGGGGCGAAAATGCAGCCGAAAAATCCCATTGACTTAACATTGCGACGAACTTTGACGATTAATAACTCTGAGTGAGGAATTTGTAAAAAGATGAAACTCGCCACATTTGAAGAGGGTGACAGCCTCTGTAAAATCATACCACACAATGGGGTGAAAGTTGTACCCCTGGGGTGCTAGAGCTGCCCAAATTTGTCCCATAGAGATGAATGGGGAAGGCCGTCCCATGAAACATCAACTACTATGGCAAATTGCATAGGGATTTTGAATTGAACATAGCTCTGCATCACAGCGTCACAAAGACAAGGGGGAGGGCTCATTTTACTCAGGCGACCAATGAGTGTCTCAGGATCACAGTGAAGCTATTAAGCCACGCCCTAGCAACCATTTAGAGCACCTTAGCAACCCATCCAATAGACTTCCATTCAAATTGATCGACTTCTATCTCTGGATAGAAAAGTCATAGAAATTTAAGGGTGGGCTCGTATGACTCTGGACAGCAAACTGTCAATCATCAACTTCTTCAACACTTCCTAGCCACGCCCTAGCAACCATTATGGAGCACCTTAGCAACCAAATACAAAGTGAGATATCTTCAGTTCTGAATGTTGTAGAGGCATTCTGGTGGGTTTATATCGTTCATTCTCACAAGGAGCCTTTGGAGTAACATCACTGTAGCTGTGAAGCCACTCCTTAGCAACCAAACAGAGAACCCTAGCAACCATTTAGCCAGACCTATATCTCTGCTTCTGAGTGTCGTAGAGACATGGGGGTTGGGTCTATTGACTCATGCTAGCAAACAGGACTTCCAACGTGTTACATATGCTAGCAGTGAATAGCTACATGCTAATAGTGGTTAGCTAAGTGTTAAATTGTGCTAGGAACGCCATAGTAACTACCCAGAAGACCTCACAACTACCTAGTAACATCCTAGCAACCATCCTGGATACCCTAGCAACTGCCTAGCAACCACCCAAAATACCCTAGCAACCACTCTGGTTACCCTAGCAACCGCCTAGCAACCACTCTGGTTACCCTAGCAACGGCCTAGCAACACCCTAGCAACCACCCTGGATACCCTAGCAACACCCTAGCAACCACTCTGGTTACCATAGCAACACCCTAGCAACCACTCTGGTTACCCTAGCAACCGCTTAACAACGCCCTAGCAACCACCCTGGATACCCTAGCAACTGCCTAGCAACCACTCTGGTTACCCTAGCAACCACCTAGCAACAGCCCCGGATACCCTAGCAACCACCCCAGATACCCTAGCAACCACCTACCAACACCCTAGCCACCACCCAGGATAACCTAGCAACCACCTAGCAACCACCCAGGATACCCTAGCAACTGCTTAGCAACACCCTAGCAACCACTCTTGTTACCATAGCAACCACCCATGACACCCTAGCAACCACCCCAGTTACCCTAGCAACCGCCTAGCAACACCCTAGCAACCACTCTGGTTACCCTAACAACCACATAGCAACACCCTAGCAACCACCCCGGATACCCTAGAAACTACCTAGCAACCACTCTGGTTACCCTAGCAACCACCTAGAACACCTTAGCAACCTTTTAATTTCTGGTTTCGTAACGTATTTTGTAGTTAATGTTAAATTGTGCTACCAACATGCGAAATTAACGTTTCCGGTGCGACCTTCTCAGCCAACTTCTAAAGTTTGTCTCGACGAACTTTATCCTCTCTAGTTATTAAGTTGGCTGAGAAGCAGCCAACTTACTGTTGTTCGACTTAAACTTATTATTATTATTATTATTAATCTTCTGAGACCCTTTTTCTGACTCTAACTCGACCTACAGCTTTAGTGCTACAGGCCCCAAAATCAGAACAGGCCGCAGGCCTGTTCTGAAATAGTGTGCTATATCTTTTCTAAGGGATCGGACCTACGGTTTTCCTAAAAATGGCGAAAAAAGCCCGAAAAAAAGTCCCATTGACTTTGCATTGCGGAATGTTCAGATATTTCAAACTCCAACTGTCTCCAAATTCAAATCTAAACACTGCAGCTGCTGAGAGTCAGTGCAGGGGCGGTTCTATAACTGTCTCTCATCCAATCAGAATCAGTGATGCTGCCATTCTACCTAATATGGCAAATGACAGGAAACAGGAAGTGCTTGCACTTCCTGTTTCATTCCCTTCATGTTTCATGGTAACTTGCATAGGGATTTTGCATTGAACATAACTCTGCATCACAGTATTGTACACTCATGGGGGAGGGCTCTTTTTAATCAGGCAACCAATGAGTGTCTCATGATGACTATGAAGCCACTCCCTAACAACCAAACGATTACCCTAGCAACCATTTAGCCAGACCTATATCTCTGCTTCTGAGTGTCGTAGAGACAATGGGGGTTGGCTCTATTGACTCATGCTAGCAAACAGGACTTCCAACATGCTACATATGCTAGCAGTGAATAGCTACATGCTAATAGTGGTTAGCTAAGTGTTAAATTGTGCTAGGAATGCCATAGTAACTACCCAGAAGACCTCACAATTACCTAGTAACATCCTAGCAACCACCCTGGATACCCTAGTAACTGCCTAGCAACCACCCTGGATACCCTAACAACTGCCTAGCAACCACTCTGGTTACCCTAGCAACCACCTAGCAACACCCTAGAAACCTTCCCAGATACCCTAGCAACTGCCTAGCAACCACCCAAAATACCCTAGCAACTGCCTAGCAACGCCCTAGCAACCACCCTGTTTACCCTAGCAACTGCCTAGCAACCAACCTGAATACCCTAGCAACAGCCTAGCAACCACCCAGGATACCCTAGCAACCACCTAGCAACACCCTAGCAACCGCCCCAGATACCCTAGCAACTGCCTAGCAACCATCCAAAATACCCTAGCAACTGCCTAGCAACGCCCTAGCAACCACTCAGGATACCCTAGCAACCACCTAGCAACAACCTAGCAACCACCCAGGATACCCTAGCAACCACCTAGCAACAACCTAGCAACCACCCTGGTTACCCTAGCAACCGCCTAGCAACACCCTAGCAACCACCTAGGATACCCTAGCAACCGCCTAGCAACCACTCTGGTTACCCTAGCAACCACCTAGCAACCACCCAAAATAACCTAGCAACCGCCTAGCAACCACTCTGATTACCCTAGCAACATCCTAGCAACCACTTTAATTACCCTGGCAACTCCTTAGCAACACCCTAGCAACCACCCAGGTTACCCTAGCAACCGCCTAGCAACACCCTAGCAACCACCCTGGTTACCCTAGCAACCGCCTAGCAACACCCTAGCAACCACCTAGGATACCCTAGCAACTGCCTAGCAACCACTCTGGTTACCCTAGCAACCACCTAGCAACACCCTAGCAACAAACCCAAATACCCTAGCAACTGCCTAGCAACACCCTAGCAACCACCCAGGTTACCCTAGCAACCACCTAGCAACACCCTAGCAACCGCCCCAGATACCCTAGCAACTGCCTAGCAACCACTCTGGTTACCCTAGCAACACCCTAGCAACCGCCCCAGATACCCTAGCAACTGCCTAGCAACACCCTAGCAACCACCCAGGATACCCTAGCAACTGCTTAGCAACACCCTAGCAACCACTCTTGTTACCATAGCAACCACCCATGACACCCTAGCAACCACCCCGGTTACCCTAGCAACCGCCTAGCAACACCCTAGCAAACAATCTGTTTACCATAGCAACCACATAGCAACACCCTAGCAACCACCCCGGATACCCTAGAAACTACCTAGCAACACCCTAGGAACCACCTAGAACACCTTAGCAACCTGTTAATTTCTGGTTTCGTAATGGATTTTGTAGTTAATGTTAAATTGTGCTACCAACATGCGAAATTAACGTTTCCGGTGCGACCTTCTCAGCCAACTTCTAAAGTTTGTCTCGACGAACTTTATCCTCTCTAGTTATTATTATTCTTCTGAGACCCTTTTTCTGACTCTAACTCGACCTACAGCTTTGGTGCTACAGACCCCAAAATCAGAACAGGCCGCAGGCCTGTTCTGACCAAGTGTGCTATATCTTTTCTAAGGGATCGGGGGTACGATGTTCGCCCCAGGGGCGAAAAAGCAGCCGAAAAAACGCATTGACTTAACATTGTGACAAACTTTGACGATTAATAACTCAGAGCGAGGATATTGTAGAAACATGTGAATCACGACATTTGAAGAGGGTGACAGCCTCTGTAAGAACATACCACACAATGGGGTGAAAGTTGCACCCCTGGCGCGCTAGAGCTGCCCAAATTTGCCCCATAGAAATGAATAGGGAAGGCCGTCCCATGAAACACCATCTACTATGGCAAATTGCTTTGGGATTTTGAATTGAACATAGCTCTGCAGCACAGCATCACAGAGACAAGGGGGAGGGCTCATTTTACTCAGGCGACCAATGAGTGTCTCAGGATCACAGTCAAGCTATTAAGCCACGCCCTAGCAACCATTTAGAGCACCTTAGCAACCCATCCCATAGACTTCCATTCAAATTGATCGACTTCTATCTCTGGATAGAAAAGTCATAGAAATTTGAGGGTGGGCTCGTATGACTCGGGTTAGCAAACTGTCAATCATCAACTTCTTCAACACTTCCTAGCCACGCCCTAGCAACCATTATTGAGCACCTTAGCAACCAAATACAAATTGAGATATCTTCAGTTCTGAATGTCGTAGAGGCATTCTGGTTGGTTTATATGGTTCATTCTCACAAGGAGCCTTGGGAGTAACATCACTGTAGCTGCGAAGCCACTCCTTAGCAACCAAATAGAGTACCCTAGCAACCATTTAGCCAGACCTATATCTCTGCTTCTGAGTGTCGTAGAGACATGGGGGTTGGCTCTATTGACTCATGCTAGCAAACAGGACTTCCAACATGCTACATATGCTAGCAGTGAATAGCTACATGCTAATAGTGGTTAGCTAAGTGTTAAATTGTGCTAGGAATGCCATAGTAACTACCCAGAAGACCTCACAACTACCTAGTAACATCCTAGCAACCACCCTGGATACCCTAGCAACTGCCTAGCAACTGCCTAGAAACCACCCCAGTTACCCTAGCAACCACCTAGCAACACCCTAGCAACCGCCCCAGATACCATAGCAACTGCCTAGCAACACCCTAGCAACCACCCAGGATACCCTAGCAACCGCCTAGCAACCACTCTGGTTACCCTAGCAACCACCTAGCAACACCCTAGCAACCACCCAAAATACCCTAGCAACCGCCTAGCAACCGCCCCAGTTACCTTAGCAACACCCTAGCAACCACTCTGGTTACCCTAGCAACTCCTTAGCAACACCCTAGCAACCACCCAGGTTACCCTAGCAACCACCTAGCAAAACCCTAGCAACCACTCCATTTACCCTAGCAACCGCCTAGCAACACCCTAGCAACCACTCTGGTTACCCTAGCAACCACTCCAGTTACCCTAAATTAACGTTAATTAGCGAAATTAACGTTTCTGGTGCGACGTTCTCAGCCAACTTCTAAAGTTTGTCTCAACGAACTTTATCCTCTCTAGTTTCAGTTTACTCTGTTGTAGTTCAACTATAAAACAAACAAAATTGTCAAATTAGAAATGACAATCTGTGTCGAAGGTATTTCGCGCTCGCCCTCTTTCTCTCTCTCTCTCTCTCTCTCTCCTCGGACGGTTCGGCGGGCCAAATCAAAGGTGGCCCTAGTTTGGGCACCCCTGTTCTAGATGCATCTCCTTGAAAATGATATGTTAATTAAACCATCTACAGTAATACTTCAGTTTATGAGTGACTTTGTATACGAGCAAATAGTGTACGAGCATTGTATCTGAGTGCGAGAAATGTTTTCCCTCACCCACGCGCATTTTTGTGTGCAAAAGTCCTATCGCTCAGCATCGTCATGCACATTTTAACTGGAAATATCCTAAGGACAGCCTCTCATAAAACCGTCACGCGGTTCCAACCCATTTATGGTCGTGTGGAATGAATCAATTGATTTTTATTGCATTCTTATGGGGGACACTGTTTTGGTGTATGAGCATTTTGGGTTACGAGCTCGCTCTTGGAAAGAATTAAACTCGCAACGGTACTCGCATATTACTGTATTTGTCTTTCCCTGAAGTCTACTGAAAACTGTCAAACTTTGATCATTTGGTCTTTATGAACTTTTTCATCTCTGTCTTTGTTGGACTATGTGATCTATGAAATGTGATCTATCTATCTATCTATCTATCTATCTATCTATCTATCTATCTATCTATCTATCTATAATCTCTTAATCATTTTGCAACTGCTATTCACAATTTAATCAAATTCACCAAATATTAACAGTTTTTCCCTTTTTAATCAAAAATTTAAATTTAGTTTAAATTCAAATTCGAATGGTTCACAACAAACAGAAATACTCATGCAGTGGAACCACTGCGAAGGTCAGTGCACTCCTGTCCCACTTCTCATTCTTGCTATCCCTTCTTGCATCTCTTCCTCCTCCCACTCCCCCTCTTTCTTTATCTCTGCCTGTATTTCTTCCTCTCCCCTTCCACACAGACATTTTGACAAACAGTTTTATCGGTTACGTCATATTTCTTCCCTGTTTTAATCAAACAGTTGGGTGGCAAGCGGACTGGCAAGCAGATTAATACAACCATTGATCAGATTGAATGAAAATATTCTCACACATGTTCGTCCTCTACTGTCCTCTTTTATATAATTATTTTTATATAAAAATAATTATATAATCCATGAAGAATTGGACCATGATCTCTGCTGTTCTATATTCTAAAATATTCTATTTTCTTATTTTCGTGTTTTTTTTGTACACAGTGGTTTTGAGGTCATGCAGCTACTGAGGGAGGGAACAGAGACGTTATGTCAGACTGACGTCATGGGATATCGTCTGGGAGCCCAATCACTTTCAAGTTTAACAAAACGCGCCAATGAACATTGGCTAGTGAGATTTGCATGCAGAGTCCCACCCACCCGGCATACAGGTATAAATAGGACCGCCATTACTCACTTCATTCATATTTTACTGAGGAGCCGAGAGAGTATCCCGGCCATTCAGCAGTGGTTTAAGACTGTGGCAGGGGGACGTAACATTTCTGTTCCCTCATTCAGGGAATGGGGGTTATATCAGTAAGTCAGTCACATTCGACGTTACGTCGGACTGACGTCATGGGGTCCCTATGGAAAACGTCACAGGCACTGAACTGTGTTACGAGTATTGGAGATGCAGATGCTGGCAAGCTATGGCGTGCCCTTAGGCAACTGCTCTCATGTAGTTGTAACCTACCCAGTGCCCCAAGTAAGCCCAAGGTTAGTCCTCCATGCCAGCCGGGATGGAAGAGACAGGACACGCTGGGAAAGCGTCCAATGGGGGATGATATGGAGACCATACCCTGCCCATGGGGGAGGTAATGTGTGGTGGTAGCCCCATGGCCAACTATGTGCCAATGCATCCATGCCGAGGGTCCCGTTGGTTAGGGAAAAGAACAACAGGCAGTGGGAGGATTCCCGGGAAGCAAACAGGACAACCTTTGCCTCCCCGAATCAACACCAGCTCAACTGCCTGGGGGTGGAGTCTCCATTCTCCCGAAATGCAAGCTGTCATGAGAGCGCGTCGGCTGCACAATTGAGCTCACCCGGAATGCAAATGGCGCGCAGCAACCTGAGCCGATGCTGACTCCAAAGGAGGAGGTGCTATGCCAGTGACATGTGACGGGAGTGTAGACCACCTTGATGGTTGATGTACGCTACGGTCAATGTGTTGTCTGTGCGGACCATTACATGTTTGCCCTGCAGCAACGGTACTGCTAGCAACTCGAGGCAATTGATATGCCACTGTCACCGGGGTCCTGTCCAGGAGCCTGAAGCAGCATGCCCAATGCATACAGCACCCCAGCCGGTGGTGAAGACACCTGTTGTGACAACAACATGCCTGGACACTTGTCCAAGGGGAACTCCGGCCATAGGAAAGCAAGGTCCGACCACGGGCTGAATGTCTGGCAACAAGTCGCTGTGATTGCCACACGGAATGTGCCATGACACCAAGCCCACCTCGGGACTCGGCCAGTGTTGAAGCGGTCTTATATGCACCAATCCGAGCAGCGTTACAGTCAATATGGATGCCATATGCCCGGGAAGGATAGCATCTTGGAGTACAGGTGGTAAGTATGATGCACTTACCTGGCTCCGTAGACCCCGTGCGGGGCTGGAGAGGGAGGCATAAGGATGCAGAGTGTCCTTAAGATGCTGACTCTCTGTCTGTGGAAATTAAGAGGCCGCTGAGAGAGAGGAAGCAGCGCATCGCTTACTGTTAGCTCAAGCCCAGTGTGACCCATAAATAGAGGAAACTGCTCTTTTAAAAAAAATATGGCCAGTGGCAGAACAGAAACACTGAACAAGATTCTCCACCTGGCCCTCCTCCAGGCAAAGGAATGGTGCGTCCACCAGCTCCCGGCACAGAGTAGCTCTCTCCACCTCCGGGGCACCCGTCTCAGGCTACTTTGATGTTCTCTTTGAGAACTTAGTGCAAAGAGGCAAGCCTGGGAGATGAGGACGTTGAGAAAGCGAACTTTGTCGGCGTCCATCTTGGCCAGGTCCAACCAGCAACAATGTTCCTGGACCACCGGAGTGGACATCATCTGGCCGAGGGCCCACACCTTGACCTTCGTCACCCAGAAGGCGAAGTCGGTCGCAGTGCGCAGCTCCTGCAAAAACCCTGACTCAGAATTTGACAAATGTACCTGCAGGATGGCCATGGCATGCAGGGGAGAGGCGGCCTGTCCAGGGGCACTGTAAGCCTTAGCAGGCAGGGCTGTCGTTGTTTTACTCACCTTTGACAGGAGATGCCAACAAATCCACCAGGTGGCAGCACTTTGTGGGCACAAGTGCACCACAATTGGATGCTACTCCTGGGGAATGTCCGCATAACCCTTGGGAACCCCACCATCGAGGGTAGTGAGAGTGGAGGAGGCAAAAGAGTAGTTTCAGGAAGTATAATGTGCCTTTCAGAGCTTTTCTTAAACTCCTCATGCACCTCCGGGAAGAATTGACTGGAGTGGCGTGTGGCCGTGAACCAGACGCCGCCCCCAGAAACCAATCATACAACCGCGAGTGCTCAGGACATGGTGGAGAAATCCACTCCAGCCTGATGCTCACGGCAGCCCGGGAAACATGACTGTCAACTCCAAATCCGATTCCACACGAGCAACCACCCCGGAGGGGGGAGCAACCCGGCTACCTCTTCTTCTCAGGAGGACAAAAGCCCAATCTCTGATGCAGCGATCGACATCTGATCCTCACCCAGAGCACCGAACGAGATACATGGTACTTCACGTGAAGGACCTGCATGATCATCCGCAACTCAATGCAGCGTGGCATGCTAGAGGAGGTTTGTGAGGGAGGTTTGTGTCGGAGGTTTGTGAGGGCTGACCTGACGAAAAAGCTCCCACTGTCCCTCAGATCTCCCAGATTGCTAACCATTCCCTCATCTCTACCACAGAAGTAGAAGGGGGTTTGTTTAGCAAAAGAGGGGATTCCTGCCTCTGTATTAAAGGAGGAGAGTCGTGATCGCAATGCCAACATGGACATTCTCCCACAATGAGAGGACAACAGGGCGGGACACATCCACAAATGCTCTCTCAGGGTATTGTTTATCCAGACACATGAGACAGCGAACATGTTTGTCTGTGCTGCTCTTTTAGTGGACTGCTCAACTGAAACGCCGAGGGATGAAACGTTGCACTCTGCGTCCACGGGAAATGGTTTTCGTCACACCGCTGAATGCGCCCTTACACCACCTGAGAGAACCTGACACAAGCTGTGTGAGAGCAATTAAATGATGTACAAACTTCTCTCTGTAGAGGTGATCAGAAAAGGGTGATCAAAACTCGCGAACGCTTGGCTCCAAAGCAAAAGTATGAATTAAGTGAGTAATGCCGGTCCTATTTATCGGCATGCAAATCTCACTAGCCAATGTTTATTGGCGTGTTTTGTTAAACTTGAAGGTAATTGGGCTCCCAGGCGAGACCCCATGATGTCAGAACTGATAGGGACGTCGAACTGATAGGGAACTGTACAAAAGTATTGACAGTACTTGCTGTTTTACTGTGTTTTTTACTAAATGCAGCCTTCCTGAGAATAAGAGACTTCTTTCAAAAACTAAAAAAACAATGTATGCTGTGTATTTATTTCCCTTTCAAGGGGACTGCGTCAAAAGACCTAGGGTAGTCTCGTGAAGCACTATGTAAACGATCGATCAGACGAGTGTGCGTGACAGTTGCAAGTCGGTGACATCACAAACCAGGGTGATAAATATGCGCCGGAAACTGGTGACGGCAGCTTTGAGTGTCTTCAGCAAGAATTGTGTGAGAGTGTGTGTGTTATTGTCGCACTGGTTGTTTGAGTTTCCTTCAACTGAACTATTCCCTAGACCAGTTTAAAACAAAAGGGCTCTCCATTTTTTTAACAAATGGCGAATCAAATATTTGTGCAGTACGCGTCTCTCTCTCCCACACTACATTTTGGGTGGAACGCGCACTCACTGTATGTTTGTTGGGAGCAGAGCATGCTCGATCAGCGCTTGAGAGTGCGGATTGTAATTGTTGCAGCCAGTCACCGCTGCAGGTGCTCCGCTCCCGCCTGGCGATCTTTGATACTGAGTCCGCCCGGGCTCACGCTCCCCAGGGCTCAGGTCCCGCTGTAGTCGAGGCTCTGCGGTGATCTAGGTCCTAGGGTTCACAATAGTGGGGGTGATAGTGGGGTGTGAGACGGACGCTGCCTTATCGCCCGAGGGCAGTTACTTCTGAACCGGCACTGCAACGATCTATCTCTGAGGAGCGAACGTTGTCAGCATGAGATGTTGAGAATGAAGATTCACCACTTTCTCTTCAGCATATAGGAGCTTTTCGAGGTAGTGACTCAAGCTGTCACCGTATTGAACACTGCCGGTGGAACAAGTAGCGTTCGTCCCAAAAAAATTAATAAATTAGATGAACGAGTGAGTCAATCCCCCGCGTCGGGACTTTTCAACCGAGGTGTTGAGATTTTGGAGAAATCTAGCCACCCACAGTGGTTTTTACCCTGCAAATAATTTGTGTGCGGCTCTAGTAGGTGTGAGTGACTTTGGTTACTTATATTGTGTATTTATATAAATAAATAAGAGGCACGATGTTGAGAGTGGAGTATGCGCTTGTGAGCCACCTCTCTCCTCAATCAGTATTGACGCTAAAAGCCCCGACGCTGCTCACTGAGCCCGTGAGGGTTATTTCCACTCTTGTTTAGCAGCGGTGTCTTCACACAATCGCCTTGTTTCAAGCATATCAAGCAGGGTTATTGGGGGACCTCAATGAGTGTGTCAAATATATACATATATATATATATATATATATATATATATATATATATATATATATATATATATATATTTAAATATTATATACATGTAGATTCAAGAGGTTTTTTTGTCACATACACACATATATATATATATATATATATATATAATATACAGCTGGCAGTGAAATGTAAACAGGTCCGCTCCATGGACAGTGCAAATTAACAGTTATAAAAACTTAAAATTTACAAATATTTACAAAAAACACAAGAGAAAATTACAATAGAAATAGGATAAAAAGTACAATATATGTATATGTAGAATTATAAATAAATCAAGTAAAGGGTGAAATAAAATAAGTGCAATAAGTAAAACTGTAAAAGTGTTACAGTTAGCAGAATGTAGAATAATTATGTGCAAATAAGTTATAACAGGATGTTACACAGTAACAACGAGACAAGTTACTGTGCAGTGCAGAAAGTGCAGTGTCAGTATAATGTCAGTGTGTGTATGTTTATCCTGGAGTGAGGTGAAGTCACGTGATGTTAGTGACAGCATTCAGGAGTCTGATGGCCTGTGGGAAGAAACTCCTCCTAAGTCTCTCAGTTTTGGCCATCAGGCTTCGGAAGCGCTTACCAGAGGGCAGCCGGTGAAGTGAGGGTTTGCGGGGTGATAAGCGTCCTTGATCATTTTTGTAGCTCTACTTTTGCACCGTTTGGTGTAGATGTCCTGCAGAGACGGGAGAGCTGACCCAGAGATGTGCTTGGATAAGCGCACCACTCTTTGCACGGCTTTGCAGTCATGACTGTTGCTGTTACCGTACCATGATGTGATGCACTGAGTCAGTACACTCTCTATCGCCCCTAAAAAGAAAGTTCTCAGGATAGCTGGTGAAACCCTGAATTTTCTCAGCTGACGCAGGTGGTACAGTCTTTGCCTGGCCTTTTTCACCTGTGTCTGGATGTGTGCAGTCCCGGTTAGGTCCTCGGAGATGTTTACACCCAGGTACCTGAAGCTGCTCACTCTCTCTGCTGGTGTCCCGCTGATCATGAGAGGGGAGTATCTCCATTGCTGTCTCTTCCTGAAGTCCACAATCAGTTCTTTGGTCTTGCTAACATTCAGAAAGAAGCATTTGTCGTGGCACCATGATGTATGTTGCTCCACCTCGTCCAAGTATGCGGTCTCATTGTTGTCGGAAATGAGGCCCAAGACAACAGTATCATCAGCAAACTTGAAGACAGAGGTGGAGCTGTGTGTGGACAAACACTCATGGGTGTAGAGAGAGTAGTGCAGGGGACTAAGGACACAGCCCTGTGGAGCTCCCACACTCACGGTGATGGAGGTGGAGGTGAACTGGCCTACTCTCACCACCTGAGGTCTGCCAGTGAGGAAATCCTCAATCCAGTGGCAGAGAGAAGAGTTCAGGCCCAGGAGATCCAGGAGTTTGGTGGTTAGCTTAATGGGAACTATAGTGTTAAAGGCTGAGCTATAGTCAATAAATAGCAGTCTTACATAGTTCCCACTCTTGCTGTCGATGTGAGTGCGGGAGGAGTGGAGGACGTGAGAGATGGCATCTTCAGTCAATCTATTGGGACGATAGGCAAACTGAAGAGGGTCCAAAGTGTCAGGAATGGAGGAGCAGATTATGTTTTTGATGAGTCTCTCAAAGACCTTCATGACTATAGACGTGAGAGCCACTGGACGATAGTCATTTAGGTTAGAGGGTTTACTGTTCTTAGGGACAGGGATGATGGTGGATTTTTTGAAGGAGGTGGGGATCACAGATGTAGCAAGGGACTCATTGAAGATGGGTCAAGCTGCCGCAATTACCATCAAAGCGAGCGTAGAAAGAGTTTAACTCATTCACAAGCAATGGATCAGCTCTCACCTCTGCCGAGGATTTAGTCCCAAAAGCGCAGATGGTCCTCAGTCCCTGCCACATCCGCCGGAAGATGTTGAGCTAGAAATGAGACTCCACGCTGTCCCTGTAACTGAGCTTTGCGGCGCATCGGAGATAATAACAGGATGATTTATAATCACTCATATTCCCTGATAGAAGACCGGCTTTGTATGCGGCAGTGCGTGCGTTCACCCACGGTTTCTGATTAGAGAAGGACGTTACAGTTATTGTTTGTGTGGCTTGCTCTGTTAGTGTGTTGATGAAGCAGAGCGCCACATCAGTGAACTCGCTGATGTCAGATGAACTCGCCCGGAACATGTCCCAGTCGATGTCATCAAGAGCTGCCTGTAGCGCGATCTCTGAATGAGATGACCAGCTTTTAACTTCCCTCCTCACCGGGGGTCCTGAACGAGCCTTTGTTTATACTCAGATGCAAGGAAAATGGCGGCATGGTCCGATTTGCCAAAGGCTGGCAGTAAGCGAGCTTTATAGGCATTTTTAAACTGAGAGTAGCAGTGTATATATATGTATATGTATATGTATATGTATATAAAAAAAGAGGCATCTGTGGCTCAATTTAACATCTTTAAAGGATAAGGAAAATAACTTCCTGCTGGACGTCCCTCTCTCATCTTCTGGGCTTTTTGGCGATGCTGTTATTATGGTCGATAAGTTCTAGATGGCTGCTAAGCATTAGGGCCTGTACTGCAGGCCTTCTGCCCTCCCCCCCTTCGGTGACCAGGAGTTTAAAAATAAGGTCTCACTGGACACTTACATCCATAGGTCTTCCCTTTGGCGTAAGACTGACCAGCTGTTTGTTTGCTTCGGGACCCCTAAGGGGGCCCCAGCATCCAAACTAATCTAAGCAGATGGATAGTTGAGACGATCTCGCTTGCTTATGAGTCGGCCGGATTCCTGTCTCCTCTGAGGGTCCATGCCCACTCCACCAGGAGCATGGCTGCCTCTAAGGCTCTTTTATCAGGTTTCTTCCTGTTTAATGTCTATGATGCAGCAGGCTGGTCCTCCCTGCACACTTTTGTGAGGTCTTATCAGCTCGACCTCAACTCCGCTCCGGGAACACGGGCCCTCTCATGGTGAGCTACGAGACACTTGTTGGCCTTCGTCACTGAGGTGGCGTTGGTTTATCGTTCCCCTAGTGCTTTTGACACAGCGCAAGTTCTCTTGAAAGGGAACGTCTCAGGTTATGTTTTTAACCTTCCTTGAAGAGGGAATGAGACATCTTTAACTTAAGCCCCTCGCGCCTTCCGGGCTTCCTTCAGACACTCTAAGCTGAAATCACCGGTTTCTGGTGTATATTTATCAACCTGGTTCATAACGTCACCGATTTGCGACTGTCACTCAGACTCGGTTGATTGATCGTTTGATTGTTTACATAGAGCTTCACATGACTATCGTCAAGGTAAGACCATCTTTTCAAGGAACTATGGTTACATACGTAACCTGAAACGATAAATGTATTCTTAAAACTTTGTGGATGAACAAGACAAATATTTGCTACCAGGCACAATTCATGTTACCATTGCAGGACAATCAGATAGGCTTCTCCCTGATGTCCCATGCACTCAACAGCACTGTTCTGTGTTCCACATTTCTGTGTAATGTGCAGGGGTCACTAACAGCAGTGAGAAATGTTCAGTGATCCAGGAAGAGAGATGATGCACAGATTAAATTACTCCACATCTTTGGTTCCTAAGTGTATGACTGACCAATAATCAGACCTTTGGTAGACGCTAACTGCAAGGGCAAAACTTTTTTCGTGTGAGAGAGAAAGAGAGCATTGGTGAGAATAAATCTTCTAACTGGTCAGTAGATAATATGAATAAAATTTCAAGAATATGGGTTGCGTAGCATTACAAATTAAACTCTCTTTTCCAGGACAAAGGTGTGCAAAGTAAGGCACAGAGAGCATCTTAACATTTTGGTATTTGGGCCCTTATGCCCTTGTCACTTTTTATTAAATAATTTTTTATTGTTTTTTCAAAGCTGATAAGAGCCGTAAGATGTGTAGAGTGTGTATGGAAAAAAAGGGCAGAAAGAGGAGATGGAGAGAGTGAGAAGAATAAGAATCCCCCACCCCTCGAGAGTGAGCACCTGTGTCATTGTTATGCTTGTTGCCTAGTAACAACATTCTTCGCCGCCCACCACAGAAAGAGTGGAAGCCATGCATGGAGACAGGAACAAAGAATCTCATATTTCATGGACATTTTAAGGAGTTTATATTGGGGATGTGACTGCATGGTGTCTGCATTCATGCTTCAAAGGTTTAAGACTGTCAGTAATATATATATATAAAAATTGAAATATATATATAAATATATATCTAAAATTGAAAAACATATTTTAAGATATATATATATATATATCACATCTTAGTTGCAGCTTTTGCATATATTCTTTTCTTTTTCATATTTGTATATGTATATTCTTTGTTTTTTCTTATTTTAATGATATGTAATGAGTTAGGGATTTTTAATTTATGTACTTTCAGTATATTGTCTATGTAACCAATTATTATTAGTCAAAGCCTTTCTTTGCTTTTCTGTATTTATCCATAGAACAAGGATGAATATTGTCTGCACTCCACACCAGATAGGACATGTTATCAGAATGTTTTGAGAAGTCTTTCTGTTGATAGTTGGAGCCTGAGCCGAGTTCAACCTTGGAGAAGCTGTGTATCTGTATGTGTTAATATGCTCTGTATTGGTGAGGTGATTAACTGGCTCTATAAGGAGATGGAATGACTTGTTCTCGACAAGCTGATGCCTAAAAATGCATTTCTGCCACGTAGAAGGTCACTCAACCCGTCAACCATGTAATCAACGAAGATATGCTCCTTGACTTTCTGCTCTTGTGTGGAAAATTACTAGTTTTATTTATCTTTCTTCCTTTCTTTCTTTCTTAGCCAATCAGAATCATTTAACTTTCAGTAATGACATAGGTAATAGCCTAATTAGTATAATTACTGTAACAACGTGATTGTATGTGTGGTGGCCTACGAACTCCTTGTGAGACTTGAAGCTGGCTTCTGCTGATGAAACTGCAAACTAAACTTCATTAAAATTTCTTCTATTAGACTGCACTTCTGACTCCTGGTCTTCATTCATCATATCATGTCCTCGGGTCTTAATTGTAATTCCCCTACAAAGGCTATCTGGGATGCTGAGTTGATGGAAAGTAATCAGGAAGATTATTTGTAAAATATCTTTAGTGTTAGAAGTAATAGTTCTATTATATTTGTAACAGGGATTTAGTTTTTCAGCTTTGGCTAAAGGTAGTGTACATGAGACTGAGTAATGATCTGAGATGTCATCACTCTGCTGCAGAATTTCAACAGCATCAACATTGATTCCATGTGACAATATTAGACCTAAGATATGATTACAACAATATGTTGGGCCTGACACATGTTGTCTAATTTCAGTATCTTTTAAAATTCTAAATAATTATATTTCAATCTAGACCTTTAAATAATACTGAAGGTACGACTCTAAATGACAGTAACACCTCTTTTACCTTTCAGACAAGGCTCAAATTTATGACAGTAATCTTGAGGGGTTGACTCATTTAAAGTAATGTAATCGTTTGGTTTTAGCCAGATTTCTGTCAAATACAGCACACCTAGTTTATGATCTGCAATCATATAATTTACAATAAGTGCTTTTGAGGAAAGGAATCATATATTCAGTAACCCAAGCTTTATCATGGATTCATCAGTGTTATATCCCTTTTTTGTTGTTTGGACATCAATGACATTTTTTCTCTTAAAAGGTTTTAAGAGTTTTTGTATTTGTTAATTCGGGTCTCTATATAACTCAGTCTCTATATGATATCTAGGTGAAAGAGTCTCTATGTTTTGGGATTTATCTGACCTCTGTGACTTGAGACAGCAAGCAGACAGTCGGTTTAGCCAGTCTGTCTGCTTCCTGACCTGGGCCCCAGTTATTCAAGGTCTAAGTCAACTCTAAGACTATGTGCCATACTAGAGATTAGAGCTGCACCATCCCAGGAGGGATGAATACCATTTCTTTCCAACAGGTCAGGTCTGCCCCAAACAATGCCCAGTTGTCTATGAACCCTATATTATTGAGTAAGGAATGTCTGCAAAGTATCTCATCACTCCTGCGAACGGAAAGGGGGCCAGAGCATATTACAGTGCCTGACACCATACTTGCAAGTTCACACACCTCTTTAATGTTAATTTTAGTGATCTCATGACATAATGATAATGACATCATTAGTGCCAACGTGAACAACAATCTTAGAGTATTTACGATTAGCATTAGACAGCACTTTTAAATTTTCTTTGATGTCAGGCGCTCTGGCTCCCAACAAACACAAGACTATGGAGGCTGGTGTCTCTATTTTCATGTTCCGTAATAATAGAACTGCCAATGACAAGGGCACTCTCAACATGTGTCTCATTGAGTGCATTACTGAGTGGGGATAACCTGTTTGATGTTCTGATCAGAACAGAGTAGCGGTGTTGTGACCCATGAAAATACTATCTCTTGGCTTCCAGATGCTATGCAGCATGCGCTCTATAACCGGACAATGTACAGGGTTCGCTAAGCTAGTCGCATCCAAAGCAGTATGTAAAGCTCTTGCATTCTTACTATTCTTGACTGAAGTTTGGATGTGTCTCTAATTCTGAAGAGAAAGCTATGCTATACTTGTGGCAAGCAGTGTCAATGACAATATTCCTTTCATGGCTCACCGCATGTTTTGACTGATTCGACTCACTTGTTGTCAATTTGTTGTTTGAAAAAACTCAAACTAAAAAGGAGCGAGAGAAAGAGAAAAGATAAAAAAGGCTGTATGCACAGATGGCAGATTAAAAGAGCTTGCGTAATGCTAATGCATTGTGATAGTGACTTAAAAATAACTGAGTGACTTAAGTGACTTAAGAATAGTGACTTAAGAATAAAGCTAGCGATGTCAGATTGATGTAATAATCACAATTTAATTAAGTAATCTAATATTGTCTAAGTTAAATTTGTTACGAGTTTGTTGTGACTCAGTTTACATCCATAAGTTGTTTTTCTGCTCATGTCTCTGTCAGACAACTGGTGGGAAAGATCACAAGATCCAGGTGCGAGCCAAACGTATATTTATTTACACAGTGAATAAACAGTCTAGAGCAGGAAGAGTCAGAGAGTTCCTCGTTCCGCGAATGCCAGGCAGGAAACAGGAAGTGCGGGTGCGGGCAGAAGTGACATATTGGTAAGTATCTCTAGTAGGCTGGTCTGGCTCTAGGTCAGGCAGGTTGGGATTACTGGTTACCTTTGATCAGGAGGGAGCTTTGTGAGTTATTTATCTCAGGAGAGGGTGTGTCAGAGATTAGCTTGTGAAAAAGTTGCACACTTAAACTTTGATGAACCTAATTTGGAGGCCATTAGCGCTGTTGAGGTATGAGATGGAAAATTTTGGAAACGACAAGTTACACGCATTAAAACACCTCCATGCTGTCAGGTAAGACTGGAGGGCTCTGAGGGAAGCCACAGGGATATTAGCTCTGAATAGTGGAACTTGGGTTGTGGATGGGTCTGGCCCTGGAGTCAGATGCCTCAATTTTTGAAACCGAAAAATTAACGAGTTCACACTTAGAAATAATCAGAGTACAAAAAAAGTGTGCTTATTTGGCATTCTGCCTCAGGGGAGTTCTTGCATAACAAGGGATAGCCTCTCTCCTAGTTGAGGACCGAGTGGCAGTGTATAAGGGGAACCGGATCAAGATTTATCCTCTTATTTTATTTTCCTCTTTCATCTCTGTCACTCCTCATGCTTCAGTTTCCCTTTCCCTTGCCTCGTCGGTCCTTACCCCCAGGTGCCGTGGCCACCATGATTGGTCCCCTCAGAGAGGAGGGGGGAAGGGAGTAGCAAAGGGTGCAAGGGGTGATTGGGGTATTTCGATAGCAGGACAGGGCTGTGAGAGATCGAAGGAGCTAAGAAAGCATAAAAGGAGGAGTGACTTGCCTGGACAATAGGAAATCCAAGTTAGGCAAAAACGTTTTGAACTGTGAGGATAGGCGCACATTGGACAAAGTAGAATTTCCCACTCCAACATATCCAGCATCCAGATGGATAGACATCTATGCCATAAAAGTGGATAGATATTGTTTGAGACAAATTAGGCGGTTTAGGCTCAGAATGACGCACGGCTGACAGATCAATTATTAGGCGTTTTTTCCCCCCAGAATTTCCTCAGTCACTTGCTCACACTCCCCAAATACTGATATTGGACTCAACTGAATACAATTACCTCAGCACTCTGGCGAATTATGGGAAATTATTCCACTGGGCGTCAGAAACAGTGAACAGTTTGTGATAAGTGCAAAAATGGCCGCACCGCCAATGGGGGAACACTGAATAAATTATCTCAGTATAATGCAATGGCACACTCGGAATGTGAAAGGACAGGAGTTGAATTAGGTACTAGACTTTTCAGTATGATTGAAAAACTATAGTGAGGCGCAAGTGGGAAATGGCGAAGTGACACTAACAGCGCAATACATATACTTCATCTAATGCTAATTTGGTTGATTTTCTGAAGTGCTCCCCTCAAACTGTTAATAAAACATAATTTCAATTTCACGGAATTCACATGTTTTATTCTGCTAACTGGTACGTTTGGTCTTTTCCACTACCTGCATTTTGAAATTGCAGATGGGCAGCATCTCTGTATCTCTGGTCTACACAAATAAGAAGTGCATGTGACGGTTTCCACTTTGTTCACTTTGGTCATTTTACTGTGTGCTACACCACTTGTATGGGGATGGTAACTTGGCGAGAATTTGAGAAGGATGTAATCTGATTGGCAGTGGATTCCATCTACCTTGCTATTGTAATTTCTCTATGCAGCGTAAGATCAATTTCTAGTAAAAGTCTTTCATGTATTTGTGTATTTTTCATGTATTTGTATTTACCAAGCTCACATGAAACATAAAGCTCTTGTAAAGCAACAACTTACTTTAAAACTCTCAAGAGGTATCTGACAGCATTTACTATGCTAGCTTTTGGCAGGCGGAAAAGACAAATGATGCTCATACACAAAATCTAATCGCTTGTACATGCACAGCTCTTTGTAGTATTACTTTTTTTTTTTTAAATAATAATGATTGCTAAATATGTGGAAATGTGCTTAACGGAATTTCAGCCTCAATGGGGAAAGGCAGGAAAAAACTCTGAAATGGTTTATTATCAACAGCCATCTTCTTGTCCAACATTATCGGATAGTGGAAAACAATTCTAATTCTCATCACCAATTCTGTCAGGAGTAAGTGAGCAACAATAAAACACGATACAGTAGTAGCAAACTTCAAAATAGTAGTCCCTACACAATTCTACTTAAAAAGCCCACCCCCTATGGATCCCATGTCTTTTTCTATCATCACAACTTTCCTGGAAGTTGTGTACAACAAGTAAATGCCAGTATTCCTAGCACAGCGGAGCACGGCACAGCATGAACAGTCCCTGCAGACTCCCTGAGGGATTACTTAGATGTCTGCATCATCCCTGGGGTGGGCATGCCTGTGGGAGACACAAGGTTCAGACCCAGCATATCACTGCAAAAGTGCAGAATATCTATCTACTTTTTTTGTTGCTCACTGTGCTTGCTTACATAAATGTCATCTATTGCTTAATTTTAAAACATAAAATAACTATATAACATAAAACCATATACAAATGTGCAACATTATAATATGCTGTATGTTTGATTGTAATATCAACTACTGCAAATTACATAGAAGAATTTCTATGAACAGTTGCTTTTTACACAAAGGACGCAGAACCCTATGAATGACAGTTTAAGTTTTGTATTCATTTATTTATGCAATAGAGGATTCTAGAACCTACTGTAACACTGTTCTTTGTTCAGGAAAGGAGGGTAAAGGAGGTAAATTGCACTTGTTTATTTTGTCCATTAGATTGAAAACATATCTAAAAACACTGATCTAAAAACATACATTTACCCTCCCATAAAACCTCCTCTTGAAGAAATGTTTGAAACTGTATAAAATAGATTAATTAAAACACCAGGTGTAAATGGCTATGTGTCTCCCTCATCTTCCTTTTATCAGAACAACCAGAAGGCATCTTAATATCAGGTGTAATCAGGCCCTCTGATGTTCTTCTTCTTGATGGTTCTGATCACATTGTGATCACTAACAGAGGGGATTTGGTACAGAAGAAGCTTCTGCCATCTAAAGTAATTCTTTAATTTCAAGTCATTTGAATTCTTCTTTGAATTGTGACTTCTGTGAATTCTTCACAGAGTCTTGTTGACTCTGAGGTGGCCTCAGCCATATTCTATGGTGTGGTATGCTGGTGCAACATCATCTCTATTGCAGAAAGGAAGAGACTGGACAAGATGATCAGGAAGGCCAGCTCAGTCCTGGAGATTCCTCTGGATACTGTACAGGAGGTGGGAGAAAGGAGGATGGAAGCAAAACGTCTCGGTTACGTATGTAACCTTGGTTCCCTGAAGAGGGAACGAGACGCTGCGTCTAGCGCTGTGGGAACGCGCCCGTGTGTATCCGTCATGAAGCACTTATATAATCTGACGCGTCAGGTGACACGGATGACGTCAGCGGGTGACGTCACGAACCAGGAATCTATAAATACTAGCCACGCCAAACAGACTGCAGCCCAGTCTCTGAAGTAGGCGCTGTTGGCAGGCTCGAAGGAGGTATGGCCGAGAGACGCAGCGTCTCGTTCCCTCTTCAGGGAACCAAGGTAACCGAGACGTTCCCTTTCACGGGAACTCGAGCTGCGTCTAGCGCTGTGGGAACGAAATACCAACGCTGCCATAGCGACCAGAGCCTGTCAGATGTGATCGCCCTCGGACGACAACACCCGGGCCCCAGGAGTGGAGATTAGGTCTAGACTGTAGAACCTGACAAAGGTGTGCGGCGAGGACCAACCTGCCGCATCACAGATATCACTGAGAGAAGCCCCAGAGACGAGAGCTTTGGAGGCGGCCATACCCCGAGTTGAATGGGCACGGACTGCCAAAGGCGAAGGCAGCCCGGCGGACTCATAAGCAAGAGAGATGGCCTCGACCATCCACTTGCTCATTCTTTGCTTGGAGACCGGCGCCCCTTTCTTGGGAGGGCCAAAACAAACGAATAGCTGGTCCGACCTACGCCACAGGGCAGCTCTGTGGACGTAAGCATCCAAGGCCCGTTCAGGGCAGAGAAGATTCCTTTGTTCCTGGTCCGGTTCTCGAAAAGGGGGAGGACAGAAGGCTTGCAGCACCACAGGAGTAACTACAGAAGTAGGCACTTTAGGGACATACCCAGGTCTAGGATGGAGAACGGCTCTGACCATCCCATGCGCAAACTCAAGGCACGAGGGAGCGACCGAGAGAGCTTGTAAATCGCCTATTCTTTTCAGGGAAGAGATAGCCAGAAGGAATAACGTTTTGAGGGTGACGAACTTTGGAGCCACCTCCCCAATGGGCTCAAAAGGGGCTCAAGTTAGACTTTGGAGCACCACAGTGAGATCCCAAGTAGGTACCCTGGGGTGAACTGCAGGCCTAAGCCTCAGAGTGCCACGGAGGAAACGCGTAATGTGTGGGTGTCTCCCCAGAGATAGACCCCCCAAAGGATAATGGTAGGCTGCAATGGCCGCTACATACACTTTCAGAGTGGAAGGAGATAACCCAGATACGAAGCGCTCTTGCAGGAACTCAAGTACCGAACTAACATGGCAGCCCACTGGGTCCAGCTGACGCTCGTTACACCATAGTGTGAAGAGTCTCCACTTCAAGGCACAAAGTTTCCTCGTGGAGGGAGCTCTGGAGTGAAGAATGGTCTCAACCACCTCAGTGGAGAGGCCAGAACTTAGGAGCTGGGCCCCCTCAGAGGCCAAGCCCACAGGTTCCAAAGTTCCGGGCGGGGATGTAGAATCAGTCCCCCCGCCTGGGACAGAAGGTCCTTCCTGACCGGAATCTCCCAAGGAGTACCGTCTAGGAGAGAAACCAGGTCTGGAAACCACACTCTACCCGGCCACCGCGGAGCAACTAAGATGAGACGGACCTTGTCCCGGCGAACCCTCTCCAGAACTCCCGGGAGCAGAACAATCGGGGGAAAGGCGTACAGGAGTAGCCTCGGCCACTCCTGAGACATAGCATCCAGTCCGAGAGGAGCTGGATGAGACAGGGAGAACCAGAGCGGACAGTGCGACGTCTCTCGAGACGCGAACAGATCCACCTGAGCTTGACCGAACCTCTCCCAAATCTGCTCCACCACCTCGGTGTGGAGCCTCCATTCCCCGGGCCTCAGCCCCTGCCTCGACAGGATGTCTCCTCCCACGTTTTGAGTCCCTGGGATATAAACTGCTTTGAGAGACAGCAACTTCCCCTGGGACTAAAGGAGGATCTGACGCGCTAGCTTGTACAGAGGGCGTGAACGCAGGCCCCCCTGATGGTTTATATAGGCGACCACCGCAATGTTGTCTGACCGAACCAGAACATGATGGTCCCTGAGGTCTGGGAGGAAGCTCCTCAGAGCAAAAAAGACCGCCATCATCTCGAGACAGTTGATGTGCCAAGAGCGCTGGTGTCCGCTCCACAGACCTTGCGCTGAGCGACCCTCCAAAACTGCTCCCCAGCCCGTGAGGGATGCATCCGTCGTAAGCACTCGGCGACGACAAGGAGCTCACAGCACTGGACCTTGGGAGAGGAACCAGGGATCCTTCCACACGGCCAAGGCACGAAGGCAGCGCCGCGTGACCTTGATCATGCGAAATGGGTTGCCCCTCGGGGAAAACCCCCTGGTCCTGAGCCACCACTGAAGGGGTCTCATGTGCAACAGGCCAAAAGTAATAACGTTGGACGCTGCTGCCATGAGCCCTAGCAGTCTCTGGAACTGCTTCACAGTGCGTGACTGGCCTAGCTTTATCTGCTTTACAGCTGAAAGGATAGACTGGATGCGGGCGGGAGACAGATGCGCTCGCATCGAAACAGAGTCCCAGACTACCCCGAGAAAGGTGGTTGTCTGAAGGGGGGAAAGAACACTCTTGTTGACATTCAGCCGTAAGCCCAGCACCCTCATATGAGCGAGAACGGCATCTCGATGCCGAACCGCCAGCTGCCTCGACTGAGCTAAAATTAGCCAGTCGTCCAGATAATTGAGAATACGGATGCCCTGCAGGCGAAGAGGTGCGAGAGCTGCATCTACACACTTGGTGAATGTGCGGGGAGATAAAGCTAGACCGAACGGGAGGACCCGATATTGGTATGCCTCGTCCCCAAAGGCAAACCTGAGGAACCTCCTGTGCTGAGGAAGGATGGAGATATGGAAATACGCATCTTTCATATCTATCGTCACAAACCAGTCCTCGGACCTGATCTGTGGAACGATCTGCTTGAGAGTAAGCATCTTGAGCTTGAGCTGCAATACTGCCTTGTTGAGTAACCGCAGATCCAAGATAGGGCGTAGACCTCCATACTTCTTGGGAACCAAGAAGTATCGGCTGTAATAACCTGACTGTCTGTCTGAGGGGGGAACATGTTCTATGGCCCCTTTCCCTAGCAGTGTCACTACTTCCTGTTCCAATACCAGAGCCTGCTCGGGAGCCACCGTAGGGACCAGAACTCCTGCGAACCTCGGAGGCGAGGTCCGAAATTGGATGGTGTACCCAAATTGAATGGTGCGCAGGACCCAACGAGACACATTCGGCAGAAGTTTCCACGCTGCCAGAAAGTCTACTAAGGGAACCAGCCCCTCGGGACTGGCCTCTGGGATTGATCGAACCATCGACTCGGTGCCCTGAAGCGGCGAACCGGCAGGGAACGACCGGGCCGAAAGCTCTAGGACCCTCCTCGGAGGGAGCGAGCATCCTGGTGCTGCAACGTTTCCGGGCAGACACTGGGACAAACCCTCGCTGGGAGCCGCTGCGCCCTGAAGCACACGAGGTGGCAGGGTTAGCGAGCGGACCCCCTGAGGGCAGCGGGGAAGGGCAGGCACCGTAGACGGAGGTGAACACTGCCCGACCCCGATGGGGACAGCCCTCAACGGTCCGACACACCTGGCGTCAGGACCGCTTCCCCGTAGCCTTCTTAGAGATAATGACGGTCCTCAGATCCGGCCTATTCCTAGAAGGCTGTGGGAGAGAGCGACCCCCCCCGGCCCTCCGCTTTCTGGGGAGGGGTCCGGGTGGCAACGCTCTGTTTCTGCACACTGCAGTGCGATGAGCTGGCTTTCTGGGGCTGCTCCCGCTCAGCAGCCCCGGAGACCTGAGGGCGGTGGGGGATAAGTTTCTTAAACGCCGCCGCTTGCTTAGAAGCCTCCTGGTGCCTCTCGACGACGCGGGAGACAGCGTCGCCGAAGAGACCCGGGGGCGTAAGCGGAGCGTCTAATAAGAAATTCTTGTCTTTATCCTGCATCTCTGACAAATTTAACCAAAGATGTCTCTCCCCAGCCACCAAGGCTGCCATAGACCGCCCAATGGCGCGAGCGGTCTCTTTGGTGGCCCGGAGAGATAAATCGGTCACCCGGTGCAACTCTGAAACTGCCTGGGGACCGATACCGCCGCCCTCATCAAGATCTCCAAGCACGTCTGCCTGGTAAGCCTGCAGCAGCCCCATAGTATGAAGGCAGGCTGCGGCTTGACCAGCAGCAGCGTAAGCTTTACCCTACAGAGCCGAAGACGTTTTTAAGGGTCTGGTGGGTAGCGTCGGGGTCTTAAGCGACGCTGACTGAGGAGACAAATGGGTGGCTAAAGTCTCCTCAACCTTGGGAAGCGCCGCGTAACCAAACTCTTTGAGACCCAAAACAGATGAATATATTTTGGTAGTTGGATTATGCACTCTTGCTGATGCCGGTTTCTTCCACGACCTCCACACCTCAGTGTGGAGGTCGGGAAAAAACGGCAGACCCCGACGCAGAGGCTGAGCTCGCGAAGGCAAAAAACGCTCGTCTAACTTGCTTTTTGGACGAACATCCTGCCTCTCTGCCGGCCAGCTGATGTTAAGTCTGGCAACGGCGCGAGTCAAAACCTCTACCAGCTCATCATAGGCTGGGGAAAAAGGTGGCGAGTCCTCATCCCCAGCCTCGGCGCATGCAGCATCTAGTTCCTCGGAACTAGATAGCTGCAGTGCCGGTGCCTCAAACGCTCAAGGCACAAAGATTGTTCTGCCTCAAACGCTGCCTGTGCATGCTCCGCTCCCAGACACATTACACAGAGCTGGTGTGTATCACCACCCGTGATATAGCGAGGGCAGGGATACACACACTGTCTGAAGCTCTGGCTCGCCATAATATCAATATATATATATGCTTGTGTACAGACAAACAACACCAAATAAGACGGACTGATCACATAGAGCGCTACTGAAGAGACAGGAGCTGCAGTCTGTTTGGCGTGGCTAGTATTTATAGATTCCTGGTTCGTGACGTCACCCGCTGACGTCATCCGCGTCACCTGACGGGTCAGATTATATAAGTGCTTCATGACGGATACACGCGGGCGCGTTCCCACAGCGCTAGACACAGCTCGAGTTCCCGTGAAAGGGAACTATCATTATTGCTGGAGAACGACTCTCACCCCCTGTATGAAACTGTTTCAGCTCTAAACAGCTCCTTCAGTGACAGACTGTTACATCTGAAGTGATATAGACGCTCTTTTCTCCCTGATGCTATTAGACTTTACAATCAGAGCTACTCCCAGTGAACAAGTCACCTTAATACTCACTACTGCTATTGTTTCACTGCAATAATAAACAATAAAAAATGTAAAGTATTTTTAAACATGTGCAATAACAATTTTGGAAATGTGCAATATTACCTAGGTGTAATTTGCTTTTAGTGTAATCACTACTCTTTTTTTATATATATATTTTTGTTTTTGAATATACTGTATATTATTGGATTATATTTTGATGTTTAATATAATAATTATATTACAATTGATATAATATATAATAATTGCGGCTGTAACAGAGAAATTTCCCCATTGTGGGACGAATAAAGGTATATCTTATCTTATCTTCAGACCCTGTACTTTTGTGAAAAGCAGAGAAGCCAGTGAAGAGTCAATAACGATTATTGACACATACATTTGGCATTTTCTACAAACTCATTGAATGCATTCTTTGAAAGAAGTGCTAAACCTAGAGACAATGTTGATCGTCAACCTCAGAAGGTAAAACTAAATATTACATAACCTGTGTTCTTAGCATAACCTGTTTTTTGTTCACTTGTACACAAGAAAGTTATTAAACGTTGATACAAAATCATTTTAAATAGTTGAAACACTAATTTGTGCCTTTTCTAAAATATAAATAAAAAATTAAATTAATTGACAGCAGCCTGTGGAAGTCTGTTCTTAATATCAGGCTCTGTGTAAACTAAAAACTTTATATAGATGGTCACTTCCAAAGGCCAGGGATTGTGTGAGTGCAAAGACAACCATTTTATTTGTTTGTCAACCTAGGCTCACTGGAAAAATGTGTTTCTATATATTTTTTTGTAAAACTTTTTTGTAAAAATGTAAAAAGTTGCTGTCACATAGGGCAGTTCACATCCCTTGTACACTAAATCTGGGAGCAGACATCCTGTCGAGGCAGGGGCTGAAGCCTGGGTAATGGAGGCTCCACCCTGAGATGGTTTAGCAGATTTGGGAGATATGCAGCCAGGCGTAAGTGGATTTGTTTGTGTCACGAGAGACCTTGCACTGTCCACTCTGTCCTACCTTGTCTTATTCAGCTCCTCTCAGACTGGATGCTATGTCTCAAGAGTAGCCAAGGCTACCCCTGAATGCTTCTCCCCTGATCGTTCTGCTCCCGGGAGTTCTGGAGAGAGTTCATCGAGGATAAGGTCTGGCTTACCTTGATTGCCCCCCATGGTCAGGCAGAGTTTGGTTTCCAGACCTGGTAGCCCTCCTAGATGGCCCTAGAAGGAGGGACCTTCTGTTCCAAGCAGGGGGGCTAATACTGCACCTCTGCCCAGAACAGTGGAAACTGTGGGCTTGACCTCTGAGGGGGTTTAGACCATTTTACACTCCAGAGTTCCCTCCACAAGGAAACTCTATGCCTTGAAGTGGAAACTCTTCACTTCATGGTTTAGCGAACGTCAGCGGGACCCAGTTAACAGCTCAGTCGGCTCAGTTCTAGAGTTCCTGCAATATTGATTCGCTACTGGGATGTCTCCATCTCCTGGGATTACCAGATCCCATGTGACCATATCTAAGACCTTTCAGACTGACGCATCGAGGAGGGATTCTCTCACTGCCGTCCCAATGTCGGCCAAGTTCACCCAGAGGTGTCTCTCCGTTACCACCATGGACCAATAGAGTGACCAATAGAAAAAGTTGTCTGCTTCCATGCGCAAGTGTGTGTTCATGCTCCTCACCTAGGTATTTCTTTTTGTCCTAAAGCACATTTCGTGTGCATCATCGAGTGTCAGAAACCTCTGACGAAAAGGAACAAAAATAAAATGGTTTCCCTTGCTGGTCATTGTGGCAGACAACACTTCAAACAGAGTGGTCTCCTGAAGATAAGAAAGATGATGTATTACTGTTCAGGTGCCTCTTTTATACCTGCAGTCGCACCTGTGATGACGTTGTAGGTGGCTGTCAGAAAGTTAATTGTTGTGGTTGGATTAATGTTTCAGACACATGTCATACCGGAGGTATTTCCTATAGCTACGCTTAGGGGATGCAGCATTGAGTTCCCTTTTGAAAGGGAACATCATACTTATTGTTTACTATTTATGTATTATTTTTGCACTGTAAGTATATCACTATTTAGGTAATACGGATTGTATTCAGAATGTTGATCAAAACACAGATGAGGTAGATTTAATCAATCAACAACCCCAAAGCTTCAGAATCTTTACACCTTCCTGGGTTGATAGTTAATTCAGTAATGTTTAGCCGTTTTGATGTTAAATGTTTGATGATCACATTATTTTACATTTGTGTAAGCAATCTTCTATTTCATATTTCTGCTTCTTTTGTTTTTGTATTCAACGATTCTGTTCTATTTCAGAAGATGTGTAATTTACCCCTACCGCATAACAGTGACCCGCTAAAAGAACATTTATGCACCCCTAACCCTAACCACGTTAACTGACACCAAGACCAGCGTGTGTTGAGATCAAGACTTTGTGGGAACATGACTGAGTCAAGACCAAGACCAAGACCAGACCAGCATTCTTAAAATTCATAGAAAAGATCCATATGTCCTGTTTCCGTATCACTGAAATGTGTTATATTTAATCAATAAATAAAGTTAGAATAATGAGACACTATAGACCTGTTACCAATCAAATCACAAACAATGAAGTTCATATTTGTGTTGCAGAGGTGGCAAAAAAATATGGCACAATCTGAATTGGTACAATTACACGTGTTTTAAAAATGTTGAGATTAACTTTTAAAAATAACATTTTGAATACAGAAATATGATGGAACAATAAAATGATAGGTCTACTTTTAAATTTGAAACTGAAACACTTAATAAGTGAGAATTATTTAGAATTACAGAATTATTTATAAAACCAATTTGTTGCAGCTGATTCATTTAGCAACACATTGCTGAAAAAGCAAATACTTGTATAAAATTATGTATAAAACTTATGTCATTTAACATACACCATTTTGTTTATTGAACTTTTTTTTTTTTTTTTACGAAAATCCATATTGACATATGGGTTAAATTTGGGTTAGGGTAAGCTCTTTTGCAATATTGCTTAATTATATCTTATGTTATATATATATATAGTCACAGAATGGGGAAACAGGGAGGACTCAAGCGCAGGTGAAAGTAAGTTTTATTATAATAACAAAAACACACAAAGAAATGCCCACGAGGGGGAAAACATTAACTAAACAAGATAACCAGATATCAAACACAAACACAAACACAAACACAAACACAAACACAAACACAAACACAAACACAAACACAAACACAAACACAAACACAAACACAAACACAAACACAAACACAAACACAAACACAAACACAAACACAAACACAAACACAAACACAAACACAAACACAAACACAAACACGAGGGCAGAGAAACACAGCTCTGGAACACAACATAGAACATCCAGGTATGACAACGACACCACACAGGACAGCAAACACACCGGGATTAAATAGGGACACATGAGGAAGGGTAACGAGTTGAGAACAGCTGACAACACTCAAGCGAAACGAGGTAACAAGAGGGCAGGGTTTCACAATCACAAGACACAAAGGGGCAGCGTCAGGGCTCTGTCAACAGACACTTGAAGAGATCATACTAGAATGACAGAGCCGTGACATATATATATATATATATATATATATATATATATATATATATATATATACAAAATCTCATACAAGTACCTTTTTACAATCATATTGTCACAGTTCTGCCATGCCTTTGTTTACTTTGTGTTTCCTCTCGTGATCTCTCGTCATTCCATTCACCTGTCTTGTTATCAATCACCTCCTCAAGTCTTGTCAGCTGTCTAATCATCCCTTGTGTGTATCTACCCGGTGTGTCATTCAGTCTTTGTCCGTTGTTGTGCATGTCTAGAGTGTGTTCCTACCTGTGACTTACCTTGTGGACTCTGTATACTGGTTTTGCACAAGAAAGACCATTTTGTTTTTATCTTTAAAGTGTTTGTTTGACTTTATTATTGAAGAAAGTTTCAGTTTATTCCTCGTGCCTCTTAGCCTTTTTCCTTCTGCACAACACGCTATTTATATTAACTTTAGGCATTTTTGAGACAATCCTGCACTGAATTCAAGCCTGGTACCACAGTAACAAAAGAAATCACATTAGAAATAAGTTATTGATTGCATTTTACTCAGTAAGTTTTCCATTATCACATTAACGATGTTAACAATTAAATTAGACAAAAACCAAGTACATATGAGGTCGAGACTGATACCAAAACCTCCAAAACCTTCAAAAAAAGATTGCCATTAAGATTGATCTCAAGACCAAAACCACTCTGGAGTAATTCAACAATAGATAGAAATGTACCTCTTTGTCCTAGTATGATTTAAAATGACATCCTGGTATTTTCAGTGACATCAGTGAAATGAAAATACCAGGTGCAATTTTAAACCATACCAGGACATAGAGTTACATTTCTATCACTAGGGGTGCATAAATGTTCTTTTAGAGGTACAAACAAGAAGTCACAAAAGTGGTCCAATGTTCAGAGGTACATTGCAGTACCCTGCTAAGGCACAGTTGGAATGAAAAAGCATTTGTGTTGATTTTTCTGTGTACAAGTGTGGGCCAAATATATTTAGACTTTCTGTCAGTGTAAGTCAAGTATACTTGCAATTTTAAGTATCTGTATATTTCTGAGAAGAACTTAAAAAGTATAATTTCTTATTTTTAGTTTAAAAGAAGTGTACTAATAGCAGACTTGAATAAATATATTTTCTGTAAGGGGTGCGGTATTTTCAAACACAAAAGAGCATTAACCTTTTAGTGTCACTCGCTGTCACATTTTATTTCCAAACTGCCATGACATGTAAAATAACCAACTTAATAAAACATGGGTTGATTTATTTTCTTTGTATATAGTGAGTTGTTGTAGCTTATATATTTGAATTGGAAAAATAAAAAGGGGTTGTGACAACTGATGTGAATTTTATATCCTGGTTTTAAGTAACAGGGTTGCCGTTTGGATTCTAACCTATGTTATAGCTCAGTAGAGGCTAGCTAGTTTTAATATAGTTGTATAGTTAAGTTGGCTTGAGAAAGCCAACTTAGTGATATTGTATCTAAACTTATTAAGTTGGCTTGAGAAAGCCAACTTAGTGATATTGTATCTAAACTTATTATTATTAAGTTGGCTTGAGAAAGCCAACTTAGTGATATTGTATCTAAACTTATTAAGTTGGCTTGAGAAAGCCAACTTAGTGATATTGTATCTAAACTTATTATTATTATTATTATTATTATTATTATTATTATTATTCTTCTTACCTAAAATTCTCAATGCATCTCCTCCTAGAGCTTTAAAGCTACAACCAATAAACTCTGCTCAGACTTCAGACCTGTTCTGACTTGAGTTGCTATCCCTTTTCAGACTGATCAGACTTATGATTTTTGATAAAACTGAAGATTAAAGTCATAAAATCTCCATAGACTTTCACTAATGAAGTGAAAACTGAATTTTAGATAGAGCGTCCACTCCATCTATTGGTGACATAACAACATTACACCTGATATATAATACATTTCAATACAGTTTGTGTGAACATGTCCATTCCAATGGGCATGCATTTTATTTTTTTAAATCCTGAAAAAAAACTTGCAATCGATTTTTTACTTTAATTAGTAAGTTAAATCTCTCTATTTTACATACATAATATCACAAAATTACACCCCTGTCAGTGAGAGCACTGAAGTTTGAACGAATCAGAGCGCTGCAATTCAAAGTCTCAAAGCTTTTCAAAGACGCCATTACTGCCGGAGAGAGAGATCATAATCTCCTAAAATAGATTTATGTGAGACAGTTTATGATCAAACGGAAATTGTTTCCGATTATCAAGTAACCACTGCAGCGTGTTTCCTTGAAGATTTATGCACTTATATGGCCGAATTCTGACTCTCATTCGTCTTTACTCGGCAACGGATTTTCTACTATGGGAAAGGTAAGTGAAGTTTAAACGCGCGTCCTCTCCTGGACTCGCGCCAACGTATAACCGTCTAAGCGCCTACGTTTATTTATGTACTTTATTGCTGAATTCTGACTCTCGCTCGTGTATACATAGGGAATGCAGAAACATGAATATACATTGGAAAGGCTTCCCTGAGCAGCGCGCGCGCTGACTCTCTTCAAATGCAGCGTCTAACAGTCAAAGTTATTTATAACTAATTCTTGAGTATATAGTCACATTGTGTTAATTCTTTTATCTGCTTTTAACTAAAGTCTGACTCCTGTTCTCGAGTTCAAACGCGCTTCCTGAGCAGATTCGCTGATAGATCGATGTTTTGTGAACACTTAAACAATAAATGAAATAAGATTTTTAAGGATGCAAAAACATGGCAGATCGATTCAAACTGTAAACTGCTTGAGATTCAAAAAAACTGCATTACTCTGCTGCATTACTTGAGCAGGAATTATTTTTAAAATACTAATATTTAAGTTATTTTGTTTCCCATGGAGGAAGGCTTTATACAAATATTACATTGCGTTGATTCCTTTATCTGCTATAATTGCCGTGTTGAACTGAAGTCTGACATGGCAGATCGAGTCAATCTGAAAACTGCTTGAGATTAGAAAAAACTGCATTACTCTCCTCATTGTACTTTAGCAGCAGTGGCGTAGCCACGGTGGGGCCTGGGTGGGCCTGGGCCCCCTCATTTACATGTGCGGCCCCCTCAGATTTTCAATTGTTTAAAATCGCGACA